>JARQZJ010000031.1:10757500-11102500 GCA_030704895.1 Henosepilachna vigintioctopunctata
CCAATTTACAGTGACGAAATATTGAGTTTAACGAGAACGTAAGAGTTTTCATTTTCCCACAGACCGCTTCCCGAAAGAATTCACAATATTTAATACGTAGTACGGTCGAAAACAATACAATACTTTATATATATATATATATATATATATATATATATATATATATATATATATATATATATATATATATATATATATATATATATATATATATATATAAATATATTATTTTGTATCAATATTTGACATATTGATAACTTAGCCTTTGCCATTTACATTTTAGAGATAACTTCATGTAAATGTTGTCAGCGGCTCTGTATCAAATGGTCCATTTGGAAGGTCCAATTTTGCGTCACTTTTTTAAGCATTTCGGCCTGTATTCCACGAATTACGCGTGTTATGTTATTCTCTAATGCTTCAATCGTGTTCGGCTTGTCCACATACACTAACGACTTTACATAACTCCCCAAGAAATAATCCAGAGGCGTCAAATCGCATGATCTTGGCGGCCAATTCACAGGGCCATTTCGAGAGATAAGCTGCTCACCAAATTCATCCTTCAACATGTCCATTGTTTCACGAGCTGTGTGACATATGGCACCGTCTCGATGAAACCACATATCAATCAAGTTCAACTTGGCCAACTGGGGCGAAAAAAAGCTGCGTATCATGGCTCGATATCGTTCGCCGTTGACGGTAACGTTTCTTCCGTGGTCGTGTTTGAAGAAAAATGAACCGATGATGCCACCAGCCCATAAACCACACCAAACTGTCATTTTTTTCGGGATGTATCGGTAATTCTTTTATGGCATGTGGTTGTTCATCACTCCAGATGCAACAGTTTTGTTTATTTACATATCCGTTAAGCCAGAAATGATCTTCATCGCTGAACACGCATAACAAACGATACACATTTTTCACAGAGCACGAATTTTGATAATAATTTTCAACAATTTGCAATCGTTGCTCGTCTTCCCATGATGAAATGGCAGAGAATACTGAAAACTTTCCACTTTGACAGACGACGTTTGGATGCCAATACCAACCAGTGCTGCCAACCTGTGAAACCTAACTCTCAAAAAATCACCGTTATATATATAGAAGGTCTCTTTTAAATTCGTCATATTCGATTAGTGTTAAAATGAGTTGACTTCAATGAAGATTTTTTCGGTTTTTGAAAATTTCTGAAAATGAATCAAATATTGAAACATCTTGTATTGACTACCATGCCATTATCAACCAGTGCCGCCGTAAACAAACTCATAGAATTGATTAGTTTAGGACCATGATATTGGTCTTTCCATTGCTGTTGTAATGAATGTAATCATGTTGTAATAACGATGATCTGAAAATGATGATCCAATTTTTGATAAGGTTTCATTGTTTTTTTTATATCTGGTATTGTTCGGAATACTGAAGCCAAAGAAAACATACTGTATTCTTTATAAATTTAATCAATTTAATTGAAGCTCCTCTGTTGAATTATTAAAGTAGATCGAACAAGAGCAGAGAAATCTATGTGAAATCTTGGAATATATACAAATTCTGAAGTACTAAAAAGTATTTAATGCGAAATGTTTCTAATTCTAAACGATTTTCTGAACATAAGGCAGAGTGCATGAAATAGTGCCCGAATTTACCTATCTATACGGAATATTGTTCCTATTGTTCACATCTGTATTCCTGCATTGTGCTTTGAATATTAAATATTATTGATTTCCATTTCCATTTAGGAAGCTCTTTATTTCCCATTTATCCATTATGGTACCTACTGAATGAAATATATTTAAAAGTCTTTCGAGAATTTTTCTTTCTACTTTTTCAACAAAAACAAAAACCATCAACATACTGAAATATGATTGAGGTTTGGGAATATTCTGATAGTAATTTTGACTTCAAGCGATGAAAAAATTCACCCACAAAATTCAGTGGAAACTTTTTTAGTCATGTCCCAAACACACCACAGTTTTTTTGATTCAAAATATACGTTTTTCCACCTACGATTTTGAAGTCGGTGAGCTTTCTGCTCGCTGAAATTTCTGATGTCAATTTATTACCACGGTAAATTCTATTAAAATATCTTTCATTTCAAAGCAGCTATAAAAACACGTTGGCCAGTATTCGAAATGCAGAGAAGTGAACAACATCGCTCATGAAAATACACGTGCAAACTGAGTTACTTCAAGAAAATAGTTACAAATATTCTGCATTTTCTGAGAAAATTTCCCATAGTAGTATATATTTCGTCACAAGCTTAGAAAGTAGACATTTCAACGAACAGAAATTCGGACGACTTTTCTAAGAAAATTTGATGCGAGAATTTTTCATTGCAAATCAGGGTGTTTAGCGATATTGAGTCAAAATAAGGTGAAAAAATGAATACTTCAATTCGAAGAAGATTTTATGTCTCTTTTTATATCATTTTCTTTTCCAATTCGTTTCATTCTATTATCATTTTTTCCACTTTTTACCATTTTCTAAGGCTTTAGTCCTAGTCTCTCATGGATATGAAAAAGAAACCCACAACCAGTAGCATATTTGGTGTTCTCACATGAGGTACAATTTTTTCATTCGGCTATTTCAATTAACAGAATTATTTTCGAATAAATTATAGAATCCAATACTGTATATTCGGAAAAACTCAAATAATTGTCCAGAAGCTGTTTATAATATATAAAATGTTAATGAATATCAAGATGGATAAATTTTTTCAATGTTGCACATTTGGTTGTTTTGTTGCATGTTTAGTTCTTCAAAAGCTTTGACAGTTTTTTCTTATTTTCTGCATTATTAACTGAGAACTTGAATTCTGCAATATTCTGAGAGATTGAATTTTATAAAGATTTCTGATGTTATACCTTTTTGACATGCATTCGATTTTCTGTTGACTATGAGCTTTTTAGGTTTTGTTAAGTATAATGAAAAATACTGAGCTCAATTCCACAAAATTGTTTTTTTACACTTGACATATCTTTCGATATGTCAAGAAGAATTTGCAAACCTCTTGATAATGGATAAGGCGTCTGTAACAATTTCTGTAGAATTCAGCTGAATGCTTTCAAATTTTTCCATATAAAATTAATCAATACAATTGAAGCACCTTTGATCGATCAACAGCAGAGATAAATCTACGTGAAATTTTAAAGTATATTTATAAATTGTGAGGTGAAGTATTAAAAAGCCTTTCAATGCAAATTGTTTCTAATTTTAAACTCATAAGGCAAAGTGCTTCTATGTGCATCTAATAGTAATCGAATTTATTACCTTTTATGAACGAGATATACCTATTGTTCACATCTGTATTCCTGCATAGTGCTTAAATATTAAACTTTATTGATTTCCATTTCAATTTAGGGAAGCTCTTTAATTCTCATTCATTCATTATTATACCTACTGAATGAAATATACGGAAAAGTTTTTCAAGAATTTTGTTTTCTAGTTTTTCGCCCAAAACAAATACTATCAACAGTCTAAAATATGATTGAGGTTTAAGTATATTTTGCAACTTT
Organism: Henosepilachna vigintioctopunctata; assembly: GCA_030704895.1. NCBI lineage: Eukaryota > Metazoa > Arthropoda > Insecta > Coleoptera > Coccinellidae > Henosepilachna > Henosepilachna vigintioctopunctata. The sequence goes on from JARQZJ010000031.1 coordinate 10,761,010, forward strand.
CTGATGCTAACAACTTCAAGTGATGACTTTCATACTAATATCTGACTTGTTTCTCCTGAAGTTGTAATTGCTGCAATGATACTGCAGCTTCAAAATTCTGAGAAAATTCAAGAATTCACGAGAATATGCAGTAAGCTGTAAATAAGCTGAAAACCCATAGAGAGAAAAACTTGCAATTTCAAGTTGATCCATTTCATACTCAATCAAAATAATCAATACGCAGTATATAAAAATGAGTATTACAAAAACTTCATGATGTTCCTGAAGTGAATTAATCTGAAGAATTAAGCTGAATAGAAGCAACAGCCTCAAAACAAAAAGTATAGCTAATATATATTACATATTGAATTTTATATTGGAAGAATTTATTGCTCTTGATTTTGATTACCGTGGCAAAATTGACGAAAATTGGAGAGGGTAATTTCAGAGAATAACAGTGACAACTTCCTCACCAGAAGGTACGTTCACTTGTTTTTGATGATATATATTTATGACGTTTAAAGTTTCTGAAGAAATTAAATGCATTTTTAATATTCAATAAGAAAATAGATAGTTTGCAAATGGATACTTACTCTCCTCTATTTAGAGTGTAGAGTTTCGAAAAAAATGAGGCAAAAACTTGACAAATAACAAATATACCCGAAAAAAAAACACCATTTATACACATAAGATATAATCTTATATACATATAAGATATACATACATATGAGTGTATAAATGACACGGAGGTTTCGCTTATCACTTGGTGAAACATTTAGTTAACAATAGTAAGTTAAAATTGAAACACTTGGTCTAAATTCGAGTCATCAGAAAAACTAGGTTCAGGGAATGTATGAAATGAATATTCCGAGGATTGTTGTCCACATTTCAATATCCGCTGAAAATATGATATGTCATCTCATCATTGAAGCTACAATGTAATTTCCTGGAATAAATGCATTTTTTTCGATTCTATGCAAGATCTGTAGATATCCTTCAGTCAGGCATTATATAAACCGAACGCTTGTCAACTCCAAACGCTACATTTGCGAAGGGCTCCGAACGTATCATGAAAGTGTCGACGAATATGATGAATGATGTACGTTATGAATCATATGGAAAGAAAAAAATATTTTCGTATATTTTCCATATCACGTGAAAAAAAGCTCAAAAATAGAAGCTAGATGAACTTGATCATTGTCACAAAAATATTCACTGACTTTACTGAACATAGGTAAATATTTTAATAAACGAATTATATAAAACTTAGAATATGAACATTCGTAAGGAAAGATTTGATCGTTAACAACAAACAAATGTTATCAAGCCTTAAACAGTCTCCACTTCCAGATATTATGGTTTTCAATAAGACGTCAGATATTTTCTTGTATATCTGCTTATTTTATTTCATACTCATTCAAACTGAACTTGTTGATTAATCTTGTAACGAGAAAAGGAATATGGTTGGTCATTATGGTCGCCAGAGTATGTTAAACTAAATATAGTCTAATTTCACCCCTTTTTCTCAAGTTTGGAAAAGTTGTATAATTCACGAACAGAGACTCTGACATGTTATATCCATTTCGTTTTGAATACAATGAAATTTGAACAATGTAAAACAAAGAGAAAGACAATCATAAGTGCATAAAGGAGTTCTCCGAATATTCTGTATTTCTCTAATTGAAGTGTTTTGTTTCTTCAATACTCGTTCTGACCAACTACGTGAAGAAAGATTGATATTATAGAGATAGATATAACGGTCATAAGTTTTTCAGGTTGGCGGCACTGGTTGGTAATGGCATCCGAACGTCATCTGCCAAAGTGAAAAGTTTTCAGTATACTCTGTCATTTCATCACGGAAAGACTTACAAACGAGCAACGATTGCAAATTGTTGAAATTTACTATCAAAATTCGTGCTCTGTGAAAAATGTGTATCGTTTGTTATGACCATATTATTGTTGTCATAATCGACCTGGTGAATCAACAATTTGTGCTGTTATCACCAAATTTCGCACCAAGTTTACTTTGTTGGACATTAAACCATTGTCTCGCATGCGTACAGTGCGTACTGAAGAGAATATTGCAGCCGTAACGTACAGTGTTAATGAGGATCGTGAAATGTCAATTAGTCGCCGTTCTCAGCAATTGGGCATGTGTTACTCAACCACATGGAAAATTTTACGTGTTGATTTGGGTTTAAAAGCCTATAAAATTCAACTTCTGCAAGAATTGAAGCCGAATGATCTACCCTAACGTCTAATTTTTAGTGAATGGGCCTTAGAACAGCTTAATGAAAATCCGCTGTTTTATCGAAAAATTGTGTTGAGCGATGAGGCTCATTTTTGGCTTAACGGATATGTAAATAAACAAAACTGTCGCATCTGCAGTGATGAACAGCCACATGCCATACAAGTATTACTGATGCATCCCGAAAAAACGACAGTTTGGTGTGGTTTATGAGCTGGTGGCATCATCGGTCCATTTTTCTTCGAAGACGACCGTGGAAGAAAAGTAACCGTCAACGGCGAACGATATCGAGCCATGATACGCAACTTTTTTTGCTCCAGTTGGTCGCGTTGAATTTGGTTCACATGTGGTTTCATCAAGACGGTGCGACATGGCACACAGCTCGTGAAACAATGGACAGGATGAATTTGGTGATCAGTTTATCTCTCGAAATGGCCCTGTGAATTGGCCGCCAAGATTATGCGATTTGACGCCTTTGAATTATTTCTTGGGGGGTTATGTAAAGTCCTTAGTATATGTGGACAAGCTGAACACGATTGAAGCATTACAGGATAGTATAACACGCGTAATTCGTGGAATACAGGCCGAAATGCTCGAAAAAGTGACGCAAAATTGGAACTTCCGAATGGAGCATTTGATAAGAAGCCGTGGACAACATTTACATGAAGTTATCTTCAAAATGTAAATGGCAAAGGCCAAGTTATCAAATTCAATTGAAATTTTGAATATATGATGCAAATTGAGTGTTTTATTCGATTGAAAAAAAACTACGCTCAAAAAATCAACCATTATATATTTATATATATATATATATATATATATATATATATATATATAAATATATTATTTTATTTCGAAAGTTTTATAATAAAGGCTTTTTCTTGATATGAAACAAAAATAAAGTTTTTCATATCAAAAAAAGCCTGTTATTGCTAAAAACTTTCGAACTAAAATATCTTAAACAGGCAATAAATCAATTTCAAGATATATAAATATATATATATAAGAAAATTAAATTTTTTGTGCTTATGGCACTGAATGAAATATTTAAGAGAATGAACACTAGAACATTCATTTGAAAAATTGAAATTGATCAGGAGAATGTTATAATAGAGCTAGATATGTGAACATGTACGATGTGATGTTTCCATTATCCTTCAAGGGATAAATGTAAGAAAAATATTGAGATCTTGAATTGAAAAATAGAAAAATAGAGAAATAAATTGATTAATTTTAATTTTTCAAATGAATGTTCTAGTGTTCATTTTCTTATATATATATATATATATATATATATATATATATATATATATATATATATATATATATATATATTGCCTGTAAATTTTGTTTAAGTGTTTGTTTACTCACAGAAAAACAATGAACCATTCAATCCTTACACCTCATCTTACCTGAAACAAAAGAAATTATTAGTATTGATTATCAAGCATTTCTTATAACAAAGGTATATAACAAAAAACGAAGTTTGGAGATGAGTTATGTCACCCATCTGAAGTAGATTTACATCTGCTATATATAAATTTTGTTTCCTTAATTATCACCAGAGTTATAATAATCGAAAACAAGAATATACATTCATGTTCATTTTTTGTATCTTCGATGCGTTTCGTTAACACTTTATCATCTTCAAAGGTATATTCCAACTGGATGAACGAAATGACTCTAACATTATCAGAACAACAATCAATATTTTTCGTTTAAAACTGGTGCGTATAACCTAGTTTTCTAGAGCTTCTTCTACGACACTTCGAATTGAAGACGAATTTCACATCTTCTAAACATTGAGAAAGCCTTAAAATAAATATCATTTGAATCTCTCAAACAGAAGAAAAAATACACAGTGTTGGGAGGACGAAAAGGAAGAAAACTGGGTTGTATACACCAGTTGGGAAAGAATAGTAGTGATACTTGTTGTTTCGATGATATGAATTCAGATTGATTACATCCTTCAAGACTGTTTAACAGTTAGAGCGAATAAAAACGAAACACGTTAGAAATATATATAAAGTGAATATAATTGGAAATTCGACTACAAGCTTTTATTATCATAACTGTATTATAATTCCACTTGATAGTGATCACATTCTTAATATTAATAATGATATTTCAAGATTGGCCTACTCTCTCACCCCAAATACACCTTTCTCGATCAATTTATTTCAGTCATTAATTTGCTACTCGTATTGATCTATATTCAAAATGGTGAATGCGCTAGATCCCAACCCTGCGAGAGTAATGGCTTCAAACGTTGCAAAGTTGAGATAATGTTTTTAAGTGTCATTTGATAGGTAATATACGTGAATAATGTGTTAAAATTAAATTGTTAGAATAAGAGCAGGCTTTTCTGTTTTAACGGGCGTTGATTTCATCAAACACTCGAAATTTTTGAAACATTCAATAGTTCTAATCAAATGAGTGTTCCCTTGAAAATATTCCATAAAATATATAATATAATTTCGGAACAATTTATTTGATTATTCATGATAAAATTCATTCGTTACTGAACCATCATTTTTGATAAATGGTAAGATTAGTACGGTTAATGAAAAAGTACGTTCAGAAGAGGATTATTCAATTGTGCTATTTCGTTTATTGAATAAACAGAAAATGTTCATTAAATCCAAAAGAAAATATTTTCAATGAAAAACAATATATCATTCAATTCGAGAATTGTTTCGATAGTATTTATAATATATATCAATTTATATAATATGTAGTAGGAATTCCATTACCTATAAATTTAGTTGAAATTTTGAAACAAGGGCTATGATTGAATGAAGAAATTGAACAATGAATAATCGGAGTGAACTAAAAAAACTGAGAAAGGTTAATGATTAGTGAAAACTTAAACAAAAATTTATGAATAATTGAATGAAATGATACAATATAAAAATAAAGAATGAAATAAAATTATATAAAATTAATATATTTTCACCGCTGGTGAACGAACGGAGAGTTAAATCAGATATCGACGTTTCGGTTAGTCATGTATCTGGAATCGTTCCATGTGCAATGAAAATAGATAATAAATTATAGACAATGTAGTGACGAATCCACATTACCAAACTCCTATACGAATATATACTGTATATTTGATTCACACTATGGGCTGAATAATTGAAGAATAAGTTTCCTTGCGATAATACTAATTACTGAATCAACTTCAGTTGAAGCTCAAGTTAGTCTTCTGTCATTCTAAATAGATACTTCCAAAATTGCAATGATTATCACAATTACAAGTCGTAATAAATGATTAACACTTACAAATCGACATCTTGTGGACACACTCAGTGCGCGAAGGAAATGCCATGCAATAATTCGCAACAATTCTTGCGTTAATTAACAATAACGTGAAATTTCAGGAATTATTGCAAAAGCTTAACTTTATTGTTCCAAGAGTTTCTTCCAGAAGCGAATTCACGTTCTACCTTCCAGCAGCTAGAACGAATGTTCTTTGAACACGATGTGTGAACAATGTAATATTTTGGGAGCCAAGGTGGATATTTTCAACTGTTCTGTTACTGATATTAAGACAAGTTTCTTTGATATACATAATCTCTGATAGAACAATAATTTATGTATATACACTTACAGGATTCAAATTCACGCATATACTTGTATGTATGTATATGTGTTAATATGTGAATGTATATGTGTATGTTTATCTTTATATATATATATATATATATATATATATATATATATATATATATATATATATATATATATATTATATATGTCTATATATAAGTTGGGTCAGCGTTTAAGTTTTTTTTTATTCTTAAAACTAATTGCATTTCTTTTTATCAGTTGTGATTTATGATCACAAAATCTTTCTTTCGAAAACTTAAAAATTTGAAGGTACAAAAACTTTTGTACTACCAATTTTGTTTTTAGTATCTGCTGTCTTTCCTGTTTTGTAATTAGGACATGTTCTGTAAAACAGTGTATGTTAAATAAATAAACAATCTTGTGATCACAAGATCACAATAAGCTAAAACTCTGTGTTATAGATTCACACAATTTCATTTAATGTGACATTCTTTCGATCATTACGCTGGCTTCTTCGGACTAAGCTGATTGAAGAAGGAAAAGTCCGAAGAAACCATCGTAATGGTAAAACCTACGTCACATCTTGTTCATAAAATTGTGTCATTCTATAACACAAATTTTCATTTGTACGATGGCTTCTTCGAATTGATTTATAGTCTTGTGAAGCACAGAATTATTTTGTTACTTGACAATTCCTTTGGGGTATTATTCTATTTTCGAAATAGTTCCAGTTCAACTTTCCGAAAAGGGGTAAGACCTCGTACTTCTTGAACAAACAATGGAGTTTGAGAAAACGGCGCAACACTACTGAACAATTGTCGAAAAATAATATCCTTCTTTTAAACTGACCAAATTGTTTCATTCAACTCATAATATTATGTAAGGAATAATGCACCATGTTTCACCCGAATATTGCATGAACTTCATACCCAGTTTTCGATTAAATCGGTAGTTACCAATAAGCTCAATATTCAATTACCATCAACTTGCAATTTTATATTTCAATTTACATCAAGAACAACACCGAATCTCAGTCCAAGATTTCCAATTCCGTACGTGTCAATGAAGTTTCCTACTAGTGTCGGTAACAGCAGTTAGTAATTGCATTATTTCACAGATGGCCGCCTTCTCTAACACAATCTATCATCTCTTGTTTTAAGATCGTCTATGTACGTGACGTATAGTCACTCAAAATATGTGACAAGGGCTTTATTCCTTGAAGTTCGTTGTGGTATCGAAAAGCTTGAATAGTTCGATGGAATTTCGATCCATTCAATATCAAAGTTTTCGAATAGTTGAATTGGAAACTATGCGACAACGTAAAATTTCAGGGTGGAGTAACGTGGTGTGAAAGCCTCACTAATGAGTTATATTGTTAATAAACCCTTAGTTCTGGATGAAGCGTTTATACCCGTTTATAGTTAGCATACTTGGAAAACTCGTTTAGCTACTGAGTATCGACTGAATCGACTATACATCATCAAGTTTTTTCATTTCGTATTCTGAATAGAATTAGATTGTAATCACCTCTTATTCACAAATTGGAAATCTCGAAAATTGACTGGATTGAAATCTAGGAATAACTTTCGCAATATCCTATGTAAATTACATTCGACATATTTATTAATCGATTTGGCCGATACTTGATGAAAAACTAAATACATAATTCAAATAAAACTAATTAGTTTTCGATAGTAGATTCTAAGTAAATTGAAGTAGATTTCAATGAGAAACCATCATTGTTTATCATCAACATCTAATGAGGCCACTGTGTTGGCGAAACAATATTGTCATGATTGAAATTAATTATAGTGAAAATCAGAACACTACTTAGTTTTATATGAATCCGACATAACTCATTATATTAGTATTGATATCTGAAAAAGTAACTAAATGTCACTATAATAAATAGCACATTCTGTTTATGTATGATATAAAATTATTCATCCAAGAAATGACATCTAAAAATCAATTATTCTGATTAACAAATATAGAGAATACTTATCTCGTCAAAAAATTTCTTATACTACCGTATAAATTGAAGATATTTCTTTCAAATTTATTTAACACTGTTTTTCAATGATTTGTTCACAGCCTTCTGGATTTTGCCAATATTCAATTCATCGTGATGAATCATTATAGTATCTAATTGTAGTATAATACAGATACATCAAAGTATGTTCGATAGATGTTGTGTTGTCGTATTATCGGTATCTTGACTGAATTTGTTCGTGATAGTAATAAAATCATCTCTCTAAATACATGGAATTTCACACGATTTGCGTTACTAACGTTTGCTATCTTGAAAATTCAGTATTCATTTAAACTGTCTTTGCGTGTTCCAAAAGGCGAAACTTTACTACCGGTCGTAGTAAATTATTCATATTTATAATCAAAAATCAGTTGCTTCCATGTAATGTAACAAAAAATGTTAAATATGTCAGTGATGTGCATGGGTATAATACTAGAAATACTGATAATTTTTATATCCAAAGTTGTAAGCTCTCTAAATCTGAAAATAGCATATACTATGACGGATTTAAGGCTTTCAGTAATTTACCAAATATTTTGAAAACTAGTACTAGTGTTAAAATTTTTGAGCGTGATCTTTGAAAGTATATTTTAAATAATGAGATGGGTATATAATTAAAAATTGACAGTTCAAAATATGTAGATTTTTTGTAGAGCTTCAGCTGAATTGTTATTATTCTATAATTATTCGTTGTGGTTTCTCAAGTATCAAGTATGAAGTCGTTTTAGGTATCTGACGGAATTGAAACTTGTATTTCTATAAAAAATTCATAAATAAATTGAACACATTTTAAAATTGTGTTCAAAAATTGCAAATGTTTGCAAAAATGTTTGCTAATGTTTTGCAAAAATGTTTCATACATTGTCCACTAAAATGTTGTTTCGGTAAACAATACCTTCATCAGGAGGATGAAAACTATTCCTGTAAACTATTTATATACACTATTTCCATCAACTCGATGAAGGTATTGTATACTGAAACAATATTGTAGAAGACATTATATGAAATATTTTTGAAATTTTTAAATCTGTTTAAATTATTGATAAGTTGACATGCAATTTCATCACGCCTCAATCAACTTCTAGAGGAAAAAGGTTGAAAACATACTCTTTCAAGGATTTAATGATAGCCTAAATTGAACTACGAAGAAGTCTTGGTTATAATAATAGTAATATTAGTATTTATTCAGCAAAAACTGTCAGAATATACCCCTTCATTTCACGCATGAACATCTCAAAACATGTACTTGTTTTCAAGAAAATATATATAAATTATTGTAAACAGTAAATGGATCATAGTACACATATAACTACTATTTTTTCAATTGAGAAAGCTTACAACTTTGGATAAAAAACTACCAGTTTTTCCAATATTACAGCAATGCAATGTTACGTTTTTAATCAAATTTTTATTATGTTTTTATTATACATGAAAGCAACAAATGTTTAGTTCAAATATGAATAAATATTTATCGAAAAGTACCTATCATCTGTTTCACAGACATCAGTTATTATTATTATTGTTCTAGGAGCGGAAATCTGAGACGTATATAACTTTGTTGGAGCTACAGTTTATTGCTGATCCGAACGGTCCAAAAACAATCAAATTGTCAACTGGTACTGGTGGAAATCAAACGCATATTCACCAGAAAATCGAAAGCATAGGATGACTATACGGTTTGGCCACCAATTTACAATTATTTTATTGTTATCGTTCTTTAAGCGAAGGTCAGGGACCCCCAAACAACGGCCAAAGAACAAGATGGGAATCGAAGTCACCAGCAAAAGTAAGCCAAAAGCGATGAAGGGTCGCTATACCGTTCGGTTCCTGAGCAGCAGAAAAGTTCCAGAGAGTTAAGCATATTTTTAACAACTGTATATCTATTGCACCTCAAGACTGTTCGTTAAGCCTTATTTTGTATTTGTTGTAACTCCTCGATCAAATGGTGTAATGTACGTTCCAATTGTCAAATAACAGTGTGTAAACCTAGAAAACAGTATCTCCACCATGTTATTCTTTAATCATCATGTAACAGCCTCAAATTTACCTAAAATGGGAAATATTTGTAATATTGTTTCCATCTGTATGATGAATGTATTCTTATATACGAAGAATGATAAATGTTTCAGCTGTAGAACAATTGCAATGAATATATTTTTTATTGAAAAATTTTGAGTATATGATGTAGTAGATGTAATTTGCACTGAGTTTCTTCAATGAAATTGAGTAACTTTAGTGATAATTCACATTCGGTTTTTATTGTCCTATAGATGAAGAGGAGTCGATATTCAATACAGAAACACTCAATTTGCTTTCGTCTGAAAAAAGATTTTTGAAAGAATTCCACACATGAAAAGATGCATAACCGAACTACATGGTACCCCTTAATTGAATTCGCTTCTTTTGAAGATAAACAATGAAAGTAGCTTCATAGACAGCAGCCAGTAGCAGCACAACTTTCCATTAAGCTGCTAAAACGGAGATAAATATAAATTAACGACAGTTCATCCCTGTAGATGCCAGAAAAGCACTCACGTAACAGTAATAAAATGTTAATATTTCATTCGAGACCAATACTAATTGATTGTTTTCATTTCACTTCATTTATTCAGAATTGCGCTGACCTAATTGACCTATCTGTTCTTCACTTATTGTCGCACCATCCATCTTCTGAATGGTAAACCAAGATAAGTTACCGAAACAATTCTGCGTCATCCGTATCATTCAGGCTTTCCAAATAGATTTACACACATTTATTTCCGAGCTGGCTGGACTACTATCAATCTTCGGATTTTGTCTTTGTTCGTCTTTTTCAAACGGCGCTAATGGAAATCACCAGAGAGGATTTATTTCGAGAAACACTATTACTTACGATTTCCTTTCAGCTTTTTCCGCAGAGTTACTAGTTAATAGAATATTTCTTGGGAAATGTGGTTTTGTAAGGAGACATATCTTGGCTTCTAGTAAGGTCACATGTTTCGTTCACCTCACATAATTTCAGAAAAAATAACTGAAATTCTAACAGAAATACTTTCCGAAAACCAAGAACCTGCGGATTTTAGCTGACGGAAACTCAAACCGGCAAGATTTCAACAAATTGGACAATAGAGAAATAGCTCTGAATCAGAAGTCTTTAATAATCTTTATTATTTCTTTGATTATGTTTACATATCCCTAAAGACAGCAGGTCTTTCAACATTGAAACGAATATAAGCTATGAACACGTTAGCTCAAAAATCTCCAGCTGAATTGAAAGGATGAAACTAACAGATAGAGAAAATGATTTAAATTATTTATTTTTCTATTTATTTATTCAACTTACACTGTTTTAGAGGACAAGTCCTAATTACAAAACAGGAAACACAACATATACAAAAAACAAAATTGGTAGTACAAAAGTTTCAATTTCGTTTCATTTTAAATGAAAGAGTTTGTTTTATGAATCACAACTGATGGAATGAAATAAAATAATTATAGAAGTAAAAAAAAAACTTAAATGCTGACCAAACTTATACATACATATAAATTGAATACATTAAACTAGGAAATATGATACGATTATTGTGCGATGTTGTAAAATGAATAATTTGAATTTGTGTCATGAAAAATTATTGAGATGGTGGAATTAAAAAAATCAACTCGAGATATTCAGAAAGTTTATCCATACCTATCAAAAATAATATTCCTTTTCACAACTTGCCATTGATAGACACTACAGAAACGACCTGGAAGTAGTTACTTCCAGGACGAACAATTACCAAAAGAAAGACGTGCAACGTGAATTGAGCTGTCATTATCTGCATTTCAGATAAAAATCATTCGAGGCTGTACACTTCCATTAATGAAACAAAAGAATAAAAACCCTAAGGTACTATATAAAACAAGGAAAATTCAAAGGAAGATTTCGGCGACTGAAAGCATAAATGCGTCAGCTGAATTAACAATTCTGTGGCGACGGTTCAGTGGAGAATTCACAAGTTATACACTATTGATGGGCGAATTTTGAACCAATCTTTCACGAAAATGGATATGAAATGAATAGGGGAAACTTTCCGAAAAGGCGTTCAAAATATATTTTATTTAAGAATCTCCCCAATTGCATTTGCTTTCATTTGAATTGAAATTATAATTTCAAATTGATTAAAATATTGCCCAAATGTAAACTTGAAAATTCGTAGATTCTGGTAAGAAAAACTGCATGCACTGGAAGAAACCTTGATTGACTCATTCAAATACAAAAAATGATATTTATTTGATCCAAAATTATATTTTTGAATCATTCGAACATGAAAGGTAAGTTACATCATTTCTGAATTAAATCATTCACGTTTAACGGAGAAGCAATCAATCAATGAAATTAATAGTGAATCCTAATCAGATTTGCCAGTGATTCGATTTATAACGTCCTCGTAGCATCTTTCCCAATTCGTTCATTACGTCAGGAAATTCAGAATGTGCAATTGAATAATACATAGGCCAACGAAACAAATGTTTGTGAAAACTTTTCGAACCAATTTACCTAAATCTTTTGTATTTTTGGGTGCTGAAAAATTTTTGGTTGTAGTAATTCATTATATATTTCAAAACATAAGGAAATTTGATATATGAAAATAAAAGTCAAGCTCTTTTACATCAAATTATAATTTCTACTTAGAATAATATTGAATTATTAAGATGAGAATATTATGTGCTTATTTTATTTCTTGCATAGCTTGCCATAGTCTGTCAATATCATAACAATAAACTTAATCGTATTCCTAGTTCAAAAAAATGAGTAAACCGTGCATATCTCGTCCTCAAATGATATATGGATGTTTCAGAGTCCAATAAATGTTTTTCTTATAGTCTAAAACCGAGCAGTTCTGCTTTTTCCTTAGTCAAACCCAAATACCTCACTGAATCATTTTACTCGGCTTGTGTAAACAATTGTGGTTTTGAATTTTCTGGCGAACATTGAAACTCATCATCACATACTTCACTTTCATTTGATTCACCGGGACTGGACTGTAAAACGTCATCAATAGACTCCGGTGGCATATGGACAGGCAGTCCCGGTTCGTGGTCTACCGGCCGTTCAACTGAAGTAGGGTTAAGATAGAGAATTAATTTATTATTTTTAGAATTATATCTAAAAACATTTATCGTGCAAAAATAACAATCGTTAAATGGTTTTTTTCTCTCTTCATGGCACAGTTAATGTAAATTTAAATGCTTCCTTCTCCTTCTTAAAGATCCGAAGATCCTCAACACAAAGATAAAAACTTTGTGAGGAACCAAACATTTGTCTTGTTTACTGATTTCTACACCAAAATATGTGAAATATACTTTTTTAAAAAATCAGTAATGTCCCTTTTTCATGAAGTGTTTTGATTACAAAATCACCACATATGTAACAGAAAGCATTGGGAAAATTTTTACACCCACGATTAGCCTTATTAGAGTATGAACAAAAATCACTTAGTTCAAACATCTCAATGAGAGGTTATGTATATCAAAAGAACATGAACATCAGTGCAGTTTATCACAACTCCTTACCAAATATCATTTAATTTCATAGCCAACCTTATAAAACTAGAATATGTTGTCAAGTTATCAAAAGACAAATACGATAACGGAAGAAATCAGAAAACGACGATTAAAGTTCTATCTATACACATGTCTACAGAAAGAAACAGTCCAGTATACCGAAGAAACTACTCGATATAATTATAAGAGTAGATGTGGAACAGAGTGCCTAAAAGAGGTCCAAAAAGATCTACAACCAATATAAAAAATCTCGAAGATCTCACTGAGTGTCGCTATAAACTCGCACATGTGAAGTTTGAGCAAAAATCAAATCGCCAACCTGTAACAAACGCTTCAGAGAGGATGAAGCGTTTTTGGGAGGAGAAGAATCGTTATAATAATAACATATATACGAGTATATATGTATAATGATGATGTTTAATTTTATAGGATAAATAATACACGAAGTTTTTTTCTGTAAATAACAAAGATATTTTATTAATAATATAAAATAACACGTAATCTAATAGTTTACTTCACATGTAAATAACAAAGAAACAACATTCAAAGTTATTATTCAGGAGGTTTTCTATATCTATCAAAATGTCAGAATGATTCACAAAGCGTAAGCATAAATGAAATACAAGGTGATCATAGATGTGGAAGTTTATCGTTTCACGGTTGTCATATTATCTATGAATCCGTAGTATATAATAATGCACTGAGCAATGCACTACACTACGTAATGGTCATTCCTTACATATGTATACGTGTTTGTGTGAGAGTGTGTGCGTATTTTAGGCCATTCATGGATTATCATTGTTATTGTCCTTACTCTATAAATTGATGAAAAATTATGATTTTATGAAAAAATTATTCATTTTCAAAGTTAAATATACGTTTTCAAAATATGAGGTCTTATGTACGGGCTGGATACCTATATCATTTATGTCAAATATCAAGATTTCATATATAAATTTTTGTTAAACACAGAATCTGAAGAACGTAATAGTACAGTAGAAAAATATTGAAAATATTGAGATTAAAAATAACCTGATCATCGTTATTATTTTTTGTCAAGATCACCTTGAAACTCTATAAATCTCAATAATGTAACAAAATCATCGAATAATGTGGACTGTTATCTGCAGTTCTTGATGTGTTGACTTTTTCCATTGAAGAAATAACTGATTCAAAACTATTTCTTCTAGAAGTAATTTCAAGACTTACTTTCCATAATAATATATAAAGTCCCTTTTTACATATTATTCGTCACCGGTGTAGGCAAGTAATCGAGTTTTAAACAAAATCACAGATTGTCAGTTCAACGACTTATATTATACTTGCAAATCAATCATTTAAACTTCCTCAAATGCTCTTCAAACACGTGAATGGAATAAGAAAGCTCTACAAATTCAAGGTAACCATTAAAATCTCAATATTTTATGAATCAACGCTCTTTGTTATTCTTCCTCTGTATTTGTTGACGGTTCGAATACGATGAAGATCACACTCACTTCCAACTGTTTTAGTTGAATAGTGTTTGTAATTTGCTTTTTGAATGTACACGAGTATGAATTTTTTTTAAGGTTATATAAGGTTATAAGGAAATTTATAAGGTTATTTGTGGTATGTTTTTATTAGTATGTATATTCCATTTATATTTGTGCTATTTAAAGTATTTCTCTTTAACATTTGCTGAACCTGTTGATGATTGAAAGAAGGAACAAATAGAATTCGACCTAACTTCATGAACATTTTAGTTTGCACATATTTATTTCATTTACAACAGTATCAGTACCTAAATGAGAGGTAATAATAAATACTTTTCTAAAAATCACTGACTTAACAATTCTTTATTCGCCACGTACGCCTTTTACGGCATTATCAAGAATGAATGCATATTACAAAGACAACCTTTAAATATTTGCAGATCTGTTCGAACCACAGAATACACCTTAAATTCGGTCATAGAGGTAGAGATTTCCAAACTATCAGAGATTTAACAGCGCGGACTGGTCATTTAGAAGATTGTATTTATCGGATTTTTGGAGTTCAAAACTCGAAATCATCGTCCATTGAATTTAGCATCAGTTCTGTTTTAAAATACACCCCTGCCTTTTACCTATAGTAATATCCGCCATGAGACAACTCTAATATTATACTTGATTGAGTGTCGCAATTTATACTCAACATTTTATTTTTTTTTCGACGACTTTTTGATTCCAATGTTCATCAATTTGAAAAGTAATTTCTGAAATAAAAAGTTATTACTGAAGAGAACTCAGAATTCATTAAATACTCGAAAATTCAAACTGAAGAAGAGGGGAAAAAATTAAGAACGGTTTTGAGATTTAGCTATCATGTAAATTATTAAAATAAGAGAAATGAAGAGTGGAAATATTCAAAACTGGTCAAACATGAAATAAACTGATACGAACTAAAATTCTAATAAAAGATGAATCACTTCATAGTATAAAACAAAGTCGCGTTCTCTGTCCCTTTATCCCTATATATGCTTAAATCTTTAAAACTACGCAACGGATTTTGATGCGGTTTTTTTGAATAGATAGAGCGGTTGAAGAGGAAGGTTTATATTCATAATAACATCCATTAAATAGTGGAAAATACAGTTATTTTTGAGGTTTCTAATGTGATGTCGTAAATAATTACATTTTTATGCTCACATTGCAAACGAAGGCTGAACCCTACGAGATTTATCAAAATAATGTAGGTGTAAAGTATTGTACACATTGAAAAGGTCTACCGAAAACTCTGCTATGGTATATGCCTATCTCTTATGGATATCCCACAATAACATTTTTTTGTCATTTACTTTTCACGATAAATAATGGCTAATTTTCGAAGCGATTTCAAGCAATACAGCATTAATCCTTATCCAATTAAATACCTTAAATACATTGCTGATTCAATATGGCCCTCTACAGCATATGATTTAAATGAACATTTTCGAAGATATTACAGATTTACAGAGAAAGCGACTTTATGTAGTATATGGCAAAACAACGTTGGCCGGGTCAGCTAGTTAAGAATAAACTGATGGATATAAAAACTAGTGAATAACTAGAGATAAATGGTAAAATAAATCACATCACTTATGAAGTTACTGGAGGTGGACCTCAAAAATGTGATTTATTAAGTGTTTCTGAATATTTGTTAAATATTCAGAAACTTGAATAACTTGAATGTTTCGGTTAGAAATGTACCTAAGCCATTTTCAAGGTGATTGTGTACATATATATATATATATATATATATATATATATATATATATATATATATATATATATATATATATATTAATCAATTTTTTTTCTGTTTTAGCACCAATAACAAATTCACTTTGTTCCTGGTTATATAATATTTGGTGACAATCGAATCAATACACTTTTCATGTTTCTCACTCAAGAATTTACCTATCTATACTTCAGTAATTTTCTTACCATTTTTCCTTCTCTTTTTCAATCTTTATTTGTAACCACTCATTGCTTCAAGTTTGTTTCGAACCTAACTCTCAATTTCAGAAATTTGTTTTCAAATTTGTAGGCAATGGAAGTCCGTTCATTCACTCGACAGAGTCCATTTCGGTAATTATTTCATTTCAAGTGACAAAATTTTGAAAACATAAACCAATATTCATTCCACTTGTTTGTTGCATATTTCACAGAAATATTCAACAAACGAGTCAATAAAATGGTAAACACAGACAAAATGGTGTTCATATATTTTTAGGAGAGCTTGGATACCATTCACGTTTGAAATTACACAAATTTCATAGCGATGAGTTAGAAATACAATTATCGGATTTTCGCGCCAATTCAGTACAACATACAAAACTATCCTTGATTGCAAACATGGACTTTAACGAATTTTAAATGAAATGAAAAACGAATTAATCGGACAAATTTTCAAACTCTACGCCCGTGAAAACGAAATTGCATCCCAGTGTTGAATGTTCGGATTTATTCTTACCTTCATTAGAATAAAACAAATGAACTAATAAACATCGCAATAACACTGAGGGATGCTGAATATAATCAAAAAACAAGCGAGGCTCCGAATCTCGTCCATCTGCGCTCGGAAAACCAACTGGGATTCTCGAATTTGGGACTAAACAAACAACTCCCACTGGTACAAGGCATTATTTTCAACTTCACTTGAGAAAAGCACGAAATTCTCCAATGAAATTAACGTGTCTGGTGAAGCATGTTTCCCTAAAATTGCGAATATCAACTTTCCCAGTCAATTTTTCCTTGTCCAGTGGGAATGGAGGAAGCTGAGGGACTATCTTCCTGGAAAATTCACACAATTTCTCGAGTGAATAATTCCAGAGCTTCCGTTATTTATTCAATTAATTCCAGATGTCAATTATTTGCATAAACAAAATTTATTCAAAGCAAATACTGAACAGCCAATTTAATTTCATATTGCATTATTATGAATATGTAAACTATGAAAGAAATTCATTTCATGGAAATGATACGTTAACAAAGTGTTTGGTAGCATAACGGTTGACAATCACATATTTTCTCCGAATTTTCTTTCATTACCAACTAGCTGAAACGGCGAACTTTGCACGTCCATTTATTTTTCTCTGAATATTTTTCAAAAAGCCGGAAAGAAATATTCTACTATTTGTGCTACGCTATCTTGTTTTTAGTATTTATCCCGTGTGGAGCCAGGAAGTAACTCACTTACGACAGGACTGCAATACTTTCTGTTATTTCAAATCGTCAAATTATCAAAAAATTCCTATATCAACACGTTTGATGTATTGAAAGTTATTAACCTGTCTATTCTATAGTAGAACGGCATGTTCCTTATTTCGTATCAAGTACTTGTCCCATATATCTCATCATTGATTATATGAGATATTTGCTCGATATGAGTCAAAAAATCTTCAGAATTTAGTCCATTTCCGGAAACCAATGAATATAGTGGCTCTGGTGGCTGTAACAATAGCGTCTATTTGTATTGACTCTTCGCGCAATATTTTATCGCATCATAGGTATTATTTTCTTATCAATAACAATGAAATTTTACCTTGGCATATTGACACACAACGTTCATTGGTCCAATAGCAACGATTTGCGGTAAAGTGTAATCTATTTCAACGTTATAATTGAATGCAGGTCGATAGGAGTTAAACGCAACCGTTTCTTATTGTTAATTTCGATCCCATCGATTCCATTCAAGTTCATCTCGAGCTTCGCGTTGCTCGTCAAATTGATTTGCTCTTTTATATATCTTTGACTTGCTGCATTGCGAATTCTGCGACTTAAGTTTGTACATCTAATAGCTTTCATTTTCAAAAACGAAATTTCAGCTGTAAATTAAAGAAAACTATGTATTCTTCTTTATAATCAAATATACCATGTGCTATTAGTAACGTGTATTTTAGTATATTTAAACTTACCATAATTCTAAATTGAATTGAAGTTTTAATGAAATATAAACGTGAATTCAAACACTTGAACTTATGATTTACACTTATATAATAATGTTAGCATTATTCTGTTAGCATCTGAAAAAGTTGTTTGTAATGACGAAACGCGTCATGCTATGTGTTTGAATTAAAGTTTATATTCAATTAAAATGGATTTACATCAAGTGAACGCCAACTCTATTAACTATGAAGTTTTAATATTAATCGGGATAGCTCTGAACTTACCGAAATATGTGATAAGATATTCAGTTTTTTTATATCCTCTCTTCTAGAATTAATAATTATTTCTTACTTATATTATCAATTAGTGTTCCCCAATTTTCTGAATATACAAGCAATTTTTAAAACTTTTTCCTTGACAAAAAAGTAGTGAAATCGGTCCAGCCGTTGACTCTACATTTCTGTTAGAAAACGTCTGTATGGGAGAGGGAAATAGGCTGTTTTTAGGGTGTTCCTGGAAATTAGTCGAATTTTGCTTGCCGTAAAAGCCATCCTTGGACTTCAACGAACATTTTGAAAAAAGAATTTTCAAAATTGGTCTAGGCGTTGTTAAGTTATGCGCTTACCGATACATTTTGCGATTCAGTATTATACTATAGATGATAATAATAATAATTTTTATTCAAGAATTGGGTGCAATGATATTCAGAAATGATTTCCATATAATAGGTTATTAGATAATAACATTTCCCGAATAAAAACAGAAATATTCTATAAATGGCTAGCTCACAAAGACCAGGGCCTGTAGTGAACCTACCTTTGAAAATATTGCATTTAGATTTGAATGCAACTCAAGATATATAATTTAATTTAATTGTAATTATATTTACAATCAATCAGAATAAATTCATTATATAAGCTCATTTGCTGCGTTTAGAGGTGAGTGCTTCCAAATGTCAGGGAGAGGTTCTGCCTAGTGGCAACTCTTCTTCAAATATTCTTAGATCTGAGATCCAATTTCGTTTCATTCATGGTCAATTCGCTCATACATTTGAACTTCTGTGAGTGGGAGAAGTGAGTTATTCGTATGGACCTCTTACCTCATGTAATTCCCCCTTTTTCCCTTGGTGAAGTACTGCATGTAGTTTACCCCATATCTTCGTATGGAGTATGACAATAATAATAATATTTATTCAGCAATAGCTATTACAAAATTTTTACCGTCACAATTTATTATTAGCAATTATTTTTTCAGAACGAACTTATCTAATTTATGCTTAAATACTTTAAGGCCCCTAATTGTTTTTATGGAGGTAGGCCATAATCCTTCAAAAAATATACTATTTCTAGATTTCGATCTATTACATTTCCGTATTGTTTGCATAGCTCTATTCTGCAATTTTTGTTGCAGCTGAGTTTCTTCTCCGCTGGAACAATCTTCAGAGTGTGGCTTTATTATGGGCTTAAAGAGTAAATACTTCACATATGTACTCAACTCTTTTCGAAAAATTTCTCATCTAACATAATGCCTAAGTATTTAACCACTTTTTATTTATTTAATTTATGTACACTTGAGGACATTCGTCCTTACATTATGTGAATTTGACATGTATAGCTTTGTTCTGATTGGTCTTAGTTCTCCAATTGTGCAACCAAGATCATATCTAAACCAGGTCTTGTAGCAAGTGGAAAGCTTCTAATAGATCCCCGTCGCTAGCAAAAATGCCTGTGTCGTCTGAAAATGTTCCCATTACCGTTCATTGATTAGAATGTAGATCTGTATATAACAGATAAAGTAGGAATTTTGAAACACTTTCTTCTGCACCTTCAGATGTCAACAGAAATTTCGCGGTTTTTTGTCATTTACCTCCACTCGAAATATTTATTTTGTTCAGATAGAATCTCAGCAGTTTGAAAGATGTTAAAAGAAGAAAGTTTTGAAGTGTTCAATAACTCTGAATGCCATACCTTATCAAAGGTGCACTATCAATAATTTCTTATCATTCATGCCTCATCACCTATAAATAAAATTAACCATGGAGACGAAAAATCAACATTACCAATTAGATACCTGCTTGGAAATTTTCAAGGAAGTATTTTCAAAGAACGCTTACATTAGAAGAATATTGTAAAGAAAACATTGCTTTCTAAGTTGTATGACGTCACACTAACAAGTGTGACGTACGATTCACCATTCGAAGGGTTCATCGAAGCGATCGTAAAGGTGTGGCAATTAAACGGACACAAGTAGATCATCTTTAAATCCAGAATGAAACCTCACCTGAAGAAACGAGCATCCGATCATTGCATACTATCAGTTATCAGTTTCAAGTTGAAACTTGGACACTCAAACAAGAATTCATCAGGAAGCTCCAAGTTGGTCAATGGTATGGAACGATGTTTGCTCGACATAACAAAAGGCGGCTGCCAAAGACTCAGTGAATTATTTAAATCATCCAGGTTACGGACATACTTCACAGAATTTTATCCCTCAAATAGCAATGGCAAAACACTCGGGGAGAAGGACTGACAATAGATCGACCACAAAAATCACACAGTGGTATCCAAGATCCATTAAAATTCCAAGATGACGACTTTACCTGAAATGGGACCACGTTATAAGAAAAAAGGACGGAACAAACTTGTATCAACTAGCACAAGACCAAAATGCATAGGCTGAAAGAAAAATTCAAATCAAAAGAGGCTGCACCCTAATTAGAAAGCTCTTATCAAGCTAAAGGTGATGATGATTATATATTTGTCGAGATTATATATTAAGCAACCTATACAAAAATGACTTCTTCATTGCAAATTTTCATTTTGTCATCTGAAGAGAAAACAAGGTTTAATTTACAACCATGATATGTTTAAATTTTCTCAGTGCTGCAATTTGTTTGAATTTCTATTCGTTCTTTCCATTTCAATAGTTGCTGAAATATTGTTGTTCATTAATTCATGTTCATAAATATAAGCCTCCCATTATTTCAATAAATGATTTACGTCTGAAGTATTTCGTAAAGATAAAATATTGCCGTAAAAATCCATTAGCTTTGTCGAAATATCTAGAAGTATTTCATCAAACAATCAATGAGATTCGGCATAACTGCAAAAAGATCATCCCAATCTCCCAATAACTCTGTCGCGAAAGCATCCCCATCTGGAAAACCCCAAAGGGAACATCGATCAGAAAAGAATGAATTATTCAAAGACTCCAACTCAGAAGTTGGCTACTCTCTAGTTCCCAGAGTATGGATTGGCGATACAGAGTCAATATTGTTTCAGGACTGCGCGCAGGACTTATATCGATGGCTTGATTTGATTTCTTCGCAACCGTTTTGACTTGAATGGTACATAAATTGCCGAGTATCAATACTTATTTGAATGTTGAATATAATGTTTATGGAAAATAAATATGCAAATATATCGAATTGCAAACTTTCGCATGCCTCAGGTAGCAAACGGAATCATTCTTCTGAGTTTTTTTTTCTGCGAGAGTCATCTCCAATGTATGGAATTCATGAATTTATTCTCATTGTTCTGATATCAGAATTATTCACCTTTCAATTCCACCTGCTGTGCATTAAATTGTTATTTGACTAAGTAGAAAATATTGAAAATTAATATCAATTAATTTCAGTTTTTTCGAATTAAACAGCCAAATCATGTGATGTTTTTCACATCCACTCAAGTAATATACGAGCCAGAAGATGTTCCTGAATATAATTAGGCATATTTTCGAAACACCAAACAGTTAAAAAAATCCGGCTCAAAAACATACCTGTTGCCTAAGAATATGTAGAGTTCAAAACAGCAGTTTCTCCAATCCTCCAAAATTATATTTTGTCTCGCAGCCAGTGATCGATACTTGATTTTGTCCCTAATACATCGACCATCAATTCAAAATATGAAAAATGTAATAGATACTAAACGATATTATTTGCTTCAATTATAGGGTGTAGATAGCAGACATAATGACGACAAATAATTCCACAGACCATTTATATTCTCCTCTTTCCAAAGTCATTATGGTCTTTTTTTTCTGAACAATACCAATTATGACTTTCTCCATACCATAACCGAACAACACTAAGTATCTTCATTTTCAAAACATAATATTTTTATCACATTATGTAGGTATGTCACTAACAGTTATCAGAGAAAAAACAATGAATCCAAAAGCTATTTTAGCAACAAGTTGAGGAGATGAGTATGATCACATCGAAATTTATGAGATTGCATAGCAAAAACCTGCACAGATCAAATATTTCGTGCGGGAAAAGAAACGGATTGATCGAGATTTTGAAGAGTCAGTGCAGGTGTAATATTAGATGAATATCGTCAAGAATCGTTCAAGAATTTGTGGATGAGATCTGAATACTCTTTCTGAAATCCATCACAAAACTCAATCAATATTTCTACAACAATAATAGAGATCAGTATTACTTTTAGCATCCTATCCAACATGAATCAATGAATCGGTCTCTAAGACTACCGCCTAGGGTTTGTCGGTTTTTGAAAACCGGTTTTTTGCAGAAAATTATGAAATTCGAAAACCGGTTTTTTAGTAGAAAATATCGGTTTTCAATGTATCAATAACACTTTTAAAAAATTTGAAACTGACAAATGTAGCCAAATGTACCAGATTAATGAAAACACTGTTGCAAGCGGTTTGATTCTTATATTATTTGTAAAGCTCCAGATCGATGAAAACACTGTTGCAAGCGGTTTGGTTCTTATATTATTCATCAAGTAAGGAAAATTTGCAAATATTTTAGAAAATCTCCTGTCAAAAATAGCATTCTTCAGAATCACGTGAAACGGAAATACGAGAAAGAATATAATCTTATTCTTGATTGTAAAACAAGATGGAATAGTTTACAGGCCATGTTAGAAAGATTTGTACACCTAATGGAATGTGTTGTTTTAACTCTGAATGGCCTTAATGCTTTCCCATATGTGGAATGAAGATGAAGACGAATATTACATAGTTGTAGAACTCCTTAAAGTTTTAGGTCCGATAAAATTAGCAGCAGCAGCTTCAGGTAGACAAGACGCAAATTCATCAACAAGTGAAGGTAAAATTGCACCAGAATAGAAAATACTCGGTCCTTTGCTTAATTTCAATTCAAAATTGATTTTAATAAGTATGTATGCATAAACTTCATTCTTGCCTTTCGGCTTTGATTATAATTTACATTATATAATTCACATTTATATATTTTCTAATTGTTTTTAATAAGTATCCATCTGTCTCTAATAACATTGTTTTTATTCATTCGAACACTTTCCTGAATAACTCGTTTCACTATTATAAGAATGTTTACATCCATATATGTGAAAATTATATATAAACAACGAATAATTGTTTTAAAGTTATTTAATCCTGGTCAATTGTTATTATTTCTTCGTTCTACTAAATTGCATAAAAAAATTTTACCGGTTTCCTGGAAAAATTACCATTCGAAAACCGGTTTTTCAATATGTCGGTTTTTGTATCAACCCTAACCGCCGTTTAAATCACAGTCATGCATCCCCTAATTAGTAAAAGACCTCCTGAGAATAATCTCTTTTGATATCTGATATCTAGGACAAGCGAAACTTTCTCCTGATAAATTGCCAAAGTACTAAGGCTTTGTGTTCTTAATCTGATGAAAATGTCTGATTTTCGAAGTGTTTCACCGAATATACTCGCATGATTAAATCTTCTTAAAGATCATAAAACGAAGAATTGTTTAGGCACCTTGATACCAAAATCACAACTCATCAAGTTCCTTTAATGCTCTGCATGTCTACATGAATTCATTTTCGATCAAACTGGTTCTAATTGATATCAAGACAAGATCAAGCTCAAGAAATGATGAAAAAATATCCATCTATTCCTTTCATTAATTTGTATATTAATTATAATCCATGGAAGAGTTTCTATCCAGAGTTATGTTAATTAATAACCAACTGACAACTCCACTTCAAAATTATATCTCAACTAGCGGACCCGACAGACGTTGTCCTGCCATAACATTCCAAGCTATTAGGATAAACGAATGAATGCATATACAAAAATTCACTCAAGTCGATCTAATTGATCCGTTGAGTTGCAGTATATTGATAATAAATTGAAATTGAAACACTATCAACTCTACATGTTTCGGATGGTTAGCCCTTATGATGAATAATACCTAAATTTCTGATTTAATTTTTGAATTGACGTAAAATCGATATGCATTATTTCTGATTGTAAATTCCTGATTTCAATTTATTTCAAAATTAAATCAGAACTTCCTCAATTTCTGAAATAATTTCGAAATTTCAGAAAGCATTTCTACTTAAAATCAGAAATTTCCAAATAGAAATGATGCATTTTTTTGCATACAATTTCAAAATTGTTTTAGAAATTAACTTAATAATGGGATAACCGCCCGGAATATACTCGTAAGAAAAGTTGTTAAGTTTCACTCAGTGAAACTTAATCCAAATGTTTTAATTCATTATTTTATTATAGGGGACATATTATATCGTTAGGTAGCTCTTCGCACATTTGATTGACTGCCACGACCTAAGTCAGGTCGTCTTCTCCTCGGCATCGTAAATTGTAATCAACCAAAGTGAGAAAAGTTCTCGCGCACTTAGAGGTAAATTGTCACTATCACAAAACGTCAACAAAAAAGGACACATAACTTGAAATGTCACTATCACAAAAGATCACCGGAGTAAAGAAAGTTCTCGCGCACGTAGCGGTAATCGCCACTCACTAAGATAGAAGGTTGCACTCTTTGTATGAGGTATCGATCGACATAGACTAATAGAGAATGTCATAGAGAATAGATCGATATATTAGTTGGTTGTCAAATGTCAAATATTATGGTAGCTTTCAGAAATTCAATTTGTGACAAACCTTATCATTTATCAATCTACATAAAAATAATCTGATAGATAGTTAACAAATGTAGTTAGCTAAAATTAAGTTTATTTTTTATTCCCTAAGAATAAATATGTAGTAAGAAAGATATTAAAATTCTAATTGGTTATTCATTTTAAACTATTCTTTCAATTTGATTTCTGAACGACGGGGAACACATATTTAATTCCGAGCATTTTCATATTTATTCACCTTCTAAATCTTCTCTGGACTTCAACAAATAATTCAAGACCAAAATTAGCGAAATCGGTCCAGCCGCTCTAGAGTTTTAGCGAGACTTACGAACATCAATTCACTTTTATATTATAGATTTATTTGAAACTATTCTATCAATTTGATTTCTGAACGACGGGGGACACATAAAAGGAAAAACTTAAGTGTTGTTCTTATTTAATTCCGAGCGTGCTCATATTTATTTACCTTTCAAACATTCTCTGGACCTTCACAAATAATTCAAGACCAAAATTAGCGAAATCGGTCTAGCCGTTTTCGAGTTTTAGCGAGACTAATGAACAGCCATTCATATATATATATATATATATATATATATATATATATATATATATATATATATATATATATATATATATATATATGAGGAAATGTAGAAATTGACTTCATTGACTTCAAGAAAGCATATGACTCGGTAGACCGCGAAACCCTTTTCGAAATCATGAAAGAATTTGGAATCGATCGAAAGACCCGAACAATTATAGAACAGACACTTACAGGTACAACTTCCAAGGTAAAATTTATGGGTGAAATATCAGATCCCTTTGAAATCAAAACCGGTGTGCGGCAGGGGGACGGACTTTCGCAAATTCTTTTCAATATTATTTTAGAAAAGATCATAAGGGAATGGGAACTTCACGTGAAGGGCATACAAGTGGGCATCAAAAAAGAAAATAGAATAAATGTCAAATGTCTCGCCTCTGCAGACGATATTGCTATCATCACAGACAACAGAACTGAAGCCATTCGCGCCGTGGAAAAACTACATGAAATTGCGCAGAAAACCGGGTTACAAATTTCTTATGATAAAACCAAATACATGGAAAGAAAACCAAAAAATAAATCTTCTCTTATGACAAAACATGGTGAAATTCTGCAAATAGGCCACTTTAAATACCTCGGGGAAGTTATACAGTCCTCAGGTTTAAACCGAATCGCTAATGAACAGAGAATAACCAAGCTCCAAAGGGCCTACAAACTAACATAGGCTCACTATAACAAAAAGTGCATTCTGAGAGGCGCCAAATTGAGGCATTATAACACAACGATTCTCCCAGAAGCAATCTACGCAGCTGAAACAATGGTTATTGGCGGCCATTCAAGAATTAGAGAAATAGAAAAACAAGAACGAAAAATTCTCAGAAAGATTTACGGGCCAATCAATAGAAACGGTATTTGGATGAAAAGACCTCAAAATGAACTGCATCAAAAGACAAATACGATAACGGAAGAAATCAGAAAACGACGAGCAAATTTCTATGCACATGTCTACAGAATGAAACAGTCCAGAATACCGAAGAAACTACTCAATATAATAATGAATAGTAAATGCGGAACAGAGTGGCTAAAAGAGGTCCAAGAGGATCTACAACAGATCAATATAAAAAATCTCGAAGATCGCACTGAATGCCGCAATAAAATCGCACATTTAAAGTTCAAGCAAAAAGTAAATCGTCAACATGGAGTAAAGTGGACAGATGAACGGAAGAAAGAGCATTCAGAGAGGATGAAGCGTTTTTGGGAGGCAAAAAAGATGAAGCAAAATTCTTAATGATTGCGAATTCAAGTTCAGTCGCTCTCCTCATGGGGAACAATCGAAATAATAATAATAATAATAATAATATATATATATATATATATATATATATATATATATATATATATATAGATTGTGCAAAGTACTCAGAGTATTAAATCTGTTACTGTATCGTAACTAATTTACCCATTCTACCTTGAGTTAGACGTGAGCTCAGGCATATTCCAACCTATTGTGGTTTCATAACGACCCCGACATTGTCCTTCGGCCATTTCAATTTATTTTATGATTTCACCGAAAATTTCGGCTGATTTAATGCTTGCAAACGCACGAGCTCGCTGCGTAATCCAAATAGCATCCCGATCCCGAAGGATGGCAAAGAAACAACGGACTTGACATTTATATCGTTGTTGTCCGGCGTAATCTCATCCTAACTTAATTGTTGGCGGATTACGCCCACTTAATTGCCAAACCATCGGTATGAATTCGTTCAGAGTAGATTTTGAGCAGTAGCAAAATTAATCCTATACGTCGTTGGTGGAGTGGTTGCTCGAATTGCGAATCGAATCCGATTTGTACGTAGGAATGCGTGCATTCCTTGTTATATGGTTGTTGAGATCTGAATGAGTTCGTTAATGGAAGGGGTCAGTTTATTCGGAATGAGTGAATTATAGACGTTCGTTCATGAGTATCAGAGGAATTTCTGCATTTTGAGTACAATACAAAAACCAAGCATATTTGAAGCATGGATAGAGATTTTAATTTATTATTTCAATATAATAATAATAAGGCTGCATATTCCCACAGGGTAAGAACTAACGGTTGAAGGAAATATTGCAGAATATACATAAGTATCCACATATCTATAATATAAAAATGAATCGCAAAATGTGTTGGTAAGCGCATAACTTAACAACGTCTAGACCAATTTTGCCAATTATCACAAGTCTGCAAAAAAAATAAGTAAGAGCTGTTTTGGTTTTTATGTGGAATTCTTATGTTTTTGGGTATGCTAAATTCGAAAATAACTTTCATTTTGTCCTAGAACGTCACGTTTTCTGACAATGTAGGTGTCTATGCTGAACAAGTTATTATCGTAAAATAAAACATAAAAAATTGAAAAATGAATTTATAATTTATAATTGCGTAACAAAACTATTTTTTTTATTTAAAATACATTAAGCACTAAATACATTTCTTTTTCCCAACCAACTCGTCCTCTTGGGCAAAGTAGGAAGTAAACTGCTTCTCACGATATCTAAACCAGGAGGAAGACACTCCCGGCAAAAGTAAATTCCTGCTTTCAAGCCTTGATCCAAGCAACTCAGCAGCGTTTTTAGGAAGATTCAAGTCTCTTACCAAATCATTTAGCTCGCCCTGGGAAAAAAATTTCGGACTGTTGTCATCTTCAAATTCAAAACTTGACTGGTCATCGGGCTTAGGTACAGCACCATCTTCGCCAGAACTTGGAATCTCTTCCAAGGTAGCAGGGACCTTGGGAACTGGTATTTCGGTCCCATGAGGGATGGGACGAGTAGCTGATTGCAGATTGGGGTATGAAATTGACTTCTTCCATTTTGAATTATACCCTTTCACATTACACGAACAAAAGTAACAATCATCACTATGGTTCTTTTGCTCGCGCCATACCATAGAAATCGCATATCGGAAAGCTTTTTTCTTGCCCTTAAACCAATTTCGAAGGTCTTCAACACATCGTTTGCAGACTTTATGAGGTGTCCAAGCTTTATCCTGATCTCCAAGTTTTAAGCCAAAATACGCAAAGTATACTTTTTTTACAAAATCCGTAATATTCACTTGTTGCTTTAATATCATATATTCGCCACAAATGTAACAGAAACTATCAGACGAATTCACATACTTCCGCACAGACGACATTGCACTATATTGATCTAAGATCTATAAAACAATGGCGAGTTAACACGTAATTGTACCGCGCCATACTCTACACTGTCGGAGCGCGCACGTTCAGGTTACAACATGTTTATATTTGTTAATGTAGCTCAAACAGGTGTGCCTTATTTAGAAATTAATGATAGTTATGTCCTGTAAACATTTAAAAACAGTAATCAAAATGAAATTATACCCATAGTTTATGACTACAAGTTAGCCCAAAAATATATATATATATATATATATATATATATATATATATATATATATATATATATATATATATATATATATATATATATATATATATATATATATATATATATATATATATATATATATATATATATATATATATATATATATATATATATATATATATTGAAAAGGTTTAGCTAAGGTGAATTTATAAAAGTAGAAATGAAATATTATGGTATGGCCCGCACTTACAATCAGCTGTTGACATGTTATAATAATAATAATAATAATAATAATTTATTGATTTTCCAAGTATACAAAGTAGAAAGGAAAACAGGTCATTTCAAAACAATACAAGAAAAGGAAAACAAAATTTCAAATATTGTCTACGCGGTCACTACATGAACCATAAAACTCTTCAATATTATATGGCTCAAGCTGTACAAGAAAACGATAAAGAGACTTCCCGAAAGATGAATGACAATACAACTTTTGTATGTTTACTGGTAAACTGTTAAACAGTTTAATGCCCATTTACATCGGGCCTTTTTCAGTTAGAAACAGAGAATGAATCGGAAAAGTGAATGGATGCATTCTTCTTGCGTTATTTACATTTGAATGTCTACCGAAATAATGCTTGTTTTTATGCATAAACATCAAGATTTTATAGATGTACAATCCATAAACTGTCAAAATGTCATTTCTCCTGAGAAACCCTCGATACGATTCCCTGAAACCTAGACGGAATATAGATCTCAAGGCTAACTTTTGCGTTGTCATAATCTGACGAGACCCCGAACTGGTTCCCCAAAAAATGATACCATAACTCAATAGTGACTGGAACATAGCATAATACACCGTTTTTACTACAGCTACATCAACCTGATCTCTAAGCACCCTCAATGCATAAATAACCGATTTCAATTTATTATTAATTTCTTCGACATGGCTGTAAATATTTCATGAAACTGTCTATATAAACTCCCAGGAATTTAACAGTTTCACTGATTGGTACTTCAGCATTACAATAGGCTATGCTTTCTGAATAGTTACGGTTTGCTCTATCGGTTTTAGAAATGATTCAATGGGTCTTATCATTATTAAGCACAAGCTGATTTTCTATACACCATTAGTTTACTCTATCCATGGCATCCTTAAATTGAAATATCCATATGTGTGTAAATACACATAATGTTATATCCAACAAGCTCGGTACATCAATTTAAATACTTTTCATTTCAGGTGCAGAATAATAGTTACATTTTTCTTACCTGAAAACTCCGCTCCCCATGGAAATACTATATCTACGCCCCTGTATAGTCGTCTATTTTTCGCTCGTTCAATCGAAAAATGCTTTGAACGTATCCTAATATTTCCTATTATATAACGATAATATACGAAATTTCATTGAAATTGCGTACTGCATGAAGTATTCAAACAGAATAAACTTCAATATTACATTTTCAACGTTTGAGCCATATAATCTGAACTCTTGCGATATTTTTCAAACCAGTGAGCTCGTTCAATTTTTCCTCGAAAAAGGCGGCATAGAAAGAGAGCCAACATGAGGTCGGTGATAAAAATGACATTGAGCACGGAAGATCCGTGCCATTCAGCAAATTGGTTTTCTCACAGTTATTAGCCGTCGGATATGACACCGGCGGGAAGGGAAGAATCCGAAATTAATTGAAATTTTCGCAATCAGCATTTTCTGATTATTTGGACAAGTAATCGCTCTGAGAGTTATAAGAAGAAGCACTGAAGTAAAAAATTAAGCAATTATATCTTTTGATATATTATGTCGTTCGTTTTCTTGTATGGCCTTGAAATGTAGAGTTCATAATGCAGTTTTGTAAATTTGCTAATGTATATTTGCTTTATAGAAAATAATAATACATTTATTTCCAACAGATAGACATCCAATTACAGAGAAAAAGTAACAAATTGTTCACAAATAATAATAAATAATAAAAAAAGAACGAAAAAAAAACAAAAAAGAAAGTGTAAGCAAATATATACAACGAAAAAATTAGTTCAAAATAAATTGAAATAGTATTGAACAATAACCAGATAAATAAAAATAAAATAAAATATTGTCTATTACAAAGTTACGTATGGTCAGCATAAATTGACCATATAGTAACGAAATATGTTTGATGAATAAAAAACGACGGGTTGCACTCCGGGAGTGCCGGCAGAAGTTAAAACTTGAATACGAATGTTGTCCATTTTTGATATTTTGGAATGGTTAGAGAATAATTTTGTACGAATTGCTTTCATTATCAATATAAAAGTATTATTATTTATGTGGTGGAATACAATATTCATTTATTGCGCTATCGTACACAAACATGAATTTATATTACATTAAAAATTTAACACTTCAGAACTATTACAATTATTTCACATTAAAAAGTTTATCTCTTAGGAAAATCAACTTCCATGCATAATTTCAACGATTTTTTCATCATCATCTTTACCAGAACCATCATCGCTAATCTCTAACACTGATACGATAGGTTTATGATAGCTGAAGTAAGAAACGAACAGTTTTGATTCGAACCTATTTAAGTGTCTAATAAAGACCGCATCAATAGTAGTTTTGTATTTCGTTGTGCTAAGATTGCGATCATTTAACATAGTTAAACCAAAAACATTATTTAAAAATTCAATTAATAGTTGATTTTTATCGTCTGCAAAGTTTATGTTGAAATCTCCACTCAAAATCATTGGCAATTCATCAAAGCTTTTTCCAATTTTTTTTTTGAAGCAATGCAGATGCGTCATGAGAATAAATAAATAAATTTTCGTACAAGAAGTCTCGTATAGCACGCAATGACTTATCTGGAGAGATGTAAACGTCAACCATAATAATAAACTGATTATCACCAGAGTGGCAACGACTTATACAAATATCACCGATATCAGAAACAGTAGCATTAAACATGCTGTTGTATTTCACACGCACATCCATATAATTTCTACAATAATGAACTGTGTTCATATTTTGATAAATAGCTACTCCTCCCGCTGGACGATTATTTCTTCTGAAACTCGCAACGAAGTTGAAATTCGGAATGTCAATTATTTCATCGTTACCCATATGAGTTTCTGATAAAATTAACACATTCTTTTTTTTAAGAAGAGCGTCAATTGCTAGATCATTTACATGCGCACGTAAACTTTGACAATTCTCTCCATCCGTCTTACGAATTCTCGAACAGGTCACGTGTCCTGGCGCGAGTTCAGAAATTTTTACCCATACCAAAAAAAATACACAGCGCCGCTAAAGAAGTTTTCAATTCAAAAATAAAATTGAAATCGATTGCAGGTCAGCCGAATTTGACCATATAGTAACGAAATATGTTTCATGAATGAAAATAAAGTTGAAATCGATTGCAATAGTACTATCTAGTAAACAAATGTAACAACGAAAATTAAAATATTATTTATAACTAAGTCATATGTAGACAACAGAAGTTCAGAAAAATATCACAACACCCCATTGCGCTGTTCTGAGTGACATGCCAAGATAACTGATAGCCGACCAAATTGATATCACATCGACCGCAATAACCATCATAAAAATTACATATACAGTTGATAGGAGAACGTGACATAACATTTGATCTGCTGTAAGTGACAAAATGTATTATTCGCCTTAGACCAGGTCTTGGTGGGCGAATATATATTTTGCTGAGAAAAAATGGTGAGTCAATCGAATTGTGCAAAATTTTGAAGAGAAACATTAGGCTGAACCATTCACGCCTCAACTTCAATAATTCAATTCCCAAACTATCGGTTAGGATGGAATAGTCAAAGCCTCTAGAAGGATATTGCCCATAACATCTGAAGTACAATATATACAATACATACATCTGAAGTGAATATATATATATATATATATATATATATATATATATATATATATATATATATTGAAGTTGAAATTATTGGTATATATTTCAGTTTGTTGTCTCTCTTCAAAACGTCATTCAAGGTGTACGAACCAAAAGGATACCCTGCAAAAGAAATCAACTCCGGGTTGAAATATTTGCTCATTGTTGCGCTTTTGCGGCGACTATTTATCCCGATTCAATATCTTGCCGAGTATGTGAATAATGAATATAAATAAGGTGATGCAATAACCAAATCTTCCAACACGGAGAGTTCATGTGGAAGCCTAACATTAGTGACAGTTGTATTTTTTTTCCATCTTCAGGTTCGTATTCGGCTACTCTCAATATGCGGTAATTACGCAATTACGAATAATTCCTTCTCTTATGTGTACTTTCTACTGAATGCAGGAGAGACTTCTTCTCATTCATCCTGCGCGCCTGCAGGAACAAGTCCTTCGAAACATGTAAAATTTCAAATTCGTTAACAACAAAAACAAACGTTTGGGAGTCTGTAATATAAAGAGTTATCTATTATTGCAGACAAGTTCGTCAGCAAATCCTTAATTGAAATAAAGTTCAAATATTTCGCGGAGGTAACAAAATGTGTATAATTTGATTGAAACCATGTTTTTGCCAGGTATGTGAATTACCTGATTTGGTACAACTTAAATTGTTTGAGTTCTCCAACTAAGAATACTTGTTGTCTTTTAAACGGCAAACTTATACATAGTGAAAGCAACAAGCGTACTCATGGTCCACAGTTTTATGACCTGAAACAGACGAGTTTTATGACTGTAATCACATAAGCGTTGTTTTCCTGAAGATTCAGATAACTCTGGGTTAATATGGTATAGTATAGTCTTAGTCTCCTTGTCATTGTTTCATTATGTATACAAAATTGTTTCATTATTTGGTATATCTATTTTCATTCGCTTTACATGTAAGTGGTAGGTATACATAATAGTGATGCTAAACCATTATTTGTGCATTAATGAGTTTGTTATTTTTCATTGAAATATCGGAGCTTCGCAGTCATCGCACCTACAAACTTTGCAAATTGGACTGCTGAAGCTAGTCCCTGAATTCCTAGGCGAGATTTGATGCAAATTATCAAAATAGAAATTCCTTGTAGATTCTAAAGGTGTGACTACTTTCTTGGATTTTCGTTTCATTGAATAGGTATAACCGATGTAATTATAATGAATTATCTTATTATTATTGTAATTACCTCATTATTGTAATTGAATGCAATTATCTCAACGCAATTTTGAGCTTCAATAATAATCGAAATAATTATCTAAAAGATTTTTTTGGCAATAAAGCACAGCTTGAGAATCAATCGAACCAACTCGTTTTTTCCTCAAATATGTAAATCTAGAATTTGAATGATCTAAGAATGTTTTGGAAATTTAGAATAAATGAAAATCAATTCGAGAACTTTTACTTTTGAAACTGATACTAGCCTTACGTCACAAAATATTATTTTTTAGCGTAACGGATATTTAATAGTGTTGGCGTTTACTTGATGTGAATCCATTATAATTGAATATAAACTTAAATAAAAACACTTGAACTTATAATTTACTCTTTATAGAAATACACTTAATAAAGTGTAAATCATAAGTTCAAGTGTTTTAATTCAAGTTTATATTCAATTGTAACAGATATTATAGGATTTGTTTTGAATTTTCAATGAGCATGAAAACTTTCTCTTATTATTTCATTGTATTTTAATATTTCACTGATTCCTTTCGTTCATTTCAGTCAATTCAAATAGACGCTATTGGTACAGCCACCAGAGACACTTTATTCATTGGTTTCTGGGGATGGACTAAATACTGAACATCTATTGACTCAGATCCATATATCTCATATAATTATGATGAGACATATGCGACAAGCACTTGCTACGAAATTAGGAAGACGCTGTTAACTATAGAACGGACAGGTTAATCACTTTCAATACATCAAATGTGTTAATATAGGAATTTTTCGATAATTCAACTGATTTGAATTAACAGGAAGTATTGCAGTTCCTTCGAAAGTGAGTAAGTCCCTGGCTCCACACGGGACGAATATTAAAAACAAGATAGAGCAGCACAAATAGTAGAACATGTCTTCCCTGCTTTTTGGAAAACGTTCATAGAAAAATAATTGGGCGTACAAAATTCGCTGGGTCAGCTACTATTCTTATAATATGTACATACTTATTGTAGCCTAAGTAAGAATAAATTATTATTATTAGCTTTGTTCGCGGTAAGGATTCTGAACCGATGCAGAACTAATTCATAACTGATTCGGGATTGATTTAATACGCATGCTTGGTTATGAACTGGTTCGGAATTATTTCGGCCCGCACACGATTTTAGAACTAGTTTAGAGAATTTTCAAATCACGGTTGTTCTCATCGAATAATACGCCGTGTATCTCTTGCAATTGTCATTCTAATCAAAGAACAATACAATAACACATTATTCTATGGAAGTCGACTTATAAGTAGGCAACCATTTTCCAATTTATTTATTTTACATTTAGTTTATACATGTGG
This sequence comes from Henosepilachna vigintioctopunctata, assembly GCA_030704895.1. NCBI lineage: Eukaryota > Metazoa > Arthropoda > Insecta > Coleoptera > Coccinellidae > Henosepilachna > Henosepilachna vigintioctopunctata. The sequence goes on from JARQZJ010000031.1 coordinate 10,796,997, forward strand.
CATGTATAAACAAATCATAGAAATAATTTTCTATGATACCAATTGCCAAACTTTCGTGAATGCGCAAGTCCCGAACTTACAGTTCTAGATTGATCCTTCGAACCGGGAGAACCAATTCCGAATCGATTCCGAACCAGTCCCAGTTTATCCGCGAACACAGAACTGTAACTGAATGTTCGGAACTGGGTGATCCGCGAACGCCAAAATTCAAACTGCGCATGCGAATAGTTCTGAATCGGTTCAGAATCCTTGCCGCGAACAAAGCTATTAGTATCATATTTATGTAAAATCTCATATTTTTGTCACACAATCTAGGCTCAGCTTGTTCAATAAGCTTAACTAAATTTTGCTTGGTGGTATTGGGTTCTTGACCAAATTTGCATCCATATGAAATCAACTGCAGTACGAGGCAACACCCATTGGGAGAGCTCCCTTATTCAAAACTCTTCTCAATTAGAAGAGAAATTATTTTTTTATAACTCAAACCTAATATTCAAATTTACACCAGTTCTAATTGAAATTTCGATAATATTCTAGGTGAATTATGAGATGTGGAACAAGCAAAACACTTTGACCAAACTTACTTGACTGAGAACCGCAAGGGACAAATAAATACTTCACATAACCTGAACTATATCATAAAAACTGAAAAACTAATAAAATTCGTGTTTTGTATTCATTTCATTAATTCTAAGTAGGTACCTTAAGAAGAATGCGTATTCAGTTTCTCTTCCAATCATAAAATTGCATATATAAATTGCTCCATTATTTCGAACAAATATCGAAAGTTTATAATTCCATATAAATCAAATTATTAATGAAATGAAAAAACTTGTTCCAAAAACGCGGACATGATTTCGTGGGTTCAAATCATTGCCTCCAGTCGCCATATCAAAATGATTCCTCATTGTCCTTTTTGTTTAACTGTACGTCATATGAATACGTCGCTTTAAGCACGTCAATTTTTCGTCCGCGTCACAGCAACCATTTGTTTGGGCCCTGAAATATTATGTTTCAGAATTGCAAATACCTTTCTGTACTAAAACACTCATATTTTATGGGCTATTCCAGTAGCGACTCGTTAAAATGTGTACATTTCAAAAGTAATAATCACTAATGGCGAAGTAAATAAAGTTGAGCAATAAAAAGTGAAGTCCTTTTTTGGGTTCATTCCAACGTAAATGTACCTAAGTTAATGATGAAAGATATGAATGTAGGTAGCTCCGAAACCTTTTCATTGAATCACAATGTATTTTTGTAAAATGTATGATTAAACATGAGAAATATTTCAAATATTGTTAATTAATTCCTCGCAGTTGTATTTAACTCTGATTATGAGTAAGTATCTCGAAACAGATGTCGAAGGCATTCAACAATTTCGTGGAATTTAGCAAATTGTTTTTAATTATTCGATACATGGTAAATTTTGTTCTGCATGCGCTTAGTATCATAAGTTCTGATTTAAGTTTTTTCAAATTGTTTTTTTTTTACATGGTAAATACTTAGTAACTGATTTTTTTGAATTTTTTTCTACATACAAGGGCTCACTCAACAGTTTTAAACTGTCCTATAATAGAGGAATAATATAATTTACTTGCTATAATTTCATCGAAATATTTACCGGACTAATAAAAAGTGGAGTGAAAGAATCAATAATGAAACGTGTCAAATATTTTGAGTAAATATTTGCATTCATGCTTCAAACGAAATATTCCAAATTAATACAATGTGTATGAAAATATTTTCAACTGGAACAAATACGTTTTTAATTAAAAAAAAATCCTTTCAATTGGTGAAAATTATTTCTCTCAAAGCTATGTAAATGCTACAATGTGTATTGACGTTAATAAAAAGAGATTTTGTCGATATTTTAGATATTTTTTAAGTCTCAAGGTGTCCTGCCTGAGGTCTAGAAATCAACCAAGCTTGCACTCCATGCAGCATTTTTGAAATATGATGAGAACAAAATTATCTAACGGAATTGTGATAAACAACGTCGGTTGATAAAATTGTGGAACTAAAAAATTAATGTAAACTCTTCATTGAGGTAGCTAAATAGCCGAACAGTATAGTGACCCTATATGCTTTCGGTTTGTAGGTTAATCGGATCTATATAGGTCTCTGACCTCCACATTTTGAACAATAATCATAACCTGTGAAATGTATAGAAAGCATCCGAAAAATGTGCCGTCTCGAAAGAGTGAAAAACAGTAAATGTTAAATATATTTCATAGATTCCAGTATTTTCTAACACATTTTTAAATGTTGCACTTTCTCAAAACTTCATGTATTAAGTCATTTTAAACAGAAAAAAATATAAAATATATGTAGCACGAATCTAGTTATACTCTCCTCGAAAGTCAGAAAGGTCAAACATTAATATCAACGAATGAAAGAATATAATTCGTTTATTTCAGGTTACGGAAAGAATAAATTGATGAAAGCTGATGTAATGGGTGATTTTTTGAGCGTAGTTTTTTTTTAAACGAATAAAACACACAATTTGCATCATATATTCAAAATGTTGATTGAAATTGATAACTTGGCCTTTGCCATTTACATTTTGAAGACATATTCATGTAAATTTTGTCCGTATAAAATGGTCCATTCGGAAGGTCCAATTTTGCGTCACATTTTCGAGTATTTCGGCCAGGATCCCACGAATTACGCGTGTTATGTTATCCTGTAAGGCTTCGGTCGTGTTCGGCTTGTCCACATACACTAACGACTTTACACAACTCCACAAGAAATAATCCAGAGGCGTCAAATCACATGATCTTGGCGGTCAATTCACAGGGCCATTTCGATAAGCTGCTCGCCAAACTCATCCTTCAACATGTCCATTGTTCACGAGCTGTGTGACATGTGGCACTGTCTTGATGAAACCACATGTCAACCAAGTTCAACTCGGCCAACTGGGACAAAAAAAAGTTGCGTATCATGTCTCGATATCGTTCGCCGTAAACGATAACGTTTCTTCCACGATTGTCTTTGAAGAAAAATGGGCCGATAATGCCACCATCCCATAAACCACACCAAACTGTCGTTTTTTCGGGATGCATCGGTAATACTTGTATGGCATGTGATTGTTCATCACTGCAAATGCGACAGTTTTGTTTATTTACATATCCGTTAAGCCAGAAATAACGCTCATCCCAACACAATTTTTCGATAAAACAGCGAATTTTCATTCTAAGGCCCATTCACCAAAAATTAGACGTTAGGGTAGGTCATGAAATAAGCCTCATCGCTGGACACAATTTTTCGATAGAACAGCGGATTTTCATTAAGCTGTTCTAATGCCTATTCACCAAAAATTAGACGTCGTGGTAGGTCATTCGGCTTCAATTCTTGCAGAAGTTGAATTTTATAGGCTTTCAAACCCAAATCAACAAGTAAAATTTTCCTTGAGGTTGAGTAACACATGTCCAATTGCTAAGAACGGCGACGAATTGACATTTCACGATCCTCACTAACACTGTACGCTACGGCTGCAATATTCTCTTCAGTACGCATGCGAAACAATGGTTTAATGTCCAACAAAGTAAATTCGTTGCGAAATTGGGTGATAACAGCGCGAATTGTAGATTCACCAGGTCAATTATGACGACCATAATATGGTCGTAACAAACGATACACATTTATCACATAGCACGAATTTTGATAGTAAATTTCAACAATTTGCAATCGTTGCTCGTTTGTAAGTTTTTCTATGATGAAATGGCAGAATATACTGAAAACTTTTCACTTTGACAGATAACCTTTGGATACCATCCAGTGCCGCCAACCTGAAAAACTTAACTTAACTAATCACACGTTGTTATTGAAAAGTGGAAGGTGAAAAATTATCGCAACCTTCTCCATCCTGAGGGACTAATAATGATTATCACTGCTATATACATTATATAAATAAATAGAATGATTTTTTTGCATATATGTAAATTGTTAATATTTTACTTTCCTTCAAATGAACTGTAGAAAAAAAACATATTTATTTGTCTTGTCTATTTGGTAATGTTTTCTAACATTTATGACTATTTTATTGATGCTTCCCTGTGATCAAAACTTCTCATTTCAATTATACCGAATATAATAATAATAATAATATGCCGTTATTGAAATCATATTTTCATACAATTTATCGAATGGGGGCAAGATTTAGCATCAACTACTCTTACACCTAACCCCTTACAAATTGAAGCAGCCAATATCGAATTCCACTTAACTAAACTCCCAGAAGCAACGCTTTACAATTAATAGAATCTAGTATAATAACACGAAGTTTCCTATTTGTTAACGTAAGCAACATTCCAGCGGATTTATAAGCCCTTAGTCACACTGCCATTACCAATTACCGCTTTTTCATTGTTCAAGAATTGATGAAATTCGCAGTAGCACCAATTGGTATCTTCTTGCTGCTTACCATAATCCTCCAATGTTTTACGTATTCAACAAGAAATAGTCTAATTCGGATTCCAGAAGAGAATACGATTAAAACAGTTTCACGTAAATGGCTATTTATGGTGAATGGGGTGAAAAAAAAATATTATACGTTATTTGGGTAGGTCTCAAACATAAAGTCAAACACAGTTAAAAAAAGTTCTTATGCCTTAGCTAAGATGATTACACGCTATGTGTCTGTTTTAATTTAAATTAATATGCATTCAAATTTTTGTCAAATTGCACTTCTAACAATATGTCATTTTGTAGACTCAATTTTAAAAATTATACAAAATGTGTATTTTGTTAAAAAAATATTCATTATTTAATGTTTCTGCCAGTTAGGTTCGTTTCTAGTTGGCTCTTTTTCTTCATTCAATTAAATTTGTTGAAAATATTTTCACGACTACCTATTTTAATAACTTTCCGATAAATTTTTATGACGTGCTGTTTGCTTCTGTTGCCAAAGTTTCACGTTTCTGATTATTCTATAAGCACTTGCCGGATTAATTAAGTTTTATTTCTTTTCCACACAAACACCCTTTTCGAAATAATTTTCTCCGTATCCGTAGGCATTATTACATATTGGTTCAAATGTCCTTGCCTTATCCGAGTTCTTTCGTAATGGAACAATAAGAAAAGCCATAAATGCCGCGTGTGTCTTTGACCTCTGAAGTGACTCCAAGTTGCTTACCTAATAAATCACGAAACAAGAAGCGGTTTCTCAAAGCTTTTCTAATGTTTAACACATTGAAAAGGACTAGTTGTTGGGAAAGGAATTTCGAATATAAATATTTCTCTACTTTTATATTATTGTCACACAGTATTCAAAGATGGAACTTCTTGTGTTTCATATTACTTTGTGCCCGCAATTATAACCAAATTTTATATTCGTCAATATGATTATATTTATTGAGAATTATGACATCAAAAACTGCAGATTATATATAATTCATAATTTATATATATATATATATATATATATATATATATATATTAATGGATGAAATATTTAAAAAAAAATTCAGACGGAATATCATCAGGGGCAAATAACACAAAATGTCTATTAAAATTCAGAGGTTGTTGAAAAAGGTCTTATTCAAAATGCTTTGAAAGTAAATATCTGTAAATGCAACTGAGCGTAGCAATGTCCGTCCTCTTATTGACGCTATTAACATTTTTATTTATATGGAACATTTCTAATAAAATCCTTTTTTGGCAGGTTCCAGCTACATCCAGTACGCTAAAATTTTCAAAATCAAAGTGATCTCCCTTTTTTGAGGAATGGAGTGTAAAACACATGTATCAAGGTTACATTACTTTTATGAAGAATCACAAACATCCCAGACCATCGAAAGAAGAATAAGCTTTCATAAAAGTGATGAAGAATAAGCCTTCACCCTGATAGATTTGCTTTAGCATTCCATTTTTCAAACAAGGTATATCGCTTTGATTTTCAAAATTTTGAGTACTGAATGTACCTGGTAGCTACCAAAAAAGGAATTCCTTAGAAATGTTCCACATAAATTAAAATGTTGATAGCATCAATAAGAGGACGGACATTGCTACACTCACCTGCATTTACAGTTATTTATTTTCTAAACATTTTAAGTAACACCTTCTTGAACAACCTCTGAGATTTAATTGACATTTTGTATTACTTGCTCGTGATGATATTTGTTTCTGAAGTGTTTTACCTTCTGTGTTTTTCGGTGACATTTATCTATGCTTGGATGATTGCGGTTTATCAGTTCTATCATTTCGTTAGGTTATCGCAATTTTATATATTTTTATATTTTATTAATAACATTCGATTTCTGTATAGTATCATATATTTTTAACTACATATTCTGATGCTTATGGTGTTGGTCAAACAGTTAGCCTAGTTAGCCGTAATATGTAAGAATTTTTGGTCATGGCATTTTATTAACATCTGTTACTTTATAGAGTGTTAATGAAGATTAATAATAATCGAAATATAGACCAGGTTAACAAATTGGTTACGTCTCAATTATAGTGGACCTACTCTTGCCGAGAAATCATAAAAAAAATTTTCTATATATATATATATATATATATATATAAGGAATGAAGAATTTTCTTGCGGTGAAAAGTACAAATAACAAAAACACATTATCGGTATAGCCCGCAACTCAATTGGACCAAACCGTGTCAACGGCTGCTTCCAATTGAGTTGCGGGCTATACCGATAATGTGTTTTTGTTTTTATATATATATATATATATATATATATATATATATATATATATATACAAATATTTATTTCTGTGGAATAAGCACCAGAAAGATAAGTAACACTCTTTCATCTTAACTCGAGCTTTCGGGAATATATTTTTCCCTTCATCAGGTCTGTATAATGGGACATTAAGATTCTCAGTTGTACAAAACATTCAAGTACAATTTATTAAATTCCCTAAGACTAAAAGATTTAAATCTTCAGATTGAAGCTCAGTCAATTTGAAGGTTGTAATTCCTAATCTGAAGACTTTACACAACTAAAAATTTCAGATTTCGAAAAAATTTTAGTGTTCGTGTGATCAGAAAGTGTAACATGCATCACTTAAAAATGCCAGATGAGATTTCGATGAAACGTCTTGAAAATTCACATTCTCTGTCACAAAACAAACGTATTGAAACCCCCAATGAATTTCCAAAACTTCAAAAGCTTCGAGAACTATTATTCTGTTTGGAACGTCGTGTAGATCTGAATCTGGAGCTATAGGAGCAAGAAATAAGAGATTATCAGTGTCAATAATTATTCCTCGCTTTGAAAAATTGCGTAGAGATCACCGAACCCACCAGTCCATTGATCCAAGTCAGTAACTATTGTATTTTACTGAATTGGCGTTTTCTTAGAAATATAATGAAGAAGTCATTTTCATATTATGGATATTAAAATGTTTGTCCTTATCTATCTACTATTATTGTTGGTATCTATTTCTGAATTCTATCTGTAAAATAGCTTTTTAGGGTAGGGCGTCGTGAATACTAAACTGAAATGGTCCGCAAGAAGAAAAAGATTGGAAACCCTTACCCACTTTATATGATACACGTAAGACGTAAGTATCCCAACTTGTAAAATTTTATTATTATTATCAACAAAGCTTTCAATGACGAAATAATGAATGAAAATATTCGTCTTTCCTTATTGCTAAATTCACTGGAAAAACGTCATTAATATTCGTTTATTACCAATGTAAATTTTCTTCAAGTATTTGCCTCAGGAATCCTCGAACTCGAATTATTTAAAATATTTACAATTATCGTTCGGATTTAGAATCCACTACTGAGTCACCATCATGAGAACAGTAACTTGGTAAACTTTCTATCTTTTCTACGTCAAAAGTAAAAACTTCACTTCAACTCAGTCAACAAAGCAGCAAAGTCGAATAAAAAACAATACTACCCCATTAGAAACTCGAAGCGATGTCATCGATAACTCCCTTCAAAACCCTCGCATTGAATAGAAAAACCATAGTAAGGAACTAGTAACATACACTCTAGAGACCTATTGTTCCCTAACTTTTCCAGAAACAAAAAGCAATTTTCCCTAATAGGTTCTATATGAAGTTTGAAGTTGAGAGACAGACTGAATTATTTGTTGGCTTAAACTTTTGGGTTGTCACTGAAGCCAACGAAAGACACCCTCATTTTCTCCATTGTCGTCATTTGGAGCACTTAATTGATGAGTTTGGAAATTTTCTGGAAATGATTTGGAAAGATAAAAAAGCGAAGACGAATAGTGCATGTTTTTTTCATCACCTTTTTAGCAATACTAACAAATGTGAAATCAGTTGGTATCAATAATATGATTTGACCTCTCCCTCAAGTCTCGCTGGAATATTTTTGACAAATATAATAGTATTATTTGAATCATTTTGTTCAATTCCACAAAAATATTAAATTGAGAGTATAATTTGTATATTTCGAGCTGCTGCTCTATTGTCAAGAGGTGTTAAAACAGATTGTTTTCGAAGAAAAAGAAAGAAAGTTGGATTTTGAAACGAGTCGAATCCACTAAATGAGTCCTAATAGACTCATTGAGGGAGAGCCCCTGACATATTTTGAGTTGTTGTTTCAGAAGTCAACAAAACTTACCTACTCAATATTCGGACTAGTCTACCCTAAAATTTCGAAGAGGACGGAAAAAAATTTTAGTTTTGTTTTGATATCAGTCACAAAACTTTAGAAATAATATTTTTAACGATATTTCAAATCCGTAAGAAAATTGCCAAACTATTTTGTCCCTCCTAATTGTTGCCAGAACGCTAGAAATATTAATCACAAATAGTTGTTTTTCTGTCATTTCAGTAGTGTTGAAATTTGCAGTCAATGAAGAAAATATATTCGAAAGAAGAATACTATTATACTAGGAATAATTTATATTACTAACCATCTACCAAAAGGAGAAATGTTATCACACGAGATCTTTTATTATCATGCTTGGAAACATGGATCATTTAACATAATTCAACATCAATAGATTTCGATTATCATCAAACTGTTGGTACAGGAAGTAACCAACCAAAAATCCATCATCAGATTGGTCCTAACATATGTAAAAGATTATCAGCTTTTCAATATATTGTATAAATTTATTCATGTTTTCTTTCTGATGTAAAAAATAAACTACCTAGTACCTATATCTTATAATCTCTAAATTGAAAATTATACATTTGTCTGTCTATATGTACTCTCTTCCTGACTTGCAGAAATCAATATGCCTACCTCGCTCGTAATCTTATGGTTAGTGAAATAAGTTATTTCTCTCATTCTCTGATTCATTCTCCAGATACATTTTTTTTATTGCCTACAAATTCCAATACTACTAAATTGACAGAAGTAGAGCTATTAGTAATGAATATTTATAGAATTTTGGCAACAATTAGGAGGAATGAAAAAGTTCTCACTATGTTTTTGAAGATATGGAATGTTATCAAAAATTATTTCCCAAAGTTTTGAGCCTAATGAAAGAACAATATTAAATCTATTTTTCCCTCCCGGGGAAAAAGGGAGTTTTCTCCGGCCATTGGGATTGCAAAACTTGACTTTTATCATCGAACAGGTTCTCAAGATCGAATCAGTAAGTTCTGGTGACTTTTGAAATGACAACTCAAAATTGCTAGCTGGCTCCTGGTCTGTATGTTCAACAATGCTATGTCTGGTTGATGAAGCAAATTTCTCCAGATTTTTTAAGGATATGAAATGTTATTAAAAATTATTTCCCAAAGTTTTGTGACTGATGAAAGAGAATATTAAATCTTTTTTTCCATCCTCTTTGAAATTTAAAGGGATTCTACTCCGGTCATTGGGGATTGCCAAACTTGACTTTTATCATCAAACAGGTCCTCAAGATCGAGTTAGTGAGTTTTGGTGACTTTTGAAATGACAACTCAAAATTGGTCACTGGCTCTTTATCTGTATGTTCAACAATACTATGTCTGGTTGATGAAGCAAAAGCCTTCATATTTTTTAAGGATATGAAATGTTAATTTATAATTATATAATTAAATAATAAAAATTATTTCCCGAAGTTTTGTGATTGATGAAAGAACAATATTGAATCTTTTTCCCCCCTCTTTGAAATTTAAAGGGATTCTACTGCGGCCATTGGGGATTACAAAACTTGACTTTTATCATCAAACAGGTTCTCAATTTCGAGTCAGTGACAACTCAAAATTGGTCGCTGACTCTTTGTCTGTATGTTCAAAAATGCTATGACTGGTTGATGAAGCAAATACCTCCAGATTTTTTAAGAATATGCAATGTTATTAAAAGTTATTTCCCAATGTTTTGGGACTGATAAAAAAACAATATTTAATATTATTTCCCATCCTCTTTGAAATTTGAAGGGATTTTACTCCGGCTATTGGGGATTGCCAAACTTGACTTTTATCATCCAACAGGTTCTTAATTTCGAGTCAGTGAGTTTTGGTGACTTTTGAAATGACAACTCAGAATTGGTCGCTGACTCTTTGTCTGTATGTTCAAAAATGATATGACCGGTTGATGAAGAAAATACCTCCAGATTTTTTAAGAATATGAAATGTTATTGAAAGTTATTTCCCAATGTTTTGGGACTGATTTGAAAACAATATTTTTTTTCCCACCCTCTTTGAAATTTGAAGGGAGTCTATTCTGGTCATTGGGGATTGCCAAACTTGAGACTTCACGAGATCAAACTTGACTTTTAGCAAGATCGAGGCAGTAAATTTTGTTGACTTTCGAAATGACAACTCAAAATTGGTCGCTGACTCTTTGTCCGTATGTTCAGCAAAATGCTATATCTAGTTGATGAAGCAAATGCCTCCAGATATTTTAAGGATATGAAATGTTATTAAAAATTATTTCCGAAAGTTTTGTGACTGATGAAAGAACAATATCAAATTTTTTTCGCACCCTCTTTGAAATTCAAAGGGATTCTACTCCGGCCATTGGGGATTGCCAAGCATGACTTTTATCATCAAACAGGTTCTCAAGATCGAGTGAGTAAGTTTTGGTGACTTTTGAAATGACAACTCAAAATTGGTCGCTGACTCTTTGTCTGTATGTTCAACGATGCTATGACTGGTTGATGAAGCAAATTCCTCCAGAACTTTTAAGGGTATGAAATGTTATTAAAAATTATTTCTCAAAGTTTTTGGACTGATCAAAAAACAATATTAAATATTTCTTCCCAACCTCTTTGAAATTTAAAGGGACTCCACTCCGGCCATTGGGGATTGACAAACTTGGCTTTTATCATCAAACAAGTTCTGAAGATCTAGTCAGTTAGTTTTGAAATGTCAACTTAAAATTGGTCACTGGCTCTATATGTTCAACAACGCTATGTTTGTGTGATGAAGCAAATGCATACAGAGTTGGAGATTCTCATCTATATTTTCAGAAAATAACAATTTTTTACTCAGTTTTCTACTAATTTTTCACCAGTTCTTTTTTGCTCAATAGTCGTTAACAAAGCCTATAAATGGATTACCAATAATCTATCCATGCATGGACCATTCTACTTGAATGTGGTTTCAGAGGATTCAAAACGCGTGTTGCAGGTTTGTATTCCGCTTGAGAAAGTATGATAGAGTCCCGAACAGAATTTAACATCTTCGATGGTTAAAGATTGGGAATCTCTACAAACTACGTATCTGTTCGTTGGTACATACTATCTTGCTGATTGTACGGACTGCATGTCTCCTCGAAAAGTTGATATACAGAGGGAACTTGCATGATATGGCTATAAGGCATGTAAAACTTCTGAATTCTCTAAGGTTTCGTTTGAAATTATTCAAGCGTTCGTTTACTTACAATGTGGTAAGATATTATAATGAGATAAAATCAGAATGGAAGAATTTTGAGATCATCAAATTCAAGAGGAATGTAGGGAGAACGCCTTGCTTCGGAGCCAGAGAATGAGTATCGATCCGGTTGGTTGTTTTTTTGATGTATAGTTGTATATCTTTTGTCTTACCTGTTTTTATGGTGTAACTCTCATATTATTTTTTTATATATTAGTTTGCGATCGATGGGATGCCGTGATATTTTCCTGAACTTCTGTTGTCTACATATGACTTAGTTATAAATATTATTTTAATTTTAGTTGTTTCATTTGTTTACTAGATAGTACTATTGCAATCGATTTTAATTTTATTTTTATTCATCAAACATATTTCGTTACTATATGGTCAACTTCTTCTGACCATATGTAACTTTGTAATAGACAATATTTTATTTTATTTTTAGTTATCTGGTTATTGTTCAATACTATTTCAATTTATTTTGAATTAATTTTTCCGTTTTATTTATTCGCTTATACTCTCTTTTTTTTTCTCGTTCATTTTTTTCTTATTTGTTTTTATTTGTGTACAATTTGTAATTTTTTGTAAATTGTAATTTTTTTGTAATTTTTTCTGTGTAATTGGATGTATATCTTTTGGGAATAAATGTATTATTATTATTATTTTTATTATTATTATTGTAAAATTTTGTTGTTGATTACCTTATTACGGATATATTCATAGGGTTAAGTAGGAGTAGTGTGAGCTAGACTTCGCCCGGGAAAACTAAAAGGCATTTATTATTATTATTAAATATAAAGCCTATAAACATATTCTTGTGGCCTGTTATACCACGAAGGGTGATATCAGATTGACATGAAACAAGAGATCAAGTCCTACCCAATTCATTCGAATAGGATAGATCTGTTGATTTCAATGGCTGACAAGAATACTTCGGCTAAAATCAGCATTACGTCGGTGTTCAGAGAGCACAACCAGAGAGTCAAGCGTTGCGGTTTCCGCAGCCTGCTGAAACGGCATTAAGTGGCAAGATTTTCCAGCGAACAGATGAATGGCAATTTATACCCGAGGATGCCGTAATGAATTCGCCGAATTTGTATAATATCCGCTCCATTTTCAGCTATTTTAAACGTCCGCAACTGCCGTTTCTGGCATCCTAGACCGCAAATATTAACTGAATTCGCGGAATAATAATTTTGTAGAGGGTTATTCATGAGCTCATTATCATTGTATGTTACGATGTAAGGACGTGTTATTATATGATGAATAATCATCTGGGTCAAATTTATTTTTCAGAATACACTAGTATGCAATCGGAAACTTGAGAGTGAGTGAAACGTGCCTTTCTATTTCGAGGAATGAAATCAATGTCGAAATTATTTCAAAGTTACCGCGATAGTCGGATGCATAACCATTAAGAAGATTAGTATGCACATTGTAGCAGTAAAATGCCGTTTATACAGACCGCATATATTTTCCGTATATGTTCAAGTAACTAAAATTGTTGAAATTTATGTTGCCTATTCTGTTCGTTCCTGTGGCAAATTTTCTTCATCTCACACCTGTTTTAAAACGGTCGTGTAGAACATTACTTTGACTTATTTTCCATTTCTCTCCTACGTTAATATATCTGTGTGAAAAGACCACTCTTCAATAATTTTTTTGTCGTATCTTCAAGTTATTTTTTATGTGTCCTGCCTTCCGGTATCGTAGTGAGGATGAGAAATCATGGATAATTATTAATTAAGATTCAACTTGGAGCTTCTGATATTGTTAAGAGCAGTCGTAACAAAATTTCAAGAAAATCTATTTGTGACTTTGTTTCGATTTTTTTGTAGTACTTTGAGATCATTAGATGTCAGATCCTATAGTGGATCAACTTTGGGTTTTTAACTCTAATAGAAGCTAAGAAAATTACCATTGTTATGTGAAAATTGTTACACTTTCCCATATGTCGTATTTCCTTTCAGAGTTTTTTTCTTTTTTCTTTCAATTTCGAATAATATATTCGAAGAGGCCGAATTATCTTGTGCCTTATCCCGCTACTGAGAGATTTTGTTTTCCTTTGGATTGGTAACCTTCGCGAAATTGCTATTCTCAACATCAGCACTCAAGAGGTACCAGCAAATTGAAATTGTAGGAATAATTTTTCTATCATCGGATACGTTGAACTTCGTCTCTCTTCAGGGCGGTAACGTAAAATAAACTCTGTTATTGAAGTTGAAAATTGTACTACGTAGGTATTCAGTTAAAATTTTGAAAAGTATTCTCTTTTGGACTTTAAAATGTATGGTAACAAAAATGTTTAGTAATATGTGAATCTCTCATCGTTTGAAAATAGGTATATACTAGTGCGCGTAGATCAATAATAAAAATATCGTCAATAGAGCGGGTAGATCAATAATTAAAATATAGATCGATAGAAAAATACATCCACCTAACCTTCCCAATCTGCTATGTCGCCAGATCATTGAAACTATAGAAGTCGCCTATGTAGCCAAGTCATTGAAAATATAGATCACACAAATTGTCTATGCTGCCTCATCAGTGTCAGAGGTTATGTGGTTCAATTTGAAGGTTAAACTGTAAGAAACCAAGACCATTCTTATATTTTTATCACACCGTGACCAACGCTTTTATACGCAAGTTTACATTCAAAGATGAATATTCTTTGAAATGAAAATGGTATAAAAATAATTACCAAATATATATATATATATATATATATATATATATATATATATATATATATATATATATATATATATATAACTTATTTTCAGAATCAATTCATTGCCTCTTTAAGTTAATTAAGGTTATTCATAATGTTCAAGTATTCATTAGTTTTGACAAATATGTGATATACAACGAAGTTTTGAACATTGAAAATAGCCTGTTATTGCTAAAAACATCGAAAATAACTTATATATTTCTATATATTCATTATTTATAATAAATAATATAATATTTAAACTGTCTGCTCAAAATATGTACAAAATTCAGTGAAAAATGATTTTAGATCAATAATAAAAGTAGAGATTAATAGAAATATAGAACAATAAAAATATATATCCACTTAAAGGGTTAGATCAATAAAAATAAAGATCCACCTAACCTGTCCAATCGTCTGAATAGGTATATCTTAACATATTGTAAGTTTAATTTACAAGTTCCAAATATTAGTATAATCAAAATTGTACATTTCATAAATCGTCATCCATTTGTTATAAAAAGATTTGTGAACGAAAGTGATCTCTTCCGGAAAATATTAATTTATCAATTAAGCAAACATATCACATAATTATACTTTACATCAAATCCGTTTATTTTGCCACATTTCTATAGATAGAAATTTTCAAAACAATACTAATTCAAGAGCAAAGTAAATATTTTTTTCGATAGATTTTATAATAAAAATATCGAGGCGCCCAACTAATATTTACCAACAATTTACTTTATACCAACTAACTAACTCCTTGTTTTTATTCGGGCTAGATTTCCGGGACTATATGTGTCCTATGTAAGTTACAACATATCAGTAATTACAAGAGGTAAGTACTTCAATTACATTGAAGTAATCAATTGATGCATTCCATTTTTGCTAATTAATGTTGACAAACAGAATTTTGAACGAAATTCAGAAAAACGCAATAACCTTATAAAAATATTTCCTCTCAGTCTAATAAAATTCATTAGTCAAGGAATATCAAGAGATCTGGCTCTGTAAATAATATCTCAGGCTAAAAGTGGAAAAAATTGCCCTCAAAGATAACTGAAAAATATTTATCCGCCAAAAGCACAACTCTTAGTACGCTACAAAAAGTCAGTTATCATGAATATCTTCTTTGCTTCCTTTTTCTTCAGAAAACTTTCAGAAAAACCTTCGAATCTGAACAGAATATTATGATAGATGATATTGGAGGACCGTTAATTATGTACATTGAATATACATTAGCTGTTTTCGTAAGAGAAAACAAGAATTCTTCTCACAGGTAATACTTCATATTTGAAATGTCATTATCTGAATTCAAGAAATGATATTGTATTACGTACAATATTACTTCTTAGCGTAAGCGTTCCTTATGGATATTATGCCGAATCATTCAGTTTTCGATCTATGGACAGCCCTAGATACTAGATGATGAAACAACCAAAAGTTATTGCAGAAAAACAAAAATTCTTATTTTTTATTCAAATAGGGGCATTATCATTAGATATGAAATAAAAAGAGGTAACCAAAAATAGTTAAATCAATCATTGAAAGCTACGGGAAAATTGAATTATGTTAGAAACACGAGGAATCATTGTTTGCAAATGATTACTGATGTAAGAACGATTCAAACATATAACAGACCCGTGAAGGCAAAATTTTCCTTACTACCATTGGCCTGCACCACAAAGAAGAAGACTGCAATCAGGTGTGGTTGATTAACGTACTAAATGAGGGTGACTTACCAAAAATTGTAACCAGAGCAAAGCGCATCCACCATTTCATTAATAAACTGATTTTATATGAATTATAGTTTCGAAATCTTCTTCATTCAATTTTATAAATTAAATTAGGAAAAGTTTGCAATTACGTTCAGTACAAAATTAAGTCTTGAATTATCTTCACTAACTCCTGTACCCGGACGAACAGACAAATGTCCAGAAAACCGTTTTTCTACTGGGTGATCATTTTCTTCAGCCTCTAAGAACAACCGATAATTGGTTTCAGAAATTGCAAGTATTATTTCCAGAACTGGAAATAACCCTTTCATATCGCCCCACATCTCCAACACATTTCGCTTCATAGAAGTGGCAGGGCAAGCTATGCCTATATGAAACTCTATTTTTGCTTTAGTTTTATCTTCACTTCCATTTTTGATATTGTGGGACGTCAACTCTTTGTGGTATTCACATGTGTCATCTTCTCTATACATACACTTTTTCTATTCGTCAGAAGAGCTCCGCAGAAGAATCTTTGAAATAAATCACCTTAAAACGAGGATCCACGGCGGTAGCAATAGCTAATGATTGCTCTAGTTTGTTAAATCTCTTCGGAGCTACCTTTTTAATATGCGCATTTGATGGCAGGATGCTTTCAAAAAATGGTGAAAAATTTTTCAGCATAACCTGCAAGCAGCTTACGAGAGGACTGAGTTTACTCAATGTTATATCATTTTTTCCACTTTCTTGTGAATCTTTCAGGGGTATAATTAAAAAACATCGCTCATGAAGAAAGATGTGTTATCGATGTTTTAAGGTTCAACATAGATGTTTATGAATTGTATATTGATATTTGGCGAATTCGATGGATTATTGCATTCCTATTTATGTTTATAATAATTCAACAAATCGTGATAAATTTCAGCGTATGGAGTTAATTTGAATAAAAGTACACAGGCCAACGTTATGTATTTTTGGGTGCTGAAACCCTATTTGTTTGTAGTTTTTTTTATCATCCACATTTTTCTCACAATATGACATCCATTATATAATTTAAAAGATAGGGAAATTTTATATGTACAAATGAATAAATCAAGCTTTTTTTTATTAAATTGCAATTTTTACTTGGAATAATATTGAATTATTAAGATTCGAATATCATGTACTTATTTTTTTGTATTTTCCCTCCCTTTTCTCTTTAAAATTCCTTGCATAGCTTTTTCTCAGATGTGATACATTTTATTGTTCCTTGTGAAGACACCAACAGTAATCACCCATCATATTGACATCCCATCGTCCTGAGTATCGTTTCTTCATCTCTTTTATGTCCTGATGAAACCGTTGCCCTTGCTCTTCACTCACATCGCCTAATTTTTCAGGGAAAAAATCAAGATGGTTATGCAAGAAGTGGATTTCAAGGCTCATCAGACAACCCAGATTTTTGAATTTGTCAACCATGTTAGATAGGATAATTTCATAATTAGGAGCTCTCACATTACCCAAAAACTTAGTCACAACTTTTTTAAGTAATATCCAAGCTTCTTTTTTTTTTGTACTACTTATGCTGCAAAAATAGCAATAGTTTTAATGGTTTTTCTACTCTCTCCATACCAGAGGTAGGTACTGCAAATTTAAATGCAGCTTTATTCTCCTTCTTGAAACACTCCTGAAGGAGTGTTTCAAAGAGTTATGTTTGTTAGTTTTGTGAGGAAACCAACATTTGTCTTGATTAACGATTTCTACACCAAAGTATGCGAAATATCCTTTTTTTACAAAATCAGTAATGTTCCTTTGATGTTTTTTAATTACAAAGTCACCACATATGTAACAAAAAGCAATGAGAGAATTTTTACACCAACGATTAGCCATATTAGAGTATGAACAAAAATCACTGAGTTCAAACACTACAATGAGAGGTTATGTCAATCAAAAGAATATAAACATCTGTCCAGTTTAATACAACTACCCACCTAATATCATTTAATTGTATTGCCAACCTTATAACACTATAATATGTTGTCAACTTAATGTATTTAAATGATTGAAGGTAGTTTGCCAAAATTTGGATTTCTTTTTCAGTTTTATTCAATATCGAAAAGTTGGGAAATCGGTGGTTTATTATTATTATTTTATTATTATTTTCGGAATCAACACATCCAATAACAAAAGAATTAGATAAAATTATTGAAAATGTTTTTTCATCGTTGGCCTGTGGTATTTTTTACGAACTACACAATATTATAAGAATGAAGGGAGTTATTTCCATTTCTGAAATTCGACGAGACATTTCAGCAACCCTGATACAGATATTCTTCAATCTTTTCGTGGCGACGTAATCAATACTTGATGTCTTCCTCCGCTCCGTTTCAAAACGACGAGTTATTACATTTAAGTTACAGGAATTTTATACACCTGATAGGATGATACAGTTTTGATGGGAATGCCAGTTTATATCGGTTATTTTCATTTCACACTCAATTTCTCACGTTCTACGTCTAAAATCAAAACAGTTTTTGGTGCGTTAGACTAGACTTCGAATACATTTTCGAACGAAATTAATTGAAATGACCATTTTCTGCAACTGATCTCATGGAGTTCGTCCAGTGAACGTTGGTATGCAGTGAATCATTTAATTTTTTTACCAAAGCGGTATATCTAGGAATTATATAATGAAAAACTTTTTTGTACCATTTCATAAGTTTTTAATTATTGAAGATGGAACAACAAGAGTTAATAAAATCACTAAACACAAAATAGTTAAGAAGGCATGACTTACTAAGCTCCATAAGTACCCTTCGACTTTGAACACAGCTTCATAAAAAATTGATGCTTGTGTGTGCAGAAAATGTAACAGAAATTTCGAGCAGGATTTCGAGGTTTTCGAGATATTCATTATAATAGGGAAGCCCAAGCGGCGATTTTTGAAGTGTTTCGAGCGTATCATATAATTATATAGGGAGACACCTTTCACCTTTCAATGTGCCTCTATCAAGTGTGAACCCTTCATTAGACGGGGTGTGTTAAGGAGAACCCGACATTTTAGTAAAAACAAATAATCCTCAGAAAAACTCGAGCGCATCAGATTAAAAAAAGGTAGATTAATTACATTCAGAAGAGTGTATATCTCAATAATCTGACAATTTGAGCGTGACATTAAGAAATGAGTGAATCCTGATATTGTAAAAAAACGTCACCTCGAAATACTCCAGCGCGTTTCTAATTTTTTTAAAATAGAAGGACACACTGATAGAATTATGAAGAACAAATAATCCGAGGATTTCCATGGGCCGATCTCGGTAGAATCGTGGATAAAAGGTGGAGCGTACAGAAACCGTGAGTTAACATCGATGTCACGATATTTTACCTAAAGCAACATCGATGTTAAAATATCGAACATCGATGATCATCGAGCATCCTGATCTCAGCTGATCACAATAGTGTGCTCGTTTTTGGTAGACACTATTTTTACTTGCTCTGTGGTGACGCTTGACGCTTTCGTTTGTTAGTGGTGTTTTTTGAATTAATTAATTAATTAGTCTTACATCTTATCGCAATAATAAGTAACGTAAGTGTAAAAAAAGAAAGTGGTGAAAAAATCAAACATTTTACTCCAGAAACTTCAAAAAAGCGTATCAATATTTTGGAGTATCGAAAAGTGAAGCCTGTAGTCAGAAGAATATCCTGTTTCTAAATTTCACTTCAAATGTTCAGACTAGCGTTATCCCTATATATAATTGTCAGATTATTATTCAGGAGGACTTCAATATCATTCTGAACCTCCTGCATTAAATACTGACGCGCTGGAGTATCTCAAGATCACGTTTTTTTTTTAGATATAAAAATTAATTATTACTTTGTGCCACATCCAAATCGTCGGAAATTTCAATACGACACTTTTTGGGGATTACTTTACATACACTTTGAATGTCTGACACGCTCGAATAACTTTTTCATTTTTCTTTTTTCAACCGCTTGTTACGGGCAGCCTCCTTGAATTAATCATGAGATTATGTAATGGTTATCAGAAATATAAAGCGCGTTTACACTTTAAATGACTGACACGCTCAAGTACTTTTACAAAACTATTTTTTTTTCACATTTTCAAAAATGTTTACACGCTCTCCCTCCCACTAAAATAGAAAACTTGAAATAAACATTCTTCTTTTTGAAATATAAACTTTCAAATCCAATAGGTCTCTATCTCTATGACGCTCGAATACTACAAATTTATCATCCTGGCCTCCCCTACTATTATATTCATATTAAAAATAGTTCTTTAAAGACATTAACATTTTTATAAGTCTCTCAAGCGTGTGCATCAACGCAATCCAACGTGTTTCACTGTAGCCCAGCAGTTCGTGATACCATGTCTCGGTAGCATCACACATATTTTCCAAAGTTTCTAGTCGAGCACTGTAGATGGAAAAGATGAGTATATCTTCACTATGATGCAATCACAGTCAACAGGAAGACAATCGTAACAGTTTTGATCGCGTTATGGACAATGTGGGTTCCACATCCAATTCAAATAAACTGCCTGTCGAGTAATTCGTTTATTTTCGAATAGAACTGAATTCAGGAAAATTACGTTTCAAATTGTAGAGTAGTCTGTTTACAAAAGCATGATTATATCAAATTTGCTGGGAAAACCGGGACAGACTGACGGAAGTCAGTCTGATTTTGAAGCGGGAGTCTCCCGCCCAAAAAGGAGACGTTTGGTCAGGTTAAGTATGGAAGTTAAAATGCAACTTTTTCACCTGAAGAAATCGCTTACTTCTATAGAAGACTTCCAAGTTGCTTTCCAAACTATTCGCGATGACGAAATGTTTTGCAACCATTATCATTATTTAAAAAACAGTTACGTTTCGTCCGTCAAAAATTCGACAACAAGCCACTACGACTTCAGATATTCACGCATGAAAAATATTTTAGATTGTTGGCCAGGAGGATTTCAAAGATTTCATTCTTCATTTCATTTTATTAACTATGATATAACAAAAAACAGTGAAAGGTGATCATTTGTCCCCAGTTCATAATACCACAAACCAATTTCGTGAATATATGTGTGGACATGTCAATTTAGAAATTAAGTTCTGTGGTAAAACATGAAAACGAGATGACAAGAAACCCAAAAAATACACTCAAAGGCAATAATTGATGATTTATAATAAAAACTTGAGATGACTTAGCAAAACGTGCCTGTCCTAACAAGATCAATTTATTATCCTGTAATTTGGTATCTTTTTTATATTTAGGGCTTCAAATAATTTGTCACCTACAATCGGCTGAAAGTGAAGATCTAAAAGGAGCTTTTAACAGCTCTTTTACTACACGCAACGGCACATTTTATATTTAGGACATTCATTGAGTATTTTAGAGCTTTGAGTTTATGAACTCTCCAACCAATCATAAATTCTTTTTTATAAATATTCCAAATAAAAAATATGTGAATACTCGTACTCAAATAGGCTATCGGACTACCATTGTTCATTGCCACAAAATATTAAGTGTTAAGAACAACTGCAACTACACAAACTATTAATCAATATAAAATATAGACCTTTATGACTGCAGAATATAAACCTGAATATATATAGAATAAAATATAAAGCTGAATGAATGTAATTTTACAATGTAGGGAATGTTTCTCAATAAATTTTATTTTACTATATGTATTCGTATAGTATATGTAGAAGTCAAATTCAATTATATATATTATCAAATATGATATTTATAATGTTATATAGACGAAACTAGTTGTACGATATAAACTCTTGTGATTTTAAGAATTGTTTAATTCATTTTGCAGAATTGAGAATGAACTCAGTTGAAATTTCATCTCTTTATTTTATTTTTTACAAAATTTCATTTTCAGTCGTTGAGTATCTTTTTGGCTGTAACAGTATGCATTTAATATATTTTGATATTCATAATATATATGAATAAATATATATAAGATTACATAAGGGAGAAACTTTATTGCAAGATTCAAAGAATATCAACAGTCCTAAAATTTAAACAAAGATAATTCTAATTTTGCCACACATGTTCTAAATTGGGGTCATACTTTTCTAAATGCCAATAATTTAAAGATATTACATAAAGCTTCAAAAAGTAAAAAACTAGATATTTTAGAATCCATTTAAATTTATTACAAATCAAAACACCACCGTCAATTTATCAAATAGATTTAAGGATCTCATCGTCTATGAAGGAGAAGATTACACCGTGAAGTAGGTCATACTGAGAAGAAGAAGAATGCAAACTCTGAATTGTTGGTCAACTCTGAACTGAATCGGAGTTTCTTTCTTTGAAAATGTATTAAAACTACGAAACAGCAGTCAAAATATAATAAATATATAGATAAAAACAAAATTCTATTCTTCTCTACAATAATACAATTTTAGGAATATTCACAATGACATTGTATAATTCAAAGCTATGAAAACTCAATTCATTGTTTTTGAAAACAAAATTTCTATATCACTTGACTCATTGAATATATTTCATTATAAATTCATTGATTGAAAAGGGTCAAATCCTGTAAGAGTATACGTATAGATGAATCACATTTATATATTATAAAATTAAAAAATAAATCCACAAAATCTTGGGATGTTTAAATTAAAGAATTGTAAGTAGATGAAATGATATGCAAGTTATTCACTAATAATGCACGAAGATCTACCCAGAACTAACAGACAAAATTCTGTTGAATTTCCAGTAGAATCCTTTGAAGTTCAGGTCTTCGTGCTTTCACCTTTTCTTATCAAATTTCAAAGAGGTCGACAACCCTCCTGAAAGAACGAACCTTCAGTTAATCGGTTTCAAATAATCCCCGCGTCGTTTTTGTGTTTAATTATATGATCGCTGTACAAACTGAAAACAATATATCACGACATATCTAAACAATATCTGGCTTACGTGAAGGTTCTTTTCAAGCACTAGAAGTAATAGGATTTTGAAGGTAAGTAATAAAACATGCAGTGATACCTGGGGTGTGGAGCGATAGTATACTGAACAAGAGGTAAAAATTTATTATACATTTTTCAGTCACCAGTATGAATTAGTTGAGCCTACCTTAGAACTTTTTGAGAATATATATATATATATATATATATATATATATATATATATATATATATATATATATATATATATATATATATATATAGTGTTCATAGGTGACAAACAAACAACTATATTGACAATTCTACTTAAAAATTTAAAATCTTTCCAAAATAACAATTCACGTCTATCTCTTAAAGCGTATTACAATTATATGACTGAAATCGGAAATTGATTCCACATCTGCAATATTACATTCTCACATCAATGATACATTTTTATGTTTTTCCGCATGTTCTTATTTTTATGTTTTTTTATGCGGAAAAACATAAAAATGTATCATTGATGTGGGTATGTAATATTGCAGATGTGGAATCAATTTCCGATTTCAGTCATATAATTTCAATACGCTTTAAGAGATAGACGTGAATTATTATTTTGGAAAAATTTTTAATTTTTAAGTAGAATTGTCAATATAGTTGTTTGTTTGTCACCTATGAACTTTTGTTCCTAAGTATTTATATTGTGGTAAGATTTAAAATCATGTTTGTGAGCGTTGTTTTTATATTAATTTTGTTTTAGTGAGCATATGACATATATACCAGTTTGATAAAGGTTAAAATAATAACCGAAACGTAATTTTGGAAATAAACTAATATCATTTTGTTTCAATTGAACCAAAAAACCCAAGATTCAAATTTATACAATATAAATAAAATGGTTCACGAATCAGATAGTTTGTCAAATGTATATATATATATATATATATATATATATATATATATATATATATATATATATATATATATATATATATATATATATATATATATATATATATATATATATATATATTTAGGTATACGGCAGTATACCAAAACCTGGAAGGGTTTCGGAAACTTCCAATGAATATAATAGAGAGAGTGGCTCGTTCTTGATGTTATTAGGAATTTGAAATCAAAGTGCTCGAATGGACCTGATAATATATCCGTACGTTTAATAAAGGGCTGGTCATGTTCATGTTCTGAAGCCGCTTACTCGTATAATAAAGTTATGTTTTTCAAAAGGTTTAGACAATTCAAGGAGTCGATTACAGTTCCTATTTTCAAATCGGGAAGTAGAAAGCTTCCAACCAACTACAGACTCATCACAATAATCAATAATTTTGCCAAAATATTCGAACACTGCCCTCGATTGTTAAGATTTCTTGCAAAGCACAAAATCTTGAAGAGAAATCAGTTCGGTTTTCAAAGGAATAAAAGTACCAAAGATGCTATTTTTGAATTGCTTAAAATTGTTATTAACGCAAACAGTCATAATAAAAAGTGTCTTGCTATTTTCATAGATCTAGCAAAAGCTTTCGACACTGTTAATTTTGTGAAAATGTTGGAACGATTAAAGGCTATTGGTATTCGTGAAACAGCATTAAGTATATTTCGTATATTATATCTGGAAAACCGAATACAGGTAATTAAAATTGGAGAGGAGAGAAGCGATCCCGTTAGTGTTACGATGGGAGTACCTCAGGGTACGGTGTTGGGGCCGGTTTTATTTCTGATTTATATAAATCAATTCGTGAATATCCAAATTTTATTTTACATATTCACAACATATTTTTCTGAACCATTTCAATTTCTCACAATTTTGGATTCGGTTCAGTGGTTCATTATACATTACCAAACCTGTTTAAAAAAACTGTTGATAGTTCCTGCTCTGTTGCATGAATCTACATAAGGATTATTCAGATTTCTTGTGAAATTATTGTGCACTGTATTCACATATTTAATGTTTTCATACAAGTATGTCGGAACAAGCTTTTACTTGATTTTAAATACGAACGCAAGTGTTTTGTATATAATTCTTTGTTCAACTGATAAAAGGTTTAAAACTTTCGACATTTTAACAATGGGTGTGTACATATTGCAATTTTCGCTTATAGAACCCTGTATAACACCTGTATGCTATTTTGATCAAGATTAATCAAAATTCTAAATGCGGCGAAATAATTACATGATGAATGAGTAGTTTTACCTGCATGCTCAAAGAATTTCGAACTTTTCCTAAGAATCGTGTTTTAAATTTTGAATTTATATATCAAGTATGGTTTTTGAAACTCAAAATATCTAACATTACTCACTCTACATAAATAAGATTGCATGGTGGGTTTGGTGACTAATTGGCTTCAGTCCAATTGAATCGATTGATACTTTTGACTCGTAATTACTTGAACATTTATGATTCTATAACACGAGGCCTTCCACATTATCAAATATTACGAATGATATAAAAGTTCCGCCCGAGCAGGGACTTGAACCCTGGACCCTTGGATTAAAAGTCCAATGCTCTACGGACTGAGCTACCCGGGCTCGTTGAAAGCTTAGAGAGTTTTGACTGTTTTCATGGACAATATTTGTGTAAACGGTTCCCTGATATTTAGTTCTGAGTTAGTTCTTTAGATATAAGTTCTGAGGTATTTGAATGATACGTCTACAAAGCCTCACTGATCTTGTCACGAGAAAGCGATCTACAATACTCAAGAAAGTTTATCTCTTTTTTCAATAGAGGGAGCTCACGTGATGCAACAATTATTCAAATGGTATTTGAGATATTTATATACATGTTACTTTGTTTTAGTGAACTCTAAGAATTTTCTTTTAAGTAAAATAGGTTTGCTTCATACTTCTTTCGTCCATTTCTTATGTTTGTATTAACATTTTTTTTTTTACTTTATTTTCATTTACTTATCAGGAGAATAGCTCATAAATCTCGCCTCTTCTTATGTAGCACACTATGTGTGGCAATAAAGACGTTTATTATTATTATTATTATTATTATTATTAATTGTATGGTTTTTCCAGTGCAAAGAATTTCGAAACGCACTTAATATTTATTCTCGAAAGTGATAGGTTATGGTTTCGTTGACAATTTTTATTTAAACTACTAACGGATAGTTTTATTGAAATATTTTGATATTAGGTTCATGAGTCTCAGTATTGTATATATAAATATATATATATATATATATATATATATATATATATATATATATATATATATATATATATGAAACAAAATCGCTTTCTCTGTCCCTATATCCTATGTATGCTTAAATCCTCAAAAGTGCGCAACGGATTTTGATGCGGTTTTTTTAATAGATAGAGTGATTTAAGAAGAAGGTTTATATGTATAATAACATCCATTAAATAGTGGAGAAATACTGTTATTTTTGAGGTTTCTAATGTGATGTCGCAAATAATTACATTTTTTTCGCTTACATTGCAAACGCAGACTGAACCCTACGAGATTTATCAAAATAATGTACTAAGTATTGTACACATTGAAAAGGTCTACAGAAAACTCCACTATTGTATATGTCTATCTCTTATGGATATCCCACAATATATTTTTTTGTCATCTACTTTTTACGACAAATAATGGCTATTTTTCGAAGCGATTTTAACCAATACAGCATTAATCCTCATCCAATTAAATACCTTAAATACATTGTTGATTTAATATAGATCTATATGGCCCTGTACATCATATGATTCAAATGAACATTTTCGAAGATATTATATATATATATATATATATATATATATATATATATATATATATATATATATATATATATATATATATATATATATATATATATATATATATATATATATATATATATATATATATATATATATATATATATATATATATATATATATATATATATATATATATATATATATATATATATATATATATATATATATATATATATATATATATATATATATATATATATCTAAAAAAGAATAACCTAGTTTTGTTTCCTATTAATGAGTGGGTTTTTATAGCATATTCTTTATTCTGCTTCCAAGCTTTCAGTAAAACGAGAATATTTATCTCCTCAATTATATCCAGAACAAATTTCACAGTACATGGGAACAAATTATTAAGTTAAAATTTACTAAAAGAAAATTGAAATCCATGATCAAACGCTATTTTAAATATTATAAAATTTTAAATCATACGCATGACGAGTGTTTTGAAGTACAACTTCAGCTTCTGATGCCAAATTGACATTTCTACAATTCAACAAAAATACAGATAGATAAAACACATATTCTACAAAGCCAAAACAGAGAACAATGAAAAAAATCTAAGAATAAAAATTGAAATTGATCAATTTTTGTGAAATTTTCTATAAATTCATTGATAAATTAGTTTATTGCTATAAAATCGCAATTCCTCAAAGCCTCAAAGTATTACCCTCAATGCAAATATCGAAATGTGTAACACTGAATTTTTCTGACATCCCAATATCACTTTTATATCGAGAAATAATTTTCCCAAACCTCAAAAAAAGAAACCTGTCACTTTTTTTAGTTCGATAAAAAATGAAAACAATAAGTGAGACAAAAATTGCAGGTCCCATATAATTTGTTTATGTACAGCACTTATTTTCTTGAAACAATCCCTTGTTTTGAAAAAGCCCTATTCAATGCATTATAGATAATTAATGTCACATTGAAACTCACTTTAATTGAATAGAAAGTTGAAAATTTACTGTGAAAAAGTTGTTAACGCTTCCTTGATGGAAGCGGCTTCTTTCAATTCAAAGGACGGAAAAGGAGCTAATAATACATAATGAAGTTGGTCTGAAGTTTTATATAGTGTGGTTGGATGGAATTCACTGTTGCTGAAGACGAATAACCATTATAGAAATTTAATCAAGTCTTTTGGTTTCGTTAGTCTAATTAATTCTATAGGCACATGGAAAATTTCTATAACATACTCTTCTGGAGATTATCCATTCAAGAAAATTGGGTAACACACGGAAATATTGTTCAAATATTCAATTGGGAAATATTCTGTTAAATTATTTTAGTATTTATATCGAAATAAAAATCACTGTTAAACTATCTAAATATCTAATTTTAACACAATCGATATATTTAGGAACTGATTAATAATTTCAGACTGAGTTTTTCAGTTTGATATCTGAGTTCCAAACTCAGAACAAAATAAAAAATATAAATTGAATATACCCCAAATTTCAAGTTTCATAACGGTTAGCAAATAGAATCAAAATGTTTCATTTCTTGAGAACTATATTCTGTGTTATATTCTGTGTTATATTCTGTGTTATATTCTGTGTGGTTGACTCTTTTAAATTTAATTACACATTCATTGCACGATCGAAAATATTTATGTATTTCATATAATATTTCAATTGTTTATTCAATAGATATTCAGAGTTTAATTTACATAAGGTGCGCACACAAGTCACGTTCTCTTGTTCCCATAATTTAAATATTTACGTACGATATTGTAAGTAATGCCTTTATATTTTCGATGTTAGGACAAAAATAATTTATAGGATCTATTTTTTTATTCTAATCTTTCCTTCATCAACCTTCTACACCTTCACGCACTGCTATAATGTTTTTTTTTTGTTGAAAATTTGATTTTCATTATTTGTGTAACAGAAAAAATTCAAATATGTTTTAACCCAAGTTTAACTATTGAATATTTTCTCTAAAACATGTTCTTTTAGATATAGTCGAAAATAAGAATCTATTATATTCGATATTTAATAGTGTTGGCGTTTACTTGATGTAAATCCATTATAATTGAATATAACTTAAATTCAAACACTTGAACTTATAATTTACACTTTATTGACTACATAGCATGACGCGTTGCGTCTTTACAAACGACTTCTTCAGAGGCTTACAGAATTATTCTGTCTGTAATGATAATTCAGATTATGTATTCGAGAAATATCATTAGTCTGCACGTAGCATTTGAAAAAGGTGAATCTCATCGAAATGTACGTCATGCAGTATTATTTTTAATATATGTGTAAATCAGTTAAACAATTGTTTTATTATGTTTATCGATTTACATCAAGTATCGGCCTCATCAATTATTAATTATGAATACGAAAATGTCAAAAAATGATCATGAAATTAATTTAGAAAACGACGTTTTTTGGATATGTACCATGCATGAAATCACCCTGAAGCACGTAATAAAAAATGAGACACATTCAACATCAATAACTTTCACACTATCTAAATAAGTTCATAGTTTATTCAAAACGACTAATTATTTTACTCCGGCATATGACTTGTTTACGTACCGATAGAGATGCACAAACAAACCTACATGTCTGTAGGTTTGTTGGCGTTTTACTTCTAATATTCTTAAAGCGAAAATAACATCAGTTAATTGTTCCCTTCAGTGAAATTCCTTTTAGTAAATTCATGTTTTTTTCCATCTCAAATAATTCTCAATCTCAAAGACAGTGTAAGTTCAATTTATTAATTTTGATACTCATTCTGTATTCACAGCGCTGAAGAAGATAATCAATTTAAAGAAAGCTTGGAAGTTGCCTTAAGAGTATTACTCGTCCTAATTGAAGGTTGATCTATCAATGAATTATTTATCGGGATATATATATATATATATATATATATATATATATATATATATATATATATATATATATATATATAATATATATATATATATATATATAGTAACAGATGCTTTCGACCGTAATTTAATTTGATGAATGGAAAATTTCTCGGGAAGCGGTCAGTTTAATGTGGTAATAAGTGAAAACTATTCTTTTATTTCTGCTCAATATTTCGCCATTTATTTGATGGCTTCATCAGGAGACTAAAATAATATAAATGTGAAAGTATGAGACAAACAAATTACTATTATATGTCTTACATGATAAATAGTTCACGAAACAAAACAGATAAAATCTCAGGAACATATTTAAAACAGACTGACTGATAGTAAACGGTATCAGTTCCAAAGGGGATAAAACACATGTAATACACAACAGATAACACCCAAATAAAATTGCTATTTGGGAATTTTTTTCTAATTCAATATGTTGAAATAAATATTACTTAGTTGTTCGGTATCCTTTTTGAAATTAACGATGTTCTTTGTTTTTTTGCTGTGGTACATTTCCAGGAATAGTCTCTTTTTATAATTGCTTTCCTGTTCTAAAATTTTCACGTTTTGAAAGTCAAACTGGTGACATGTTTTTATGTGATGTTCTACCAGGGCACATATATATATATATATATATATATATATATATATATATATATATATATATATATATATATATATATATATACACACACTTTTTTATATTGCCTGAGTTATTTCTGATAATTTTGGGTTTAAAGTTTGAGGTACATGTGAAATAGGTACAATTTTGAATCACAGGGGTGAAAACTTACCTCCACATGCCTCCTTGAAATCGTAACAACAATCTCCCAGTTTTAGACATGCGTGATCACAATAGCAGGGTTTATCACTCAAATCCTCGACAATTGCGTTAAGGGGTGCTTTCTGTACAACGCATGAAGAATCCCTACCAGGGCAGCATAATTTAGACTCACGACAACTTCCGCATTCCGCGTACCGAACATTCAACGGAAAAACTATGAGAAACGTTGCAAAAAATAGTAAAAAGTTATGCATACTGACTTAAAATGAGCAACAATTACGACAATTATGAAAAAACACACTTTTATTATATGTACGCCTTGTATAATTGACTTTTTGAATGATGCGACATACAAAAGAATCGAGGAAAGAACGTAAAAGTTTTCGACAAACCTCGTAAATTTACCGCGCGATTTTTCCGCAGAAAATCCGGAGGTTGGCTGCTTGCGCTTTCTGCTAATGTCAGATAGCGTTTGTAACGTGCTCCATCGGATCCTGAGCACGAAGAAGAGCTTTCTGTGTTGCTGGTTGCCGAAACTCACCGGTTGCTGTGAGAGCAAACTGGGGCTCTGTAAGTGACGATCTCGAGGACGTTTCTTTTCAATTTACCAGCTTTCAAATATTAATGAGAGGTGAATTGGTTCTATAAATACATGAAGGTAAATAAATGGCAGAGAATATCCGAATATCCGTTACCTTAATGGATTTCTATACGAAAACTAATCGAAATGAGTAAACAATAACAAAATTTTACTTTAATGAATTCGAAATAGTGAACAGCAAAGTTTGTTAAACTTACGGAATGTTATAAGGAAAACAATGATAAATTTCATGACAATTGTTTTAATAGCGATCAAATATCAATATAAATATAAACTCAAATCCATTTTCAGCTATAGTTGCCTGAGTAGTCATTTAGCAAATATATTCAAATTTCTGGTCAAGTTTTTTACGAATTCAATTTCAGAATCGACTTCCTGCTTTTCTAATAATATTCAGAATTCTACTTAAATAACAAGATATATTTCAAAATAATTTTTCTATTTTGTTCATCAAAAGCATGTCATTCGAAAAACCACCTGGGTAGGTACCTACTTGAACTACTACTATATAAAAAGTAAGTAATTAAGTTTTAAAGTATTTAAAAACTACTAATAATGCGATGAACAAAACGAACTTGAAAATTTTCTGGACGATTTCGTGTTTCACTGATATTTTTGATGAATTAAGTTTTCATTTCGAATGCTCTGTTTTGAGAAAAACTTCAATCTACTGAATTTTTGAGAAGAAAATATGAAATATTGCTTTTATGCTTATGAAATCTTCACGTCTAATAAACAGTGCAATTTTTAAAGCTACAAAAGGCAGTCACATTAGAAACAATTGATAACGCTGAAAAAATTCATTTTTGAATGAACTCTGGTAATAAATGCAGATAAACAGTTACAGGTTTCAAGAAATGATTTTAAAATATCAAATATTGCAATATTTTTCCTGAAATTATGAGGCAAAAATTTCAAATATTTTTCCATATTGTCTCAAAAGTTGAATATATACAAATTTCTAACAAAAAAATGGGAAGAAAATACTGTTTTTCAATTTGGACAGTTTTATTCAACAATTGTAACGAGTCTTCTATCATTACAATGACTTCTCGCCAGTACGAAGTCGGTTTTTTAGTCTCATTTCATTTATCGTGTGGAATAAAAATATATTTTCAATTTTTTTTTAGTTGACATCAAGTAACGTTCTGCCATGAACGTTGATGAAGAAACATCAACTTATCATTTGTATGAATTCAATGGACGATGAATCCACTCTGTGATATTTCATATTCAAATGAGAGGTAATAGTAAAAACTTGTCTAAAAATCACTGACTGAACAATTCTTTTTTCGACTAGTTTCGCCTTTTACGAAATTCTTGATTCTTGATTTCATTCTTGATAATGCCGCAAAAGGCGAAAATAATCGAATAAATAATTGTTCAGTCATTGATTTTTAGACAAGATTTTATTATTACCTCTCATTTATCATTTGTACCTTATCATTTCGAAAAAGTACCTAATATGAAGTGGACCTACAGTTTAACGCCGGTTCCGAACGGCCATTGGGCTTGTAATCGGTGTACATTACCCAGCATATATCATTATTTTAACTTCTCAAATCATAGACAAACACAAACACCCATGCCTTTAGCGGGGCTCGAACCCGAGTTCTACCGCACCAAAGTCGGGAGTTCTACCGACTAAGCTACGGAGACAGGCGAAACCTAATATGAATTGATAGATAGAGGCCTAGGCTTATTAGGCCCAGACATATGCGGCACGATTTGAGAGGTGGCAGAATTTGAAAAAGTCAGGGACAAAAAATAAAGACCCTTCAAAAACTCCTTCTAAAATTCATTCAGAATAGCTTTTAAAAAAATTACCTATACAGTATATTATAATTCAATTTTTTCAATTTACATCTCAATCTGTGAAAATAACGTTAATTTTTTACTTGATTAATTATAGTCTATATAGTTTTGTACTTTCACTTTTGTTTCTCTATCAAGATGAATCCTACGTGTATGAAAGGTTTAAAAATTGGAAGTCCCCGTTTTGTTTTCAGTGTTATGAATATATATAATGCAAATAATACATGGATAAAATACAAACCTACTGTAGATTTTCATGTTTTAAAAATGATTCCGGTATTATTTCAAAGATCTTTCAATGCTGGAGAGTTTTTCATGGAAAATGGATCTCTTTTATCCGTATTTCAATTTGAAATCGACAAATTATACTTTATTTGAAATATATACAAACGCATTGAAAAATCTTGGCAATAAACTGGTCAATTGCCTTCAGGTAAATGAATGAAAGTATTCTGACGATTCTGACAAGACATTGAAGACATTAACGTGAAGATTTCTCAGCAAATACGGAAGTTGTAGTTACGTACGCTTTGCACAAAATATATGCAAAATTTTTCATTCAAAAAGTTCGAGATGTTCACCGAAACGTGCACATTACACTGCGTTTTTTCAGTATTATTTCGGCTATAAATTGTTTTGGAGAATAATCTTTTTCTTCTCTGAATAGATTGAAAACCTATTCACCAGCAATTACGAACTACTATAGACTTTTCTGAATTATTCTAATTTAAGCTCAACTAATTCACGAATTTGATTACGGTGTTATAATCAACATTTTTGTGCGAACTAAAGTCAGAAAAAAATGTTCGAATCAATTTTTTTTTATTTTTTGATTTATTTATATAATATTGTTGTAAACTTCTCATTTACCATTTATTGGCAACATAGCATGACACGTTTCGTCGTTATAAACGACTTCTTCAGATGCTAACAGAATACTTTATACAGTATACGAACAAAATACTGTATACAGTATTCTGTATACTTTACGTACTATTCTGTATATGTATAATATATATGTAATACTGTATAAAGTATTCTGTTAGCATCTGAAGAAGTCGTTTGTAACGACGAAACGCGTCATGCTATGTTGTCAATAAAGTGTAAATCATAAACTCAAGTGTTTGAATTTAAGTTTATGTTCAATTAAAATGGATTTACATCAAGTGAACGTCAACACTATTAACTATGAAGTTTTAATATTAGTCGGCATAGCTCTGAACTTACCGAAATGTGTGATAAGATATTCAGTTTTTTTAAATCCTCTCATCGATAATTAATAATTATTTCTTACTTATATTATCAATTAAGTGTTCTCAAATTTTCTAAATATAAACGCAATTTTTAAAATTTTTTCCCTGACAAAAAAGTAGTGAAATCGGTCCAGCCGTTGACTCTACATTTCAGTTGAAAAACGTTTGTATGGGAGACGGAAATTTAGGGTTTTCCTGGAAATTATTCGAATTTTGCTCGCCGTACAAACCATCCTTGGACTTCAACGAACATTTTGAAAAACGAATTGGCAAAATTGGACTAAACGCGTCATAATATGTTGTCAATAAAGTGTAAATCAAAAGTTCAAGTGTTTGAATTTTAGTTTATATTCAAGTCGAATCAATTGATGAAATATTTATCCCTGATTTATCAAAAATTTATACCTATGTGTAACAGGGCCGAAAGTGACATCAAGTTTGAATTCCTCACTGGATCAATGATGTAAATATTAAAAGAACTAGACACAATTTTTTTATAGAACTCGGAGGAAGTCTTCTTCGTTCTATTTTTGTATACACATGAAATCCGAGACGCTGAGATTTGAAGGTTAAGTTCATGCAACTGTTTCATCAATTGTGCACCCAATAGGTGCACAAATAGAAGAATAGACTATATGCTGGAAATTAAATACCTACTTCTTACTCAACACATTCACATGAGTTAAAAACCAAAACATGGAGAGGACTGAAGTTGTTAAATATTTGGGCATTATGATGGATGAAAAATTGAGTTTCATTGATCACGTTGACATCATATTGCCTAAAATCTGCAAATAAAACAACTTTCTGAAACTAATTAGAAGAAATCTCACATCATATATGAAGTTATTGCTGTTTCAAATAACATGCAACACTTTGAATATTGTTCAAGCAAAAAAACAGAACAGTTACAAAAGTTGCAATAAAATGCTAAGAAGAAAGAAAGCTGCATTGCTTATCAATCTGTTAGTTGATCCGAAAATATTTCATACTACATTTATATTTATATTTGAAATTGAAAATGAATGCTTCCTATGTAAAGTAATAAAACATGTAACATAAGTAAGTGAAACGCATGCTTATAACACTTTAACAGTATATTTTATGCAGGATTGGTTTATTGAATGCATGCAATAAATTGTCCAGCCCTATGAAGGCTGTAAGTAGCCTCAAGGTATTTAAGCGGTAATGAGCTGAGTTCATTTAAGACACTAATTAATTATTAATAATGAATAAGTGTATATTAATATTTTCAATATATAATAATATTATTATTATTATATATTATAAGTTTCAAACTTAAATGTTGAATTACAATTAATTTTTTATGATTCATTATTTTAATAGCTTCATTTTCTAAATACTGGTGCTAAATAAAGTTTAATTTCATTCTACAATTACACTGGCGAACAGCAATTTTGTTGTATTAAATCTGTGACTTGTTTTTGATTGAATGTTGGTTTCTGAATTCCAAAATGTTATCTACTTTTCTCTATCCATCAAGTTTTCAAACTACAGGATACCCTCTCTTCACCCTAAAAGTCATACAAAATGGACATATAGAGGAGAATAAAGTAGGTATTAACCAAACATTTCAGAATATATTATATTTACAAAGGTTTTTATAATATTAAAGTTAAATTGTC
This sequence comes from Henosepilachna vigintioctopunctata, assembly GCA_030704895.1. NCBI lineage: Eukaryota > Metazoa > Arthropoda > Insecta > Coleoptera > Coccinellidae > Henosepilachna > Henosepilachna vigintioctopunctata. The sequence goes on from JARQZJ010000031.1 coordinate 10,832,819, forward strand.
TTTATACAAAAAATCAAAAAAGATATTAGGGTAAAAATTTTTGCTCATAACTTTTCCTAGAATGTTCAATTTGGGGACATTCTCGCTTGATGCTCCAACAGTAGTCAGCCATCATACTAACATTTCATCTACCTTGATACCTTACCTTCATGAACTTCAAATCTTGGTGGAATCGTTCACCCTGTTCATCACTAACAGCGCCAGGATTTTCTGAAGAGTTAGCACGATGGCTATGTAAAAAATGCAGTTTTATACTAATGTTACAGCGAAGCTTTTTAAAGCTTTCTAAGAGTATTTGGACAATTTCGACTTATTTCTGGCTCGTGTGTTTCCAAGCAATAGATTTCCATTGTGAAAGAGAACACACTTCAACCTACGTTTTGAGCTATCTATAAAAAATCCCCATTCAGTTGCGTTATAGTCCGAAATTCTCAATTCTCGATCGAAAGTAGGCGACTTTAGCTCCTTCTTCTAACAATTTTTTTTCGTGCAACCTTGATGGTAAAAGTTCTGACGCTTTTTTGGATAGTCCCAAATCACGTACCAAGTCATTTGACTCATGCTGATTAAGTCCTTTACGAACAGAATCATCGTCAACTTTAAAATCTTTGTCGTCGGGGTCACTTCGATCGTCGCTCAACTCATCTTCTTGTATTACTAAAGAGGTTGATTCTTGAAAAACTGACACTGTAATATCAGCTGAATGCGACACAGGGCGTATATAGGATAATTTCATATTTGTTTTTTTGTTATATCCTATAGTTTTTACTATATAAAAGTAACAATCATTGGAGTGATCTTTGGGTTATCACCAAATTATTGGCACACCAAACGGGAGTTTGTCCAAATTCTCAAACACTCCAGTATAGTATATATGCGCAACAGCTGTAAAAAAAAATTTTACGTGAAAAAACAAATTTTGGAATCAGCATGTCAATTTACCCCTCAAACAGTCTAAAAATCGAAGTCAACAGAAATTATGTCACAAATTCTTCCCCCATTGTTTTTCTAATTTATACAAAATTGAAAAGAATTTTTCAATGTCAAAGCACTACTGCTTTGTATTATACTAAATCCTAATGCATATATTAATGCCTAATAGGATTCAGATTTTTTTTCCTACGGCAGATTTTGATGATTTCGATGATGGCCACAAATTCGAAAATGTTTGAATTCATATGAAGATGATAGTGCATCGTTGCAAGAGATCCTTTACATGAAATATTTATAATCCAAAACTTTTGAACTTTGAATTGACGAATTGACACCAGTCAGATACAGCCACTGAACGTCCCAAACTTTATCCAGAAATCTAGAAGTTAATTAGTGAAGACAAATTACTTGTAAAACTCCTTAATGAAGTTCACGTCACTGTACGATAGTTGTCTTTATAGTAAGAAGTAATCCCAAAACACCAAAGGCACTATTGTTTCAATTTTCACCTTATCATGAGTCAGTTCTAATAGTCTGCATTGTAACAAAGAAAATTTCAAAAATGAAAAACATGCGAACAGTGAGATATTGAGGTTCTAAGAAATAACAAAATACTCCAACGAAATACTCAGAAAATATATATTCAGTGATCGTGAAATACGATAGCTCGTAATTGAATCGTAATCGAATTGAAGGATAGTTCAATAACTTCTACCACTCTCTGTGGTCAGTATAGAGCGTGATGGTGATAACGTGACCGTTACCGATTAGCAAATTTCATCCCCTTTTTTTGCTCTAAGTCCGCCTGAAGAGGTTACTTCAAAAAAATTTGTAAATTAACAGTTATAGGGATTGCTCATAGAAGTGAAAACTTAGAACTATCAGTATTAAAATTTTAAATTTCATAATGTACAAATTAAAATTATCAACATCAGTCTGATTTTCACGCCTAATAACACTCCCAGCTTATTATAGCTTATTATATACATGTTTGTATGGTTTTTAATCAATATTACGGACTGTACAAGATCAATGCAAAATATAAATACAATTCAAATGGGATAACAATTTATATAATAATTTTTTCATATTATTTATGGTTAATATTTCGTTCTACATAAATTTCCATGTACTACATTTTTAACTTGAAACTAATTTCCATTGTTTGCATCATTGCTATGATTAATTTCAATAATACTTTGAGGACTTTTTGTAGTTACTTTCAGTTATTTCAATGTGTTCTAAAATATATACAATAGGCATATGATAACTAAAGTAAGAAATGAAAATGTTTTAATGAAATTTATCTTAGTACGATATGTCAAGTGTATACTTCACTATACGTCACCGACTGCTATAAGCATGTCGGTGACGCGAGCGCACGAGATTTCACCCATCCAAAAAGCGTCTAACGCGTACAGTACAGGGCGCAGCATATGTGACGCGAACCAATGATATTTTCACCTAAAGATAGGTGCCCATCGCAGCTGAAGGAGTTTTCACACATGACAAAACACATGAAAAACACACATGACGCTTCCAAAGTATACGATCATCTACTAAGAACTTGAAGTATGTTAACATCACGGCAACGTTACTGGACGACCTGGGGGTCTGCAAAGGATATTTAAGAAGTTTTTATCAACAGATAAAAAAAGAGGGCTATGCAAACCAATACAACAACAATAGAAATAATGTTAGTCGAACCACAATATATATCAACATATTAATATACATATACAACAAATATCACAAGTCCGGAAGTGTATGTATTTATGATGGTAGATACCAGAAGACGCAGACTCGAAAGAAAAACCAGGAATCGATATTACCAGATCCACTTTTCTCAAAAAAATCTCTTCTATGACAAACTAGAATATGAGTTAAGTATTATAATACCTTGTGTTTGACCTATGTAAATTAAAGATGTAGATATTCAGAATAAAGCTCTTGTTTGGACACATCACTAGGAATGAAATTCTTCTGCGTATTTACTGGAATGAGAATTATAATTTCTTCAGCAATTAATCGAAGGAAATATAGAAGACCCACTTTTTCATTATTTTTTGTTTCACCTTATAATACTTCACTCATAATATCATTTAGTAGGTATATCACTTTTGAACATTATCAGAATAGAAAGAAAAATACTTGAAAAATTAAAAGAAATTGACAATTGGTTCATCTCATTGTTTTTCCACAGTTCTTCAAAAATTCATTTAGACTCTAGAAAAGTAACCATCTTCGCGCCAAAGACGTGAAGATGACTATATTGTCAAGAACAAGAACTCAACATTCCAAACCCGATCATTAGAAGAAGCAACGAACCCGCTACCTGGTGGAACAACGTCAAGAAGGAGATGGACCACAGTAACCTGATTAATTAGACCACCCAAAACATAGTTCTTTGGCCCAAATCTATATGGAGACCCGAACCCAGATAAAATGAAAACATGGGTTGAACAATGAAGAAAGAAAAATCTAATAAATTTCAATATTCCAAGAAAATCATTAAGACCTTCCTTTAATATTGCCGGTAAATGATAGGAAATAATGCAACGTGATTTTTATTTTGCTCATAGTTTTTGGGCATTTTGGGAAAATATGCTCCAATGTTTATCTCCTTATGCACGTAATTAACTTATTTCTAGGCCTATTTTATTCACCACATGTTAAGACCAAACAGTTCTTACAACTACAGTATTTTACTTAAATTGACGCTGCTCATCAACAACATTAAAAGAGAATTCGTTCAATGGTTTAACTACAACTTTTAATATTTTATAATTCATTTCATAATTCATAAGACGACTCTTTACTATCATTTCAAAATATTTTCACTATTCATCAAAATATTGATTTTTAACCATCTTCGAAGATTCATACTTGGGCATTTAATGTTGAAGTTTGTATCAAAAGATTTATTGATGCTATTCGAATTATTACATTTTCATCACAGGCCATTCATATAGAAGTATTAAGTAGTATATTACAATATATCTATATCTAAAATCAAACAAGTTAGAATTAGAATGAAGCATTTTACTTGAAATAATAAAAAGAATACGAGTCAAAATTAAAAAAGGTAATTAAATCTCCAGTACAGACTCTGCTGAAAATACATCACATAAATAGTAACTCTTTCGCAATAGAAAATAGTTCAAGGTGTCTCTTAAATTTTTTTTTATCAGTGTTCCTCATATGAAAAGGTAACTTGCTTTAAAATTCAAAACAATAAAAATTCTGATATTTCAGTGATTTTTATTTTTTTATTAAATTAAATTAAACTCTTGGCTTAATGTTTCACGATTATATTCAACAATATGAATTTGTCAACATGTTTTGAGCGTGAGCTCATTTTCAAGACTGAAATTTTCATTTCAGATATCGAAACATGTTGACAAATTCATATTGTTAAATATAATCGTGAAACATTAAGCCAAGAGTTTAATTTAATTTAATATTTAATTATGTTTCATCATGAGTTAAGCGAGAATTCAACCTCAGTAATTTTATTTATTTAATAGTGTTGGCATTTACTTGATGTGAATCCATTATAACTGATAATAAACTTAAATTCAAACACTTGAACTTATGATTTACACTTTATTGACTACATAGCATGACGCGTTTCGTCGTTACAAACGACTTCTTCAGATACTTACAGAATAAAGTAATTATTCATTAAGCACCATTAAGAAACACAATCATAAGTGTTTGAATTTTAGTTTATATTCAGTTTCAGTGATTTGCCTAGTTTCCACCAGCCTATTGATTGTTTCTTGTGTCATATTATGTGAATATTTACATTTGAACTAAGATAAATTAGTCAATAACTTTGCCTTTTTGATGACGATATGGTTAAGAGAAATTGGAAATCTTTAAATTTTCATAGCGTTCTTAGAACATCTGAAAACTAAAACCTCTTAAGCCATGATAAAAGTCAATGTTCTAGAAAGAAATATAACTGAAGGAGAATGAAAAATGATTAAGCAGATCTCAGTACATTTTTAACTAATAATAATGAACCATAAATCATCTCATTTGCATCTCAAAATCTTTGCATCCTTGAATGCAACATTTTTTATAAATTCTTATAATTTTAGGGTACTATTGAAATTACTATCCCAATAGTAGAATTAGCTTTAAATTCATTTTACGCACTAATAAAATATTCAAAATTGATTTTCTTGTTGAAATTCAATGAGTTTTTTGTTCTTTTTCCTGTGTCTCCAAAGATGCTGATACATTCAAGATTTCAAAGGGATACATAACGACAGGGATTGTCTAAAACCCTGAAATCATCAAATTATGCAGACTGAAGGTGAAAAATATCAGGATGGCTTCAGTGAAGGAAAAGGACCTAATCGAAACGTTTCCGTTCAAACGTGGCACAAGTCAGCATTTTGGCCCCTAAATTTGGCTTGTTACATAGGATTAGCAAATATGTCTTTCATCGTTCTATCGGAGGGCATAGTCTTGAAATTCGCAATCTGAGAACACTCGGATACGTAAAGACATCGATTTTCAATATTTCAACATAATTTAATCCTCCTTCAGCTCTACTCGTAGTTTGATAAGAAAATAAATGATTTTGTGTATTATCTTCATAACAATTTTTTTCATTCCTATTTTTATTTTCATCTTATTAATTATTTATATTATATATATACATATATATATATATATATATATATATATATATATATATATATATATATATATATATATATATATATATATATATATATATTGAATGTTTTCAGCAATAACAGGCTTCTTTTAATATGAAAAACTTTATTTTCGTTGACGTTTCATTGTATATCACAACTTTGTCAAAACTAATGAATAATTGAATTTTATGAATTACTATAGTTATCAAAATGTCAAACTTATTTTTTAGAAAAATGAAATTAGTTTTTTTGTATTTTCACATATCGATTTTTAGTGTCAGAGAAATATTTCTGGCTTAGCATTCGCTTCGGAAGTTTTAGTCTCCTTCACCATGAGGAAACCTCTGCCAGGTGATTCTTTACAAGTGTGATTTATATACATTTATATAATTACATATAGTTGTTTTATACTTATCCAGAATATGTATATTAATTGGTTTATGTGTGTGAAATTGAAGGTAGATCTGGGAAAAATGAGTTTTGAGATGTGATATTTGGTGATTGTTGTGTATTCATTTTATGAGTGTTATTTGTAACATTTATTAAATCGTTGTAAATAGAATTAAGATGTTTAATGTCTGTTCTTTCATTTACTGTGTTTTTCAAATCTTTACGGTTGTGTAACATTTCTAAAATTCCTCTACATTTTTGTCTTTTTCAGTTGCTAAAATCTTTGTATTGTTATAATCAAAATCGTGTTTTTCTGTTATTTTATATTTATGTAAGGTTTTATTTGAGTTTTTGCGTATTTATGCGCTTTGATTCTTTCTTCGAGATTTTGTGATGTTTGTCCTATATAGCATTTACTGCAATTATTACATGGTATATTATAAACAGTATGAGTTTTTTCTGAGTTACTCTTTCACTCTCCAATTTTGTATATATTTCTTTGATTTGATTTTTGGCAGTATGTGCTATTATCAAATTAGAAGGTTTTAATATTTTAGCAATGTTTGTACTCAATTTTGGAATATATGGTAATGGAATGTAATTATTTTCGTTAGATTTACTTTTTTTTTAATGTAAAGTATTATATAATTTATGAATTCTGTTTTTCATGATTTTGTTGATCAAATTTAATGGGTAATAACTTTTTTCTGAGAATAGTGATGATTACTCATATAATTTATTGTTCGTAGCGAACTTATTTTTTTCTGTGCCATCTTGTAAAAATTTTATTATCTTTCCTTATAATTGTTATTTCAAGAAAATTCAATTTTTCATCTTTTTCTTGTTCAAGTTTAAATTGTGATTTATTATGAAAATTATTGAAACGTTCTAATATATTATTAATATGATCTTTATCTGCTATTATTAAACAATCAACAACATATCTTTTATATAATAAAATATTTTCTTCTAAATCTTTTATTACATCTTCTTGTAAAAATTCCATAACTAATTGTGCAATAACACTTGATATTGGACTGCCCATTGCGACACCATCAAGTTGTTGATAAAATTCATTTTTATATTGAAAAAAATTTGTTCCTAAAGTGAATTTCACTGCTTCTATGAGTTCATTTTTTGGAATACAAGTGAAATTTTTTAAAGTATTCCATTTTTGATCTATTATGTTTGGAACAATTGCATTAGGTATATTAGTATATAGTGAGATTACATTTAAAGAATATAATTCATGATTTTCATTAAGTTGTAAATTTTTTAGATTATCAACTAAATGATAAGAGTTTTTGATATAAAATTGATTTAGATTTATTACATTTTTTAAAATTGAAGAAAGAAATTTAGAAAGATTTTATAGGATTGAATATATGAAACAATATATTGGTCTTAATGGAATGTTATTTTTATGTATTTTAGGTAAACCATAAAATTTGGGTGGTAAACTATTATGTTGGATTAACTCTTTAGATGTTTTTGGTGATATAATACTATTTTTTCCCATTTTTTTATCAGTTTGTTAGTTTCATTCTGTAAAGTTTTGTTAGATCTCTATTAATTTTTTATACGTTATTGTATCATTCATCATTTCGTTAATTTTTTGTTTATATTCATTAGTTTCTGTTTAATGACTGTTTTATTTCCTTTATCGGATTTTGTTATAGTTAATTGTGGATTAGATTTCATGAATGATTTTGTTTCGTTTAAATTTTGCATTAAAAGTTTATTTTCGGATGTATTTTTTATATTTTGAAAATTATAATGGTATGATTTAATTGTATTAGTTACCTTTAGTCGAATTGAGTTTTGATTTTCAGTAGGTAATTTTGAAATTCAAAATTAAAATTAAAAACTAAAAACATTCAAAATAAACTATCTAAAGCAGGCAATAAATCAATTTTAATATATACACATTAATATATACACATTTTAATATATACAATTTTAATATATACAATTTACATATAATATGATAATTTCTCGACAGTACGATACTGATATAGAATTTGGATAACGGGATTAAAATCATTAAAGTGAAGTATGTTTAAAGACCCATTCATTAAAACATTTGTTAATATTTCGACAGTACATGACGAAGTATAATAAGGGTTAACTTATGTTAGTCTCAGTTTTGCTATCATCATTTTGTTGACTACTTGACTACATTGACTTTGTTGATTTTGTTGTAAGTATATTTAATATTTTTTCATATTTATATATTTTATCATTATGAATAATATTTTCCAGATTGTTTTTTCCTGAAGAAGGAACCAAAAAGTGTCGAGTGCCTATTGAGAATAGTTTGAAAAAAGAATTTTCGAATATATGTTTGAATTTTCAAAGTAGTAGCAATCTAAAATATGGAAATGAGATTGATTCTATGAAAAAATATTTCGAACAAAAATTTGACGGTTTCCAGGTTTCTAAGTCCACTGATCCTAAAACCACTTCCATTTCTTTCAAACTTTTCAAGAGGGACGAAAATTTACGTTGAAATTATAAATAAATGCCATATATTTTTATTCAAGATTCGTATTTTACTGCACATTTTTATAGTTGAGTTTCAAACAAAGCTTTTTTAAAATTCCTAACAAGTAGTCTTGTGATTTAATCTTAACCTCTGAGGCAATTAAAGTATCCGTTCATTTCATCATTTATACCAGATATAGACGTTTTTTGCTGACATCAATTTTTTTTGTCATTAGTTCGATAGATTTACTTTCATTTAGCTTTTTGATTCGGTTAATATATCCTTTTTATTCGAAAGTACTCATAAAAAGCAAGAACAAACAGGAAGAGACGTTGACCTTTGAAAATGTTAGGATAGCAGAACCTGAATCGAATTATTAATAACAAAATTATGAGTTTATAAGGAAACGTCAGGCATTTGCCTCGTGAAATCCTTTCTTTTGCATAAAGGACACGGAGGTTTCGCTTATCTCTTGGTGAAACATTATGTTAAAAACTATAAAATTAAAAATTAACACACTTAACTCTCACTGAATATATTAAAAACTCTCTCAGTATACATACCAGTAATATTGTATACTCTTGATAATGGGTTAACAATCCAAAACATATGTAGAGTTTTTAATATATTCAGTGAACTCTAAGTCAAGTGTGTTAATTTTTAATTTTATAATAATAATAATAAAATAAATTTATTGAGAAACATTCTTTACATTGTAGAATTACATTCATTTCAATTGATACAATAATTACAACTAGAAAGAATGCTCTCAAAAGGACTGAATTCAGTTTTGAGTCTGATCTTCCATTCAGCCCTCGAGCAAAAATATTGGTTCAAACAAAAATATTGATTAAATTTATATTTACAATAATATACAACTTCATTTGAAAATAAAAGAAAAAAATTTGCTCACAAATATTGAACATTTGAGACAATTTCACATGGTGAAGAACATTTGTGTTAAAAAAATATAAGAACATATGATACAAAAAATTGATTCATACATTATTGCCTACATTCGAATCATCGAAATACTCTGCCACACTCAAGTATGCCTTTGTTAAGAGCAGATATTTAACTCTCCTCTTAAATAAATGAGCTTTCAGTAATTTCAAATTCGATGGTAAACGATTGAAAATTTTAATACTCTGATAATAGGGAGAGTGCTCAAATTTAGCTGTTTTATGAATAGGAATAAGTAGTACATCCCTGTTCCTTATTGAATACTCATGATTACTATACAATTTGATAAATATAACCTTTCTTTTTCTTTTATCGAAAACGCCGGTCTATAGAAAAGAGAAAGAAAGCAGTGGCTTATGACTTTTCCCTTCGAAAATAACGCGTCTATAATATGAAGAGTCCATTGAGGATGTCACTTCTGAAAATAAAAAAAGTTTATTAAGTCAAAACATGCTTCTTAATGCATAGAATTATTTAAATTGGTATGAAAATGACAATGAAAATGTTTTTTTCTTTGAAACTTCAACACCTTGTGTCTCAAAAATTGAGGTGTCTAAGACATATGTTCGATTTTTTAATGAGTTCATTAATTGTCCCCTTAAATAGTAGCATGTTATCAAGAAACACCCTCTATATGTAAATATCAACAAAGTCCTACTGTGCATTCACAATAATTCACAGATGAAGATTTCATTATAAAGTTTCAAGGTATAAAACTTTTCCAAAATAGTTTTCGAGTAGGTATGAATTAATATTACAGACCTTCCTCGCCTTCATTTGAATAAAAATAAAATATGTTACGACTTAGCCCTTTCTGTTCGCTACTTTAATCTATGATGTATAGAATAACAAAAAGTATTGACGAAGTAAAGTGCCTGGGTACCTATTTACTCACAAAGCCAAGTTGAGCTACAAACAGGTTTTACCATTTCACATTTTTGAATTCGCAGATTAAATTTTTACGAGCGGAACGGCGACAAAACTGAGGAAAAGAACAAAAGGAGCCGGTAACACCTACACATGGGACTGAGAGTGGTCTTACCTTGTCTCTTTGCACGAAAACGGCGGTCACCAGCGTGGCGCCGACTTTTTTGTCATTTTGTTTTACTCTGGGTCCGACAAACCGCATTCATCTTGGAATTAGACGTTTCGGTCGAGCTTCGACATGACAAGTGCAACGTATACCTGTGAGAAATTACGGTCATGGGGAATCTGTAAATGACCATCGACGAACTGCAAAAAAAACTTACTTTCCTTAATCTTTTGTTCATTGTTCCATTCAATTCATTCAAATTAAATAACAGAAAATCAATACATGATAAATATATATATATATATATATATATATATATATATATATATATATATATATATATATATATATATATATATATATATATATTTAGCTGAAGCTATACAAAAAAATCTACATATTTTGAACTGTCAATTTTTAATTATATACCTATCTCATTATTTAAAATATACTTACTAAGATCACGCTTAAAATCTTAATACTAGTACTAGTTTCCAATATATTTGGTAAATTATTGAAATTCTCAAATCCGTCATAGTATATGCTATTTTTAGATTCATAAGCTACAACTTTGGGTATAAAAACTATCAGTATTTATAGTATTATACCCACGCACATCACTGACATTTATGTTACTTTTTTTATTACATTACATGGAAGCAAATGATTTTTTATTTTGAATATGAATATATATGAATCAAAGAGTATTCTTCGTTTTACAGAAATTAGTTCCAAAGTGTTCAGCATAATTTTGACAGGGGTATACCTATTGCACTTTAAAATGGTTCGCATGGCTCTATTCTGTAACTTTTATGATTTTTGAATTTTTTCTTTAGTCAAACCAAATAACAATGTGGAGCAATATTCAAAATGTGGCATTATTGTTGATTTGAACAACAATAATTTCACATACCCAAAATATTATAAATAGTAAATAGTACCCAAAACTATGAAGTTAGATTTTTGCACATTCAGAGATAAGCTATTGTGACATAACCATTCATTAATTGCAGAAAGGTCTTTATTGATCCCCTCTGTCATATTCTTAATGTATTTGCCACATATATAGAGCATAGTATCATCAGCGAATAAACGTATAGAACTTTTTTTCACGTGAGAGACAATATCGTTTATATATAAGGAGAACAACAACGGACCTAAGACAGTTCCTTGGGGTAGCCCTACATTCACTTTGGTGCTATCTGACAGCATGCTATTAAACTTAACTTTTTGTTTTCGCGAATCCAAGTAAAATCCGAACCAATCATTTACTACTCCCTCAAAACCAAGTTTATTCAGTTTTTTCAATAATAATAATGATCTACATAACGTTTCGAAAGCTCTTTCAAAATTCAATAATACTACTATAACCGCTTCTCCTGTATCTATAGCACTACACCATTCCTCACATACGCGCAATATTGCTGTCTCACAAGAGGAATAGATTAGCTAGAATAGAATACCTACAAAAGACAATGATCTCATGCAAATGAGTAAAAATTCAATACACCTACAAATGTAGGATTAGTCTTCGAACAAATAAATAAATTGAATTTTTGTTTAGTAGTTTAAGATCGTGTTATCTTTTCAAGTTCTTATTCTGATGAAACTATTTACCAATAGCGGGATATTGAAAACTTACGATAAACTGAATTTTATTTTCACTTATATAAAACAAAAACCGATTTACCTTTTCAATTAAAAAATTAATATTATTTGGAAATAATAGACTGTAAAAATGGAAGGAGTTTGTTGTTTTTATTGCGCTATATATGGTAGATTTGTCTAAACGTTCAAGTAAATTTGAAACAAAATTAATTTAAAATACTATCAGCATTAACTAGATGCCAATTCATCATAATAAACTATAAGACAAATTCGAACACTTGTACTATTGATTTGCACTTTTATATAATAAATAACGTGACGCGTTTCCTCAGATTATTATCGACTTCTTCACTTCAACATATTGCTTTTTCATATTTTATAGAACTTTGAAATTAGTATCTAAGATATAATATTCTGCTAATAAATTATTTATTATATGTCAAACTGTATTTACAGCATTTTACATATAAAAAAGTAATACATATTATTCAAATCATTTGTTAGCAGAAAATCCTGCGTTCCATTCAAATTTCAAAACTTTACAGAATTTGCAAAACAGTAGGCAACTGTACTTCTTGGAAATACTAGAAATCAATAGATACCAAAATTCTGAGAATTTGTTTTAAACCATTGGCACTGAATAACTCACGGTTGTTAAAACTTTTCAGGTAAAACGCTTATAGTTTAGCAGAGAAGGCTTTTGAGAACAATTCTATGGTGAAAAAACTGTTTATTTACAAATGCATATACAGACAAATTGGTTGTTAACATATATTATGTAAACGTCTGAAGAAGCAGGTGACTCGACGAAACACACCAATTTATTTATCATATAAAATGTGAACCAAAAGTTCAAGTGTTGAAAAAAAACATCGACACTAGATTTTTTAGATGGAATTGATTATCTGCAAAACGGTATGGTATTTCCAATGAGTTCGATATTCTTCAGAATGCACTAAACACCTTTTCATGAAAATTGATAGGTTTTTGTTGACAGCATTTGTGTAGCCCCAGCTCCCTGAGAGTTTTTATCGAATTAATTCGATATTTCGAATAAAATTTGAGAATCATCAACTTTATTCTTGAACAATAATTCATTTTTTGAAACTAAGTTTATCGAAATTAGTGGATCGTGGATCAAGATGGATCACACATTTAAACTGAATTATTAAAACCATAAGAAGTGTATAGGTAAATTACTCATCAAGATTAAGAATCAAACTGAGCAATTGATTTAAGTTCAATTAAATTGAGTGAGTAATTTACTTGTTGCCTAAACTATTAAATTCATAAACTGAAATTATTTACGACTTTAGAGCTCAGAAAGAATTTACAAATTTATCGATTTGTTAATTCAAAATATAGGTGTGATAGTGTTATCATATATTGCATTATTATTATTTTAAAACTATCTAATTCATATAAACGAAGTAGTGATAGGAGAGTGATAGTGAGGAAGAAATATTTTGTTCTGCTCAGTTGGGGTTGGAAGGGAGTAATTCAGTTTTTGCTACAGTACACAAAGTTTAATACACAAAGTATATTTAATACACAAATCCTATAATATATAAATTCAATCATTGAACAGTTGTTATTTACTTGAATTAATACCTTTTTTTTAATTATACTTCATTCAGTAATAGGTAAATGTATTAGTTACTTGTTAACTTTGATAATACAATTTAAAAGTTATTACTTAAATTCTGTATAATCTTGTTTCGTGGGAACTTATACAGTAAATCAACAATGTTTTAAAAATATGCCTGTCATTGTTAATCGAAAGCACAGTTTTTTCAAATAAAACACTGACTTAGTAATTCGAAGGAATTTTCAAAATGCTTCAACTGATGCCGTAGCGACATCTGTATATCATAATCGTGCCATTATTTTCTTCAAACATTTTTAATGATAAGATAAAAAATATCTTCATTGTTGACTACTCCACTCATATTACATCAATAAAAAGATTGGCGTTTACCGTCATTCTGAGGGTAATATATTGTAGTGATATACTACCGGTTGAATGTATTGGTCAATCTTCAAATTAAACTTATTACATGGTGAATGCGAAGATTTTGTGTTTATAGATTTATGCCATCCAACATACAGTAATATGTCAATATAGTTGCCTATTTATAGTTTTCACAAGCCTCTGCCATTCTTCAATTTATTCACCTTTTATCCAGTCAAGATATTAGAACAAAGTAATGAAATAATAGTATTGTCATCGGCATTGATACGAATGCAAATTCTTGAGTTGATCAGAAATATTGAAATTCATGGAAATTACGCAGATAAATTCCGTTCGAGAAACTTAATACTGAAAAAACCTTCAAAATCTAATGACAAAGATAGCAATAAATTCCGCATAAGGAAGCACTAGTTGGCACGTTTCTAAATAACACGTTCTGGCGAATGATTAAGAACTATTAAGCGCGAAACATGCGCTAATTTGAACATTGAAGAGATAACGTGTGGCTGCAGAGAGTTCAGAGGATAAAAATGTCAGTCTGCTATAATATTCTTTTGAATAATTCGTAAAAAATTATAGAAAGAAAGTATATATAGTAACTGTATGTGTCACTTGTGCAGATATAATCCGACGGAACATTCTCTTGTGATCCGATTTTATACAACCCATGAGATCCTTTCGAACATGAGCCTTCCCTTTCGACAATGGAGAATAAGGCGACGAAACAGAGGGAATATCGACGAATTTGAACTATCATGAATGGCGAGCGCATATTCAACAATCATATTCAGTATTATCTGTAGCTTCATTTCCTTGAAATATCTTCCAATATAAATTGCTATTTCAAGTGTGCTGAACGAAGTGCATTCGCCTGTTACAAAATGTTCACTGTTCACTAGTGTATCAGTGAATGAACCCCTCCAATGAAACTGATTGTTAACACGATCTGGGCTCCAGTTTAAGTCGATAAACAATGACGGAAACACATAAAAAGAAAGAAAATATACTGAGCTTCAAGGTTATAAGGTATACCTTTTATAACCCCTAGATATGTCACAGATATTAAAATACATGATATATTGGATTAACTAAATGAAGAGATCAACAATTTATTTCAAAGGTTCAATAATGGTCATAACATAACCTTTAATGATGGATATTAATTACATTTATTAGAATAAATGACGTATTGGAGTAACTATGAAGAGATCAACAATTTAATTTGATGGTTCAATAACATTTCCATGTTTTTATTGACACTAAATGTCAAAACTGAAATTATGATTATAGAAAGTGAATATTTCAGATTGGAATTTTCCAAATCAATTTGAAAATTTAAGGTGAAACAACATTGTTTACGATTACGAAAACCATTCTAGATTTGAATAGAATGAATAGAATTTTATTTCAATGTATATGTAGGTATATATTAGGTATTTGATTAAGTATTATGTAGGTTTCTTCAATTCTCTAATTCGTCTGTGTTGCAGCTGTATGCTAAATACAGATTCTGTTATTATATAATTCTTTTTATTTCTTTGCATTCTGGAATGGACTTGTGCCGAAGTTAGACCTACAGTTTAACATCTATTCCTAACAGCCCAAGAACACGGGGGGATCCAACAACACCAGTAAGTTGAAAAAGAGTCACTATTCCGGCAACTGAGCCAAATATTTCTTTTATTTGATAATTATTAGACTGGTTACTGCAGTTTAAAGCCAGTGTCAAACGACCATTGGATTTGTGATCTGAGTACATTCCCTATCAAATTAATCATTATCACAATGTCCAAATCCATCACGGAATACGAGTTTAGTAGGTATATATGCTTCACAAAGCGTTGAACTATCAAAAATGAAAATTTATTAATATTGAATTTCCCAAAATACAATTCTATAAAATATACTATTTGGGAATTATAAAAGTTCGAATTATATTACACTATATCTTCATTTCTTCGTATGTATATAATTTGCAACCTATATCTGTTGGTTGCAAGATGGATGATTGTTTGACATGTTCCTTGCAATAAGAGTATAGCAAGGCCTATGTCTTTAGATGTTTAGTATGTCTAGCGTGGTCTTTAAATTATTAAAATAACGATGTAAGACATAAAACTTTTGCAAATGAAAGAATTGTTTACGGAAAAAGCTCAATCATCTGATTTGCAGATGCTGTTAATGCATGTTCAATGACAAATGCTTGAACATTTAAACAGGTTCGTCGAATGAGACCGCGTTAGATTTATGTAAATCTGTCTTCCAACATTTTACTCTCCTTATCATTTATAATAAAAATATCAAACTACCTTTTCTCAAACATTTATGATATTTACCAATCTTCAGTTGGTAATATTATAGAATGAAAAATATAGTTCGACTAAACAAAATCAAAAAATAAAATTGAAGAATATCATTCCTTGATTTATTTTATATTTGGTTATACCAAAAACATTCTGAAAACTTCATAAATTCTCATATTTGGATGCACAAGCTCGTCATATTTTATTCTGTATTAATTATTCACAATGATGCTCTAAAGTCTGTATTGTTAAGTACAACACAGATTGTTTTCTGCTATTAGCGTCACCTGTAAAAAGATTGCTACAACTTGCTATTAAATTGTAGAATCTATGAACAGGTTTCTGCCAAAACGTGTTTTTAAAAAATTTGTTCATCACGGGTCACGGAAGAGGCTTGATGCTAATTAAATAAAAGAGGTAAATAAAGAGGTAATGCTAATTTTACCTTGGTATCCTCACTCACATTCTTGCATTAAAAAAGAAACGATTTTAAAGTAGCCACATTAAATGTCCATTTTCAATACATTAATGATATTGTTACGAATTTATGGATACTTCAAGTAATTTGATAATGCCAATATTTCTAAAATAATTTATTAACAGTGAACAACTATAAAAACTTTATAACGGTTGTGATATATAATTCTATGAGTGAAAATATTCAAGGACACTAGTATTTAGACTTATATTTATCATTATTTGCAAAGGCCAAACTATTGGACATGTTGTTGTTATTACTCAAGCGAAGAGAAAGTTTCACTTCACAACGTGAAGTGAAACGTAAAGTGAAATGTGAAGTTCACGCAAGGTTGCCAACTCTGAAATATTTTCCCCCCGTAATCAAGTTGAAAAACCCCTAAAATCCCCTAGAATTGCTTTCAAAATTAAAATTCAAAGAAAAAATATATATTAAGGTTTTATTTTGCAATTATAAGGTACTTAACTGTTTTTTATTATTAAAATTAAAATAATATTAAATATTTAGTATTATTTAATGTTATTAAAAATTTTTTTCATTATGATTAAATTTTTCATTTCATTCTTGGAAATGAGAATATTAGGAATAGTTTATAAGGTATCATTTAACACAAAAATTGAATTATGTATTAAATTATTATAAAATTTTTCAATAAGCAGCCTACATTAAGAAATAGTATTGAATATTGTCATCATGAAATGGATTTCTTTATTCGAGATAGAAATCAAAATTGATTTTAGCTATTTAAATTATGATATGAAATATTTTGGAATACTTTAAAAATACCCTAAGATTACCCCTGAAAGTTTTAAGCCCACAAAAAAACCCCACCAAACAGTTGGTCCCCCTAAATGTAGGGGGAAACCCCTAAGTTGGTATCCCTGAGTTCACGTTTCAGAGAAAGTGACAGATCCATCAACATAGAAATGAATGTCCGAGAAGGGCTCTCTGGTCGTGCCTACGACGGTTATCAACAGTCTCCTCATTTCTCGAAACGTCCGAAAACCATAGAGGCGGCTTCAAGGCAAATCTGTCACAATATTTCGATGCAAATACAGCAAGATCATAACATAAGCAAGGACATAAGAGTAGTTTTTATCTGTAACTCTACTGGACAAAGTGTTCAAATAACACTCTGTTTAGTACTTTGAATAAGTGGATAAATTGTATCCCATATAAGTCGCACTTTCTGCAACTTTCAATTGTTCTATAGTTCACTATCTGGGGGGCACCCATTCGAACACCACTCTGTTCTATAAAGTTTATGTTATACTCCTAAATTCGACACCGAAGAGTCAATTGTACCAAATATAACGAAATTTTTAATGAATACAAATTCTATTGGAGTCTATCTTCTAGGCAAACTTTGCGTTTACTCGACCCATACAAAAAAAATTAATAAACAAAAAAAAAGATATGAATAATACGTGCATGTTTCGATCCTTCCAGCACGTACATTCAAATCTGAACAGTAACATATAACTAAACTTGTCAAGCAACTTGTTTGTAAATCTGTTATTATTAAAAATACTAAAACCATGGCAATACAAAAACTAAATGACTGGCAACTGCTGAATTTCTAATATAAACTTTTTGAGCATGTAGAATTATAAACATTTTCCTCTCATGCTGTAAGCCTAATCCAATTGGGAGAAAAAAAAATTGATTTTTTTCTACACAAACACTATTTCATGTTTTTCTTCACAAACACTATTCATGAATAATATAACAATTGAAATTCTCATTCTTTCGATAAACTTCGATAATTAGATATTTACATGATTTTTCTCGTATTCAATTGTCTAAATATAATGTATTCTATTTATTACTGCCATTAAATAATAAAAAGATAAAGATGTAGATTTACTGTTTATTAATTTGATATTGTTTTCTCTGCCTTATCTACACTTTTGCTCTATGCTGGGGTTGGCAACTCTGGTTGGCATTATTTTGTATAATCAAAATGACGCCAATAATGTGTTTGTGTTTATAGTTCAAATTATAACCGGCCTATACTAATTTATAAGTAATAACTAACTAATGATTCCCTCGTTTTTCTGCAACATTGCGTTATCATCCGTTGTTCTTTCTAGTAATTCATTCATATGAATCTTGGTAGGTACCTGTAGTATTAATACAATTGCAACAATTTATTAGGTTATAATTTAAAAAATATGTTTAAAGTAATAGAATATTACGTTTTAAACTATCAATCTATAGTATAGAAAGGAAGTTCGAAGGACTTAAGATGGAATGCGAAGAAGTAGATGACCCTATGGAAATAGATGAAACAGTTAAGGAATCTCAAATTATAGAAAAGGTAGATGATGATAAGTCAACTGAAAAAGAAAATCCATTAGATATTGTGGTATTAGATGATGATGAAGATATTCCTCCCATATCTGAGGAACACTCGAATAAGAAATTAAATGGACTAGTAGTTGAAGAATTCATAGATTTGGTACCAGAATCTATTGGTGGTGTATGCATTAATTATTCCTGTAAGAGTGGTAAAGAAACTATGGATGCTCCAGCTTTCTGTCTTTCATATTACAGAGTAAAAAGTTCCAATAAAATCAATAAAAAAGTTTGCATGGAATGTTATAAAATAGCTGTTACGATGTATGACAATTTGGTTTCTGAATTGAAATGTGGAAAGTTACTTTTTGATGTTGATGTGCCATTATTAAATGATATGGTTGAAATTGAAGATTCTGATGAAGAGGAGAAAGAAGAAAGTAAGCCGGTAGAATATATAGATGAAAATAATTTTAAATTTATAGCGGAAAATATAGACAATGTATTGCATGAAGTGATGCAAAAATTCAATCTAAAAGATCAAGTGAGAAAAGAAGAAACTTCCTTGAAGGAACGTTATATTAAAACACAAAGTAAGTATATTTGATATTGTACATTAATTTATTTATTTATTATAATTTGTTTTTTTTTGTAGAAGAATGTGAAAAACTGACTGAAAATCTAAAAGCTATGAGGAAACAAGTAGATGATATTCAAATTAACTTTTACAAATCATTTAAGCCTGAAGTTAATGAATCGAATATGGCGTTATTGATAACAGATGACTATATGGTTTCACCACAAATAAATTTTAAAAAAGGTGAGTGGTACTAGGAATTTGCAAAAGGTATTACAAACTATATTTTCTCTTAAGTACTTTACTGAAAGTAAAAAGAAAAATATCAGTATTGCTGCAATTTTGTTATGCTTGATGGTGGAGTTTTTGAATCATGATTATAAAGTTCTAAAGTCTTCCATATATTAGTAAAGAGCAAATAGTTTATTTAGCATAACTAATATAAAACAATAAATAAATCTTTATAAAACTTTTCGAGAATTATAAGCTATTTATCACAAATTGTTCTTAAATTAGTTCTCAACAATTAGTTCTTAAATTGCTCATAATTATCAATATAACTTTCAATAATCTGGTAACAATAAAACATGTAATCAATTCAACTATTGAAATAGAATTCAGATCTCTTCTCTGAATTCATTTCTACCTCTGGTTTGGTAATCATGTATTTGACTAATATCAATCAATAGCTTCGGTAACTTTAGATGTTTCATCTTATTTATAAAATCAATATTTCCATATCCCATTTGTTTACAAATTCATCCTACCTAAAACTTTCATCATAATCTTGATAAGTAAATATCTCAAAATAAAAATATATATAAATAAAACAATGAGTAATTCAGCCTCATTGTTTTATTTTTTATCACTTGAAATTACCTCAGTTTGAGAAAAGTTGAAGAAAAATATAGAACAATACTCAAAATGTGAATGTATAAAAATATATATATATATATATATATATATATATATATATATATATATATATATATATATATATATATATATATATATATATATATATATATATATATATATATATATGTATATATATATAATATATATATATATAATATATATATATATATATATTTATATTGACTTAATAACCGTGAAATTCTGAGTTATCTTTTGAACTATTTATTAGTATTTGGTGTAAAATTTGAATCAAACTCTTAAACGCTTAATGTTTCACGAATATATTGAATTGTTAAGTCGACATGTTTCGACAGGTCAGCTCATTATCAAGACTGATAATCATTATCAGTATTGATAATGAGCTAACTGCTTAAAACATGTCGACTCAACATTGTAATATTATTTTTCAATATATTTGTGAAACATTAAGCCAATAGTTTGATTCAAATTTCATTTAATCATGTTTCACCAAGAGGTAAGAGAGAATTCAATATCAGTTAGTATTTGTTATTACTATTATTTTTATCATCTCTACAGCCCCACTGAGAATTTATATAGATTGAGTTAATTTCAAAGCTGTCTTTTCAGTAATAGAAATTTATAGGAACCAAAAATATATATATTTTTCAAATGTTTCTCATTATACAAACCTCCATTCTATTAAAAATTCTAACCAGTTTTCTCCGTTGAGAATTAACTAAATAAAATAACTATTATAATGAAATATTAATTCTTGATAGTTCAATTGATTTAATGAGTACTTTTTTGAGTGGATACACAATTTGAGTTATAATTTTGTTAGTGTCCATATTAATAATGCATGAATATCTGTATTTTTAAATTTGGTCATACATCACATGGAGAGATTTTGAAATGTGAATAAGGTATAAATGTGATTTCACATTTTAATATGTGAATCATTTCTACTATTTTACAAAGAAATTGGAAAATACGATCTCACTTAACTGTTCACTTGTTTTACTCCTCAAGCTCTTGTTATTTTAATATCCTCTTATTACAGTACCTTCAGTGGCTCCTCTTAGGCATATTTATATGCCTGATAGAAAAAGTTCTAGGAATATTAAACCTGTTTCATATGCAGAAATTGAAGGTAAAAATGATTCAAATAGTCCAAAGCCTTCCAACCCTCCTGCACTTATTACCAATGTTAAAAAGGAAAAAGAAGTGGAACTTATTCCTGATATTGAACAGCCCTGTGATTTACCACCTTCTGGGCCAGCTGTTAGACCAACTCTGGAAATAAGTAAGTATTGTATTGTAGTATTTAATTATATAATGGTGATTTATATATTTAAATAATATATTGTAATTTAATGAAGTATAAGAAATAATATGCACTTTTCTCATAATTTCCAAAGAGCAATAAAATAAAAGTCATGGCAAAGTCATATTGCCATGACTACATATTTACGAAAATTTGAACAATTGTAATTGAGTATTTTCTGTGAATTAGAAGAGAAATTTTGATTTCACGATACAAAGTACCAGAGCAAGTTCAAGTAATATTTTTTTATTGATTGTTATTTCATGTTTTACAATAAAGGTATTCAGATCTATCAAATCTAAGTAATTTCTAACTACATAGTACAAATTACAATAAAGTTTGATTCAAGTATTTACAATTTTTTTTATGATATGCTTATTTACATATTTTAATAAACCTTTTTTAACAGCTTTTTATATATATATATATATATATATATATATATATATATATATATATATATATATATATATATATATATATATATATATATACATATATATATATCATTAATTAATTACGACATTTACACTAAAAACTTATTTCAATTTGTTAATGCTATAGCGTGAACAATATTTCTTGTTAACCCATCTTTAGATAACACAAACTGGAAGGTTTACCCACTCAAGAGCATGTCACGTATATTTTCCGTGTGAAAAACATGATGCGCTCAAATCTTTTTTTTTGACCATTTCCAACAACAGTTTCGATATAAATAAAAAATAAATTTATGGATTTCATAATAAATGTATAATAATAATTGATAACAGATGTTGCCGTGAGTTAGTACTTTTGAGGTTGTGTAAATCATTTAATTAACTGATTATTGTGTGAACTATGCTAAAAATTAATAATTTCATTAATCTATAATATAAAAATGAATCGCAAAATGTGTTGGTAAGCGCATAACTTAACAACGCCTGGAACAATTTTGACACTTCTTTTGTTTAAATTGTTCGTTGGAAGTCCAAGGATGGTTTTTACGGCGAAATAATTGCCGGAAAACCCTAAGAACAGCCCTTTTCTTTCTCCCGTTAAAACGTTTCCTCACTAAAATGTAGAGTCAATTTGAACTTTATTGCTATTCAATAATGTTCATATCACTGTGGTCTAACCAATCACTATTTTATTTGTTGGGTTTGTTATTGTCAGGAGAAGGTTCTTATGAAAGAAATAATTTTAAAAATTTCGTGTAAAATAAGAAAATTTAAGAATACTTAATTAATAAGTAAGAAATAATTATTAATTCTCAAAAAGAGGATGTAAAGAACTGATTATCTTATCACATGGTTAGTTATAATATTAGTCTATCACGACTAATATTAAAACTTCAATTCAATATAAAATTTTGGTAGGTTTGAATAGACTAACATAGCACGTGGTATTTTTTATTATAAAGAAGAATACATGATTTTTTAATTTACAGTTGAAATTTCGTTTTTAAAAATGAAATTGGCTATTCATTCAAGCATTGGCATTCAGCAAGTCTAAAATATAAAAAAACAAGTCAAACTGACGAGCAACGAGAAACTCGAGATGAAGTTGAACGGAATCGATGGAATAGAAATTAGCAATATGAAAAGTTTGCGTTTAACGGCCTGCATTCAATTATAACGTTGAAATAGATTACAGTTCACTGCAAATCGTTGCTATTGGACCAATGAACGTTGTGTGTCAATATTGCAAGGCAAAGTTTCATTGTTATTGATAAGAAAATACAGTAGAGCCCCGATAATGCGGCCCCTGGCTTATCCGGCACCCCCTGTAATCCGACATGGTATTTTTATGTTATGTTAACATACATAATGAAGTATAATTTTTACTTCACAGACATACATATATTATGTTATATATACATAATGAAGTATATATATTTATACTTACATATATAACGTGTAGAATCTTATCATTGGATCTGTCGGATTACAAGGTACTCTTTTGTAAAAAAAATTCGGACTATAGGGGGTCTAAGGCAGTACTCAATAATCCGACAAATTCGCTAATCCGACACTGCCCTGCAAACTGTCGGATTACCGGGGCTCCACTGTACTACCAATGATGCGACAAAATATTGCGCGAAGAGTCAATTCAAATAGACGCTATTGGTACAGTTACCAGAGCCACTAAAAAAGGAATTATCTGATTTGCCTTAAGCTTACAACTTTATAGCACTGCAAATGTTACCGCTTAATTGTATCCAGGGACATTTGATTGGATCCCTCCTCACTATGCCTTATTTTCGTAAATACTTATGTTGAAGTAAATTATTCTTATTAGCATTTTAATTGAAATTGTATCGATATATTTTATATTTGTGAAATTTTCCCCTATTTATGGAATTTTCAATTTCAGATGAAATATATTATATATCTCGAGATGGTAATACATCTGGTTGTTGGGTTAGAGCCAGATTAAACAGTATTCTTCTGCCTGGTACCGCATATGATGGGCAGAAATGTGTTACTACTTTGTACAAACTAATTGAACTAAAACAGCAGAAAGAACGAGTAGTAGAAGGCAAAAGTATCGCATATATAAAATGTTCTTCTACGAGACTCCGAGTGGGAGATCGTGTTATAGCTGTATTCAAAGAAATCAGCATGGGCGAAACAAAAAAGAGATCAAATCCATATTACCCAGGAATCGTTGCAGAACCTCCATATGAGGCAAATAAATTCCGATACCTCATATTTTTTGACATTGGTAAGTAATTCAAATCATTATCATATTCTGCAAAGTGTTGTGCATCAAAATTAATAATAATATGTTTGTTTTCCATTTTTATTATGCACCTATACACTAAAATATTCATCAAAATCATATTACTTTGCCTACAAAAATTGATTGTTTATAGTTAAACTCATGTCTACTTACAATATTGAAAAGTTATTTAAATTCTTATGATTTTCTTAGGGTACTCTCAGTATGTACCACACAATATGGTCAATTTGGTATATGAAGTTAGTAGTAAGGTTTGGGAAGACATGCCTCCTGATTGTAGACCCTTTATCAAGAAGCACATTGAAAGTCAAGATTGGCCTATGGTGAAACTGAAGAAGGACCAGAGCATTATTACCGAATATAATGGTAAGATATATTCTTATTATATGTCAAGAAATTTTTGTTCAACATTATTTTGTTATAGGAAAGTGGATGTTATGTACAGTTATCGATGTGGATTGCTCTTTAGTTCAGGTTTATTTTGAGGATCTTAATCGTTTTGAATGGATTTATAGAGGTTCAAGACGTATAAAAGAGATCTATAGGGAAGAACAGGCAGCTACAAATAGATCATCTGGACAGAGGGCTTCTAGAAAGGGCCAGGTTAGTCAGAATTATCTTTTCTTAAATATTTTTGTTGAATTTTTGTTTCACATGATTCACATCATCTTTGGAATTGCTATCCATCCCTACTTTAAATTTGAGATTCTCAATATATTTCAGATCGAATCGAAAAATGTAGTGCAGTATACACCTAATGTGAACTTTGCCCAAGCTGACGTAATTATGGAAGAACGTGCCGAGGAACCCAATCAACCCAGCGTTAGGGCAGTTGCTCGAAAGAGTACTGCAAGGTCGCAGGGTCAGTTGGCTCCAACCACGGTACCCTTCTTACCGCCGGTTACGTCTTTTAATGCGACTGGACCTACAAGTAAGATAATGGTGAGTACTATCATTTTTATTATATAGACCTGATGCAAAAAGGAAATATCTGTAACACTTTTGCTCAAAAAATCTGCTCACTACTACCATATTTTAATATTCACATTATATTTAATACGCAAAGATTGATATTTTTTGTTATTTAACATGTTTGTTACATAAATGTTAGGCTCATGTAAACAAGTCAATCTTTCAGATTATTTCATAAATTTAGCACACAAACACACACGTCATTATAAATTATAATAATAAAACCAGAATCCATGAGAGTATCAGTTATTATTTATTTCATGAATTTTTCTTTATATACTGATAAGTGGTCTAGAAATTCAATATCTAGATCTAGCAATAATTTAATGAAATATCAGTATTTAAAGCGTGATAAATTATTATTCTCAAAATTTCATTCATATAGCCATATTAATTAAACACACATTTGAATTCAAAAGTTGACATGTCCCAGTGTATTATTTTATAAATTTTTAAATAATTTTATAAACTGGTTTCCACATTATGTATGTATAAAGGCTTATGCCAAAATATGTGTTTTTTATGTTGTAAAATGTACAGAAAATTGAGCTCTTACGAACGATATAAAGGGCTTAAGTCTACTTGTTCTTTGAATTAAATTATGTATGTTAGTTCAAAGGTGTTAAGTCAAATATTTTTAACATTGGGTCTGGTATGAAAGGCTTAAGTCAACTTATCAATAAAAATTGGGGTTTTTGACATAAGCCCTTTATACCAGGCACCATAGATATAAGGTAATGGAAATGAAAATACAAAAAAGAATAAAAATCACTTAGCAAATTCTCAATTCTAGCATAGAATCATAAGTGTCCATTATAAACTTAACTGGGTCATGTCATCTTTAAATGATTAATTGTTTAAGTGTATCCTAATTTTTGAATTACAGTATTTCACACCAAGGGATCAGCACACTATGAAACGACCGTACAGGACACATGATTGTTCATCAAAATGCAAAGATTTCTTAACACACAATTTCAGTAAACTGCGTGGACAAAATCCTTTGTCTAAACCATTATTGTGTGGATGGGCAAGAATGACAGTTAAGGTCAGAGGTCGGAAAGATATCGCTTACAAAGCACCTTGCGGAAGATTGTTGCGCAACATTGCAGAGGTAATTTTTGCGATCTTTTTTGAATCTTGGTGTGGAGGTTTATTTTATCTTAATTAGAACAGCTAATTCGATTTACACGCCTCTTTTTCATTGCTTAATTGCAGGTTCACTACTACCTTTCCATAACGAAGAGTGAAATGACAGTAGATTTGTTCGACTTCAACCACATGGTACGGTGTTTGGCGGAATTTAGCGTAGATTGTGAACCAGATCCCAAAGATTTGTCTAAAGGTAAATGATAAGCATCTGCATGTTTTGATATAGATCTTAAATATAAAAATAGTGATTGAAAAAAGAACAAGTCTCAGTTTTATTAATTACTTGACAATTGTTTCAGAGAGTTACCGGACGCGTGTTTGTTTAACTTTTGTAAATGTGGTAAAACCACATAAAAGCCTTCATAAAATTGTGATACTTGCAAAATTCCTAAAAATTGATTTTATAAAGTTTCAATAGGAATTTACATCCATATTTTGCAAATATATTTTTATTGAATTCGATTTATTTTAAATAAATGAGCTTACTGACATTGCTGATTAAATTTTAATTTGCAGGTTTGGAGCAAGTTCCTATTCCTGTTATAAATGGAATTAACAATGAAATGTTAGATTTCTGTAATTATTCAACTAAGAGAGTTCCTATGGAGGGTGTCAGAATGAATTTAGATCCGAATTACTTAGTCTGCTGTGACTGTGAAGATGACTGCATAGTCAGTATATGACAACATATAAATTACATCAATAATTAATATTATATTTTTTTTTAGGACAAAACGAAATGCTCATGTTGGAAATTAACTTTAGAAGGCGCCGAATTTTTCGATAGCACAGTTGAACCAAACTCAGTTGGCTATATATATCGAAGGCTTCAAGATCAAGTAGTTACAGGAATTTATGAATGTAATTCAAGGTAAAGATTGAATTGTATTGGCATATATTATGTGAAAGTTCAGAACTTCGAGGAAGGAAAAAAACTAACCTTCCACATATTTAAAAAATATTCTTTGTCTTTTAAATATGTTTAATTTGCTTGCAACTGAGTTGGAATGAATCAATTCTATTGTTGGTTTTAAAGGGTGTTTCTTTTTAGAGGCATAGGACTTTAAATTGCAATAAAACAACGATGGATCATCCGATTGACAAGAATTTTTTTTTATTCGAAAAAAAATCTTGTGGCATTACATTTTAAATATGATTTCTGGCATATGACCGCCAAGGCTGTTTCGGATGTAGTCCAATCTGGATGTACAAATTTCGATGACTTCTTCCAACATTTGTGGCCTTATATCGTCAATAACACGGCGAATATTGTCTTCCAAATGGTCAAGCGTTTGTGGCTTATCCGCATAGAACAATGACTTTACATAGCCCCACAGAAAGTAGTCTAGCGGTGTTAAATCACAAGATCTTGGAGGCCAATTCACAGGTCCAAAACGTGAAATTAGGCGGTCACCAAACGTGTCTTTCAATAAATCAATTGTGGCACGAGCTGTGTGACATGTTGCGCCGTCTTGTTGAAACCACAGCTCCTGGACATCATGGTTGTTCAATTCAGGAATGAAAAAGTTAGTAATCATGGCTCTATACCAATCACCATTGACTGTAACGTTCTGACCATCATCATTTTTGAAGAAGTACGGACCGATGATTCCACCAGCCCATAAAGCGCACCAGTCAGTTTTTCTGGATGTAACGGTGTTTTGACATACACTTGAGGATTATCTTCACTCCAAATGCGGCAGTTTTGTTTGTTGACGTAGCCATTCAACCAGAAGTGCGCTTCATCGCTAAACAAAATTCGCTTATGAAAATCGGGAACAACGGCAATCTAGTTTTGGGTCCATTCGACGAATCTACGCCTTGCTTGTTCAGGCGTAAGTCTATTCATGATGAATTGCCAAACCAAACTGAGAATAAATCACTTCTCAGCTGTTAAATCGGTCGCTATCTTCAACAGTAATGCCAACTTAAAGTTCTATACCTCTAAAAAAAAAAATACCCGTTACATAGAATATACTTATTATTGCATAAGGTTTATGTTACAAGTATATTGATTGACAGTAGGTATATATTTCTTAAATGAAGTGAAAGTTTGTTTTATTACTTCCCATAAAGTTATGAACTCAATGACATCGTGGGCCGTTTCGTTATTTGTATTAATAATTGAAAGAAAGGCTTCATTATAAAAAAAAAATAGTGCAACTCAATTGAATATTATTCTGGATCAATGTGATCATAGAAGGAATAAATACCTGTTGTCTTATAGTGTTTTTTAGAAATAGTATTTTCATACAAGTCAAATACATAATTGAATTACTTTTAGGTGCAAATGTACAAATACCTGTTTAAATCGAGTTGCCCAGAACCCGATGTCTCTCAAATTGCAGGTATTCAGGACGCATAATAGAGGTTGGGGTATAAGGTGTTTGAATGATGTTCCTCAAGGTTCCTTTATTTGTGTATATGCTGGCACAATACATACCGATCAAAGAGCGAACGAGGTATGTTTACCTTCAAAATTGCAAAGTAACTACTCGCTACATTGTTTCCACTTTTGTTTGGTCTTTTCACCTTCATTTAGAGGGAGAGATAAACATATAACTAAGAGCTCTTTAATTGGTAATGCCTTTTATTCTGTACATCAAATTTTAAATTTTGACAGTTTTATTTTTATATTTTGAAAATTCTATTTTTACTACATTCCTCTGATGTCTGTAAGCATATTGTATGAGTTTATCATGAAAAATATTATAAATTACATTATCTGTCAGGTAAAAGGTTTTTGCGTCTTTTAATTTGCAGTTTGAGTAAACGTTCTGTTAAAAACAGTTTACCGACAGTTAAGACCATAGGTTCAATTTATCTGTCTGTCTAGAAGTTAGACCAAATGTGAAAAGACCAGACCTCAAACTGAAAACAAACTGCAGAATTATTTTGTTAATAATGATTATGACTAAATATATTGTTTATTGAATTTGTTTAATAGTTCTATTCAGTTTTATCGAGTATGTATGCATATTAGCTCTTCAGGTCAACTTTTTCAATTTAGCCTAACCAGAATATTTCCCTTAGGACGGTAAAACATACGGCGATGAATATTTCGCAGAACTAGATTACATTGAATCCGTGGAAAAGTTCAAGGATGACTATGAACAAGAGGCTGAGTTGGATGACGAGGACAGAATTAGCGAAAAACCTCCGCCTTCGCCACCGGAAGAAGAAATGGAAGTAGATCCACAACCAATGTCTAGAAGTTCTACCAGCAAACGAAGATACCAAGATGATAACGACTTTGTACCTCCAGTGCCCTTATATTCATCTCAAGGAGAGTCTAGAATTGAGTGAGTGTCTCTCTCATCAGATAAAAATATGCTTCATTTAAAAACATGGAATTTTATTTGAAAGTAATTACTTTTTAAGGTCCAATATCTGATAAAAAAATAATCGAAAAAATGCATTTTAATTTAATGCAAAAAGTTCTTTTCATTAGGCTTGCAACAAATAATATATTTGGCAGTATACCGAATCTTCGGCGAGCCCCCTGACCGAATAGCCGAATATTAGGCAAAAGTATTCGGCCGGATTAAAGCGCCAAAATTTGTATAGACATGTTTGTTTCGTCCTCGTTTGTTCTAATGTACTCAGCGGTTGCTCTGCGCGGTATATTGGTAACGTAAGCATGTTTAGACAAGTTTGTTTCGTGGATATCGTATGACGTTAAGTACAGTTTATCGTGCTCTCTTAGTTTTGATTTGTTTGTAAGTGTAATAGTGTGAAGTTTAACAATTTAATATATAATTACGAACGTACTTTAATAAAAATTAATAAATCGATTATGGTCCCTAAAACGAAATCGCCTATATGGACATACTTCGAGGATGATGTAAATGACCCAAAAAGTGCCGTGTGTAAACTGTGCGAAATAAAAATTTCTCGTGGTGGTGTTGGAGGAAAGGCGACTACATCGGGAATGTTGAATTATTTAAAAAATAAACTCAGTGAAGAATATCATAAGTTGGTACCCACGCTGACTAAGCAGCAAGAAACTACAAATCAAGATACGAATGTAAGTAATAAATCTTCGACGTTAAAAAAGCAATTGACTCTTTGAAAAATGTGCAGATTTGAATAAACTGTGGGATATTAATGATCCCAAGGCAAAAAGTACCATGTATTAATTGCTGAAATGATCGCACTTGATAATGAGGCAGTAAATACAGTTGAAAGGGCTGGTTTTAGAAGACTGATTAATAGCACTTTGCCACGGTACAATATACCAAGTCGTCCTTACTTTTCAGACAATGTGATTCCAGAAATATATCGTAAAGTGATTGAGAAAATTAAAAGTTCACTTTCAGAGACAGATTATATTTCCGTGACGTCCGACATGTGGGCGTGCTTGCATAATCATAACAGTTTTTTAAGTTTTACCACAAATTTTATTGACCGCGAATTCAATCTTAAACATGTAGTGTTGAGCATCAAGCATTTCGAGGGATAACACACTGCAAGTTATATAGCGACGAGTTTACAAAAAATTGGAAATTTGTGGGACATCCGTGAAAAAATTCATGTTGTTATTCATGATAAAGGACGAAACATAGCAAAAGCTGTTGATGCAGAGTTGGCCTCAGCGCGTTGTTTCGTTCATACTATTCAACTAATTGTCAATGATTGTCTAAAGGTTCAGTTAGATGTCACTCAACAGATAGCTACAGGTAGAAGAAACGTAACTCATTTTAATCATTCTGGTACTGCACAAGAAAAACTGCATTCTATCCAAAGATTTGGATCTCCCTCAACATGAGTTATTAGTCCAAGACATTGGAACTCCTTATATTATATGCTCCAAAGGCTAATGCAACAAAAACGAGCCATTTCTGTCTATCTCACGGACTGTGATACTGCCAATTTGACTGCTGCACAATGGGAGCTTTTGGAGCATCTTTTAAAATTATTGCAACCATTTGAGGAGATAACAAAACTTGATAAGTTCCGAATACGTTTGCATTTTTGAAATTATTCCGTATGTTGATACCGTTATAACAATAAAATGAGTATATCAAAAGAGCTAACACCCAAATTAAGCCAGGCAATACTCGTCACACTACAAGGGTTACAAGATCGATTTGAAGACATTACAACGAGTAAAAATCATTTGGTGGCTACCTTTCTCGATCCACGATTTAAAATGAATGTTTTCAACAATCAACTGCAAAAAGAAAAAGCGAAGCAGTATATATTAATCGATAGCATAAAAATGAGCTGAGAAGTAACAAGCGACGATAGCGCGAATTCGCCCCCTACTTTGACCAAGGGGATGAGAACTGAAAAGCAAAGTGTGAATCAGACTATTCATTCAACTTTCATGGATTGCTTTGAAGAGGTGATAGCAGAAAAAAGCACAGCTCATAGAAACACATCAGCAGAAAAAATGCAGTTTCAACAGAAATGTATCTTTTCTTGAGTATTAGTAATATATCACGTCATGACAATCCGTATACGTGGTGACAAGCTAGGAAATTTAAAAATTTCCGTGCTTGATCAAGATTTCAGCAAAATATTTGTTGAGCGCCTTTGCTTTGAAGCTGGGTGATCTACGAGAAAAAAGAAGTAAACTACTTCTTAAAAATGCAGAAAAATGAGTCTTTCTGCGCCATAATTTTCTTCTCCTAAATTTTGAATATGAAAATAATTCAAATCCATAGAAAAATTCTTAACTTTTCTAATACAGAAGTGATTATGTACCTGTTTTATGTAGCAATGACTACTTAAATCGTTATAAAAGAAACGAAAATATGAATATATACGTAATGAATCGAATTTTTTTTCATTTTACCAATTATCTCCCTATAATAAAATATATTACTTAAGTATTCGGTATTCGGCCGAATAATATGTAGATGTTCGGTATTCGGCCGAATATTTGTTGCAAGCCTAATGTCATATTATTTAAAGTGTTGGTTGAAAGTTCATTTGAGTCTTCTATTGCCAATATATATCTTGATTGCATTTTAAAAACCATTATGAGTTTGCCTAAAATGCAAATACAAATCTCATTATTTCATAATGGGATCACATTACGATATGATATCACATCACTTTCGTTGTGGTATATTTTTTTTCATTTTCCAATTTTACACATTTACACTATTAATAAATGAATTTAAAATATTCAGAACAAGACTCCGAAGGCGCAAACCACAAGAAATAAACGGCGCCGGCGTAGTCGAGGCTGAGCAAGATGAACCTAGATCTCAATCTATATCACAAGTTCCACTAAAAACCAACTTGGAAATAAAGAAAGAAGCGCAAGAAATGAGTATAATTGAGAGATTAGGTAATTTATCCACAGAGATCGATACCGTCACTATAAGCGATGATGAAGACGGTAAGTTTCATTTATTAGAATGTTTGCTCAAACTCATCCAACACTATAAGAAAATCCTGTTACCTATTCAAAAAATATTTTCCCACTAGTTATCGTTGGTGCACAATACATTTTTGTAAATCTTGGATGGTAGTGTAAATCCACATCATCTTCAGCGGTCGATCAAATACAGTAGTTGGAAAAAGTTTGAATGTATTGTTTTTTATTCATATAAATTAATTCCCATTTGATTAAATGGGAATTTATTCATATGAATTATTGGATAATGACGTTTCAATATTAGATGATCGAAAATTAAAGTAATTTATAATTCATAGAGGTTAGAGAAGTGCTAAGCTTCAATCCTAAAAACGGATCAGAATTGGAAGAAAAATCAAAATATGGTTCTGTGAGAGAGCAATATGGAGCCGATGAGAGTATCTACATAATGGATGCTAAAAATGCTGGCAATATTGGCAGATTTTTGAATGTAAGTGATATAAAATATAATCTTAATATGCTATCAACTACATTAAAGAGTAGTTTTGATAAAGGTATTTTTTGTTTCAGCATTCATGCGCACCAAATGTGTTCGTTCAAAATGTATTTGTAGACACTCATGATCCTCGTTTCCCTTGGGTGGCATTCTTTTCATCACAATTTATACGAGCAGGTACGGAATTAACGTGGAATTACAGCTACGACGTCGGCAGCGTTCCCGGGAAGGTACTTTACTGTAATTGCGCGGCATTAGAGTGCAAGGGACGGTTATTGTAAATTTTATGTATTTATCTTCATTAGTTTTAAGTCGGATTATATTATAGATTGATGAATACGTTGATTTTAGAAAAAGTGTGTATTAAATACATTCCGAAATCAAATGAAGGAAATAGATATACATATTTTTAGTAGTTTTATTTTAAAACCTTTAGTGAAACAAATTTTGCTGAATAACACATTAGCTAAATTATAGCAAAATTTTTCCTATTATACAGTTGTTGAAAAATATTGATTCCGATTGCATCGAGCATATCAACATCAAAATTGTTAATAATATTATCGAATCAACTGAATTCAAATTCGTTTAGAGATAAAACATTATTTTCATATTAGATTTTTCTTAATATATGTCAATTTTGCGGTCAAAAAGAATCGAAAGATTAGGAACACTACAGTAATATATTAGGAAGAATAAAGAGATAACGAAAATCCCTTCATTTCGTACACTACGTGTATACTACACACAGGTAAATTTGCGAGGGAAAAAGTGTTTTTCGGTCTACCGGGCCAAACCAACCGCCAGATCGGTTTGCCATGAGAGATATATGCTCCTGATACTATCAAGAATAACATATAAAAATTTGAAGTTTCTTAAAAATGTCGAAAAGAAATTTTTTCCTCAATTTTCAAATGGTCTGCCACAAGGAAATAACCGAGGGAATGGTCTGCCCTTTCGTTTTTGAGTACGTATAATAATATATTTCAACATATCAAAACGGCAGCTTTTCTAAAATATGTCTTTTTTCCCCCAATTTATCACACCTTTTATACCTGCGAAGTACCGAACCTTCCGCGACTTCGCAAAACTAAGTCCCATTTCATGTATGGTAAGTACAACTGTCTCACTGAGAAAATTTTGGGCTTTCCTAAAATATGTGTCGTCAGTTGTTTACTGGCTCTTAGACTATTCATTCTCAACTACTTTATCTTATCCTGTAAATATAAGGAGAGAAGAAGCTTGGGTATCTTTGTTCTATACCACCTCTAATGAGCAGAAAGAGAGATTTGTTAAATTTGCTTACCAGTAAGAACTTGAATAGGGTTAGCAATAGACATATTGATAAAAATGGTAGGCGATGTGTATTATTATTTTTAGTTGTGGTTATTCTTTTACGATTTAAGAGACATTTTCATTGAAGAAACAATTTCATTGTGCCTAACTTTTAACGTTGTATGTTTACTGGAATTGTTTCTCCAATCAATGTAATCAAAAGTAGAATTTGAATGAGTTTTTAACTACCTCTGTATATAAACAACAAATGTACACAGAAATCGGTGAAACTTGTTGAAAAACATTATTTAAAATTTTATGCTGATAACTCACAATTTGAAGAAGAAACTGACATTTCAATTCAAATGGAAATAAGAAAGTACGTCAATATCCTTGAAGAGTATCCTCGATAGATGAAAAATCCAATGCTGACAAGGTTATGAAGACTGTTAGACCAGTCAGTACCCTTGTACTGGCAAGTCATTGCCAAATTGATCTCAAGTTAACTTTACCCAAAATGATAATTTCATAAAAAAAAATTCATACACACAATAGTTATTTTTATATATGCAAAAGTTTTCGAAAAAAATGTATGCAAAAATTATTCAGCAATAATTGTTGAAACAACTCAATTTTCTGATAATTCATTGAACTTATTTACTTTAGTAATAGAATTCTCTGAAATGTAAACGGCTTGCATAACCTGCCTCATCGATTGCAGTCAGAATAGTGTGAAGTGAAATTTGTTGAAATAGTTAAATTATCATTGAAATGTAAAAGAAGCGAAGTGCATTGTTGTGAACAATTGAAAGTTTTAATATTGATGTCTAATGCAAATGAAGTATAATTTATTTACGCAGAGAATTCAGTCGATTATTGCAGTTCATCTATAACGCCCTAAATTAGTAATTATAGTATTAGGCAGTTATAAATAAAGGAAACCATCTAATTTCGTTATATATCAGTGGCGATGCGTCCATGTAACCACTGTTACCATTGGTAACAGTAAAAATGGGAATGAATATTTTATAACTACTTTGAAATGTTTTAATCATTTTTTTACCAACAGCTATATGTAATAGTAATTTTGTAAATAGCCAATTAGCCGCATAAAAATAATATGACGGTCTATACTCTATGTCTATACTGTCGACTCGATTTCATGTTAGCTCTTTCGTTATTGTGGATACGCGTTATCTTGGTCCGCTGCGATCAGGAGGCGTCTCGACTGCCTGGTCATGTGCTTGAAGCTCTACAGCCCGAGAGTGGAGGAAGGCGCGATATTATGTACGCGTTACCATTTATGTATGTGTTACCATTTTTTGTTTTGGTTACTGTGATTGTTAATGTTAATATTCGTTAGTTTGCGTGCAATTAAAGATGGATGAGTGCCGCTGCGTAATCGAACAACTACATGAAAAGTCATTCTCCTTGTATACTTTTGAAGAAAAAAGGAGATAATTAAAAAATGGAAAACCAACACCTATTTTAAATGATTTTAAAAAGGTATCTAAAAAGTAGTTCGAAAATTTAAATTAAGTATAGTAACTCTTGGCAAGAAAAATAGATTGTATTGTTTTCCATGTCTTCTATTTTCTACAGAAAAAAGTGGGTGGACCAGCAGTGGAGTCAACGATTTAAATAGTTTTAGAGTTCTAAAGATGAGATGAAATTTCTTCGTTACATGTGAGATGTGCAGCCAATTTGATTCAGTTTGGCAAAATAAGAATCGAACGTTGTCTCAACCAAGCTTTTAAGGCAAATATTGCTAAATATAATGAAATTGTTAAAAAAATAGATATATTGTTAGCACACTTAGGGGCCATCCATAAAGTACGTCACACGAATTTCATGATTTTTTGAGACCCCCCTCATTGTTACAGGTTTTCACATTTCTGAGACCCCCTCCCTAGTGTGACGTCACATGTTTTGCAATTTCACATCGAAAAATTATTATATTAAAACAGCAGTTCCGAAATTAGTTTTATTTCCATTTAAATTGAGTACTTTTTTATGAAATCAACATTATATCAAATATTTGAAACAATAACAAAGCAATAAACTATTGAATATAAAGAAAAAGAAGAAAGAAACTCAATCATCTTCAGTCCATGGACTTTGAACCCACTCTTTTAAATTATTTATAACTGGCATGGCAGTAACTTCGTTCTCATTAAGCTTCATCACGTCAGGAACATATATTTGTAGCGTCAACATATTTTTCATCCAACCATATGGCATCAACATTAACATCCAAACAGAGAATTTTTCTGGCACGTCTAGCTGCTATTCTTTGAAGACGTATCTTCGCAGTGGGAACTTCATGTTGCTTCTTATGTAGTTGTTTGTGTTGGTTAGTGGCATTATATGATGCAAAATATAGACCACAGAAGCCGCCAGATCGCTTAGACAAGTATCCCTCAACACTAGGGCAGTAACTATCATACGGTACATGCTTTAAATGTGATGACGCGCTCAGTTTTAAAGACAATTGAAGTAATAGTGAAGCGAATTCACCTTCGATGTCATCCTTTTCTGTTGTTACATACCCGTTTGGCGTCTGTTTAATTAAAACAGGTGGTGGCAAAAACCCCTCTCGTAGTAGTGGCCGAAGGCTAGATCGTTGCACACCACAGCACGAGACAACTTCACATTTTACTATTTGGGTAACTTCACTTCACATTTATGATTTGCGTACCAAATCGCATCACGTTTCAATACCTTAATTGAATAATATATTTGGCAACCACAGGATATCCATCAATGACCAATTGGCTCCAAATTTTACTCAGCACTGTGCCTGCACTCTCAAAGTTTCGTTTTTCTATGTCCAGGTCAATAGTTTTATTACTAGAATCGAGATGTGCACCGAAATTATCGTGTTTTAATACAAAACCAGTAAGTTTAAGAGGCGCCATTCGTCGTTCTACTCTATTAAAAGCATTTCTTCCTGGGGCATTTGTAGCTATGTAAACAGCATCAAAATCTTGTAAAATGTTGTATAGCTGATATTATAACTCGCTCGTATCGTGGAGGACGAATGCTTTCCACTGCGAATTGCTACGTATGTAGGCCCGGAATGTGTCACAGTTTCAGGTTTTCCTTCAGCATCTTTCTTCACTCTTATACCTGCATAAACAGAGGGAACAAGTTTATGTTTTTCCGCGACCACGAAATCATGATCCGGTAATTTTATGCCCCGTCCACACGCTTGGTGTATGCCACAAATACCAAACACGACAAACAAAGTTCCATACATCGACTACAATCATCAAACACAAACGCTCGTCCACACGCTTAACGAACGTGTCAGTATTTTGTAGATCGACAAACATCTGCCTGTGATCTGTGAAGAAAAACCGACACCGACCCCGAACAGCGGCAAACACAAATAGGAATAGACAAACACATACTAACAGCCATCCACATGTTGGTGTTTGCCGTTTGTTGTTTGCCAAGCGTGTGGATGGGGCTTTACACGATAATCAAGGTGCATTAATATCGGTGCTTGAGCGTTTGCTGAGGTAATACCTAATGGCACGCGTGCGGTGCGTTTGGCGGGATTAGTCAAAGGGCTCGTAGGCCATCGGCGCCTGTCACTAGAACGGGTATGAACTCGTCAACAAAACAATTTAAACCATATTGTCATAATGCGTGTGACTTACTTTATGGATGACCCCTTATAGATGCGGATGTTATTTGGCCAAACAAGAATTGCCGTTTCAAGGTAATTTTGAAGGGGAAGACTCTGAGAATAGTAGCAATTACATGGAATTGTTAACATTAATTGCCAAAAAGATCAAAAATTTAATCAATATCTAGAAACATCAACTATTTTTTGGTAGTTTCAAGTGACATACAAAACTATATTATTGAAGCTATATCTACATTTATGTTTGATGAAATTAAATCTGAAATTGCTGAAGCAAGTGTTGTAGCTGTTGTATTGGTAAAGCACCGATGTTTTAAACCAACCGCAACTTTCGGTCGTATTTAGATATGTTTGCCTCGTATGGTGATGTTTGTGAAAGATTTTTGAAATTTGTTGATGTTTGTGAAGCACGTTCATAGGGACCGTTATTGGAAATTTTGTTCAGTGTGTTAAATGATTGTGGAAATAAACTAATTGCACAGACTTACGATGGTGCAGCAGTAATGAGAGGGCATCACAAAGGCCTACAAAATTGGTTAAAGACAAGTAATGCAGTTTCTGGTCATTGTTATGCCCATATTATCAATTTGGTTTTACAGCAATCAGTGGAACATATTAAAGAGTATAAAATATTTTTTCAAACATTATCAGGGTTTGCTGCATTTTTTTCAAAATCGTCTAAAAGAGCTGCTGCCTAGAATAAATTAGTACAAAAACGTTTACCTAAAGTAGCAGCAATTAGGTGGATCTATGCTGGTAGACTCATTGAGTTGTTTCTTGTTATCGTTCAAAGCTTATCGAACTATTTAAAGAGATGCATACTAGCGCTGCAACATGGGATGGAGAGACACGAACTTGTTCGAAAGGCTTTTACATTACATTGTAGGAATTTGATTTTAATTTCTTTTTAAACTTATTTCAGATTATTCTACCAAAATCAAAAATTTTGTTTGATGTTTTACAAAAAAAATATATGACATTGGATTTTGCTCGAAAAAAGTTAATGAATTTCTAGAATTTTTGCAATTAGAACGGAATAATTTTGAATGTCTGTGGTCAAAACAAGAAAACTTTGTAAATAATGATGTACATACCAAACGTTTTTTTTTAAATTTTTTACACCATGATTATTCAACTTAAAAACAGATTATGTGACTTAAAGTATCTTGAATGTTTGCTATTATATGATTTTGACAATTTCAAAAATTATGCAAAAAAATTCCAGATAGCGACTTTCATCAACTTGTAAACCTATATGGACAAAAATTTGACACAGTCAAGTTAAAAACATAATTGACAGTTCTTTATAATAATACAGATTATGTTAAAAAAAATTTGCAAAAATTTCATCAATTTTTAGAGTTTTCAGAGCTTGATAATGCGTTTCCGGAAGCTTTTAAATTGGCAAACTTATTTTTAAAATTTCCAGCTACAAGTGCATCCGTTGAAAGAAGTTTTTCAGCAATGAAGCGGATTAAGACATGCCTAAGAAATACTCAATTGCAAGATCGAATGTCGTCACTTTCCTTAATTTCCATTGAGAAGAGCTTTTTAAATGGACTAATGAACTTTTCTACTTTCTAAGATTCGTTATTAACATTTTTGCAAATAAAGAAAATCGCCGAATTGACTTAATATATAAACAATAGTTTTCAAAATATGTTTTTTCTACTTTGTTCGTTCGTGTTATTTTTGTAGTAGGATGTATATTTAGTTTTTTTATTGTTTGTTTTATATATTGTTTGAGAAAATGATTTGTTTTATTTTATCCCACAGGCTTGGGTTAGTCATAATATAAGACGATGCCCCAGTTCACTAATTTTTACTTTGAATGATTTTAAAATTTTTTAAATAATATACCTAAAATAAGCAAAAACCTATTTTTGGGAGATTCAAAGTAAACTTTTTTTTTAAATAAGATTTTTCATATCTGGTTTTGGTAACACTTTAGAAAAAGTCACGCGTCGCCTCTGTTATATATACATATTGTAAATATAATTGAAAATAAGAACTTTATTAAAATTGTGGAAATGAATTTCTATCAAATAGATGTATCCTTAAATAATAATAGGTTATAAAATTCGTATTTATAAGTGTTTTGAATGCTCATCATTGCCTCAGTTGAATGTAATTTAAGATTTTTAGTTTTTTCTCGATTATTGTAATTTTCGTACAATAACGTTTTTTCTTTTGCTATTCAGGAAAAAATAATCTACTAAATAGTAATAATAATATACTTTGTATGGTTCAAATAACTATTTCTGTTACTTAAAAAAACTGAAAAAATTAAAAATGAATGTATTATCTAAGAGTTTGAAAATAACACTCTAGTAACAATGATCATTTTCCTTCTTTTGCTAGTTGCATTTCCAAGGAGCATACCACATCTCGTACGGTTTGTGATGTTTTAATATCGTTATCGTCTTTTTTATGCTCCATTTCATCGTTTTCATTAAAATGTTGAAAAATAACCGCTTTTTCCTCATCATTTAATGTTACGTTGTTTGATTCATTATCTAATTCATCCACATTCATTCTAAGCACAATTTCATCGATTTCTTCGAAAGCAACACCTTCACTGTGGTCTCGGCATTCCGATGTTCCACCTAATTCTTTAAACTCTTCATTATCTTTCAAAGTAGAATATTTTGAAGTTTCAGATACTTTCTGAAATTCATCTGTGATCTGAAGTGTATCATCTTTCATATCATTTTCTATTTGTCCTGCATTTTCTGCCCTAACGTCTAAATCATTGTCTGTTGTATCCAATTTGGAATTGGCCTCTAATGCTTCAATCTTCGTTAGCAATTCTGCGGATTCATAATCTTCAGAACTAACCTCGATCATCTTCAACATCTCTTTTATATGTTCATAGCTTCTTTCAGCTTCTTCAGGATCCCTTAGATCTTTATTGATGTAAGCTAAATACTCCTTAGGTTTATCGACAACTTCTAAAGATGATGACTTGTTCTCAACTCTCGGAACGCATACAAGTTTATTGCTTTCGAATAATTTCTTCTCAAATACCAACTGCTTAGTTAGCGAATCATTATAGCTCTTGAATATTTCATTTGCCGCCGCTCTAGATCGTTCATTAAAATCGTCCAGTGATTTTCGAAACTCGGCCATTCTAGCACGAATTTCTGAAATGGATTTGGTGATGATCACTGTGTTGTCGACAGAGCTTCCATCAGCTTTTTCAATGGTATCTGTATTCACGTATTTTGTAACTATATCGTTTGGTCTTTCGAAAACTGGAATGTGATTGAAATTGTTCAAAGATGTTGAGTTTTCTGAAAAAGATGCAAGATAAAACGGAAATAAATAAGGAAAAATACAATTAAATACAGGCCATGAAATGAGTATTTGGCAACACTGGCGCCGGTGGTCTATGGAATATCACAACTTCGCCGTTAGTTGAGCTTGTGTACTATTACAAATAGGACGCTTCTCAAAACTTTCGCAGTTTGTAGTTGAATAATTTGAGCCTTAAGATAAATTCTATATTTTTCTATTGTACCTACCTTATTAATAAGTTTATTAATAAGTTTTATTAGTGTGCTTACTAATTTGAGTGTAACGGAATCAATTTTATGTTGTTTAAGACTTTCGTAGTTTGAAGTTGAATATTTTACGGTTTCAGAATTAGTCCTCTATTCATCAATTTTGTATAGT
This sequence comes from Henosepilachna vigintioctopunctata, assembly GCA_030704895.1. Taxonomy (NCBI): domain Eukaryota; kingdom Metazoa; phylum Arthropoda; class Insecta; order Coleoptera; family Coccinellidae; genus Henosepilachna; species Henosepilachna vigintioctopunctata. The sequence continues at coordinate 10,875,009 of JARQZJ010000031.1, forward strand.
GTAATATATATGCTAGTGATGATAGTTTGTGGATAAACTAACATCAAATAATAATAAAGAAATGTTTTGTGTGCACCGATTTAATCAAATCGAATTCAAATTTGTGTTGTGTTTTGAGTAAGGATTACTTACAAATAATTTTTTTGTGAATTATAGTGTAGAGGATAGGTATTTCGTAGATGATTTAGTAAGTTTCAAGCTTGGAATAGCTGACTTTTTAATAATTATATTCTCTTAAAATGACGAAAACTTGTTGCATTCCTGTTCGTAAATCAAATTATAACAGCACCCTGATGGCGGTTGGGCAACTAGTATCGACCTTTAGTTTCCCTAAAAATTTTTAAAATGTAAATGGATGAAATCTATACCACGAGATAATTGGACTCTAACAAAATATTCAGTTGCCTTGCATTTTTCTGAAACTATTATCATCAGGTACCTAAGAAAAATTTTTTTCACCTGGTAGGATTGTAAGCATACTTGAAAGAACAAGATTAGTACCTCACGCGGTTCCTTCTATTTTTTCAAATTTATCGCATTATTTGTCAAAAAAATGTGCCCTCACCTAGGAAAACCTCAGAGGAAAGGAGGAGAAATAATTTAGTTCGCAATGATTATTTGAATAACATTTTTGAACAGTCGGATTTAATTGTCAATTTTCAAGATTTAACTCTTCATTACTCCAGTAAATTAAATATTCCTGATTTTTGGAATGTTAAAATGGTTGAGTTATCAAAATTAATTTTTACCTTCTTAATTTACGTGAAGAAATTATTACCATAAGTAACCAAATTGGAGTGAATGAAGACATGTTAGTAACAATATTTTTGAATGGAAAAAAGTTGTTGTGCACTGATTAAGTTGAATTTTACCTATTGACTTATAATTGGATAGGCGGTCTCACGTAGAAAATTTGTTGTATAAGATACAAAGATATACCGGACACAGATCAATCTTTCAAATATTCAATCGAGAAAAGTTTGTTATTCAAATGAGGCATCGATTAAAATTAGTTGTGGTATGCTTGAAGATTTTTCAGAAGACAGAGATACTTGTTTAAATAACATACGAATTTTAATTGATCTTTTTAATCTTCTAGGAATTATTACTTCCAAAGAAGAATCGATACTCAAGTGATGAACTGAAAGAATTTAATTTTCGAAGTGGGGCTTTAACGAAAACATCGTTGTTTTCTTGCTTACTTTTCTGTTACAGGAATATGTGCTCAGGAATTATATTTAGTAAGTTATATTAAATACCAATAATATTTTTTAAAAGTTCGGAATATACTAGAAGAGTTGAAATGCTTGAAACTTTGGGAATAACCGACTAGGAGAGTAGACCACCGGCTCGATGTTGGCAACACCGCCGTACTACGCCCTTCATGGCCTGTTTAAAGTCGTCCGTGCTACTACATTCATCTGTTTGCCCATCAAAGAGAAGATATTTAAATCATTAACGCAAGGAAATAGTACTGCCTTCAATAAGCTGGTAATAAAATGAGAATGAAAGATTTAAACATTAACCTACCTGTGTCCCTGGTTTGGAAAAAACCCGGCACAAAAATTATATAGGTAATACTAACTTGTTAAAAAATTCGGCAATGTAGATTCTTCACCATTTTGTCAGACTTGCATTGCTTATAAATTTGCTCATAAACTTTGATTAAATGAAAATTTAATTGTAAAATTATCGGATTAAACTGAGAAAGATTAATAATTAATGTCCTGAGGGCTGAAACAGAAATACAAAATATTATATAAACCAATATAAAATTAAATTATTAAATTCTTACCACCGATGAACAGACGGATAAAAACTGAGAACGGTATTTTTTTTTTTTTACTCTCATTATATATTTCTGCTCAAGCTCTCCGGATATTGATTATCAAGCTTTTCTCATTCTTTCAGTTTTGTCCCATTCATTTCACTATTTAATTTTCATTTAATCATAGTTTTTTTTCCAGAAATTAACCCTAAATTCATAGGCAGTATAGGCATTCCCAGGTAGCAAGCTGACGTAACATGACGTCTTATTAGAGTCAATTTTCGATTAATTTTGGTCATCGACGTCATTCGACCGTTGAATGACGTCGTTTTAACGTCAGATAACTGACGTTCATATGATGACAGCACATGACGTCAGCGCAAAGTACTCTTTTCGTCAATTTATGACCGTAAAATGTTTAGGAAATGACAAATATTCTAATTTTGAATGCCATAAAACGCAATTTAATGACGTCTTTTGAAAAGTTTAAAATGAAGTCTTGAGGCTGTGACATTTCGACGTCACTTCCACATATTGAAACCAATATATGACGTCATATTACCGCCATCTTGCTAGCTGGGATGGAATTCATTGTCGGACTTACATAGTGAAGATATTTCATATTCAAATTAATCTATTTCAATTTCTGTTTTTTTTTTGAAAAAAATATCCATTACAACTGTTGGTTACTTATTGTGATTCATATATTATTTTATAATCTACCCTTATATTGAATTTGGACGTAAAATTTACCACACATACCTTCAGATATTCTGGTAGTTCGTTTATCGATAGTCATAATTCTGTCGTCTGTAGTATTCTTGAAATCTGCGAAACAAAATTATTGTTGCAAAAGTAATTTCTTATATCCTTTAACATTTTACCAAATGTGTTCATAGAGGCGGTGAAAATTGATCTGCTACGTTGGTTGCTATGTTGCACTGTCGCTTCATCGACAGACTGAGCTATTGGAGTTATTTCGAATTCTTTCCACTCCTGATCGGTTTCATCATCATCTTCGGATTCGTCTTCCTCTGTTCTTTTCCTTTGAATAGGCAGAAGCATGACTCTGTTTGTTGGAGGTGGCTGAATATCCCATTGGAGAAGTTCCCTGTACGATTGATCTTCGTTCGAATCTTGAAACTCTCTGTCCTCATCCTTCCTCACGTAGACTTCATTTTCTCCCTCTCCATCAAGATCGTCCAGCGTTGTGGTTGCTTCAGTACTTTTTGAACTATCTAGTTTCGTGAAGAACTCTTCTCTGAGCTCTTTGATATGCTGGCAACCATAGTTTGAAATTTTTTGAGGTGAACTGTCCACACTGGAGAACTGAAATTAAGTAACTAATAATTCGATAAGTTATGAATATATTAATTTCAAAGGCCAGAATTGTAATGGACTTAACGGTTTGCGTAGAATCAATTATTAAATTCTATGATCTTTATTGCTGATGGTCTAATAATAATTTAATAAAAAAGTGTGAAATTTTAAAAATCAAGATAAATGGAAGACAATCTCATAACCGCAGGTACGTAATTCAGAAGTTTAGATCATTTAGTTACCTCACTTGTGTTGTCTGGTTTGCAATGTTTGCTTCTATCGATCTCTTCACACTCTCTTTCAAATTTTTGAAATTGCTCTTCAAGCTCTTCATCGGACAACTCCCATTCCTTTCTGGTTGCCGCAATGTCGTCCAACTTATCATTGAATATCTTCCAGCTGTATTCTTGTTTCTTCACATCTTCTTGTGCCTTCTCCTCGCCATAATATTCCGTTACCGTAAGACTTCTGTCTTCATTTGAGTATATCTCGATATTCACTTCTTCCCTTTTTGACATTTCTTGGACAGCTATCTCGGAAATGTCATTTTGACGTCCGACATTTTGATCTTTTTGTTTTGAAGAATACATCGGCAGTAAATGTTGGTTTTCTCGTTGGAAACCACAAATTTCTTGAATTTCTTCCAACATGTTACATAGTCGTTCTTCTTCTGCTAGATTTTCTGGTTTCACATATTCTTTCAGCAGGTCGAATTCTGTTGGAATAGGAACATTGCAGTCCAATAACTCACTGTCTTCATCTTTTTCATTAAATTTCTCTTCACGTGTTTCTATATGTGGATCTGATGGCTCTTCGTTTGATATTCCTGTATACAACGTAGTGTCTGAGACAATCTCTTGGGTTATACATTGCTCCGAATCTTCTTCATTTGAATAAGTTTCTAACTTATCGGCGTCTTCCTTGTCGTTATTGTCGCCAATTTCAATTTTTCTGATATAATCAACAGTCACATTCTCACAGTTCAGATGATAATTGGAGTCATTATCGAATTCTATTTGTGAAGTCACGTCTTCGTTATCTGCTGCATATATATGAAGGATTATTTTAAATGAATAAAGAGAGAAATTACAAATGAAATCAATTATAGGGGTTGGGGGGCATGACGGGGTCGCGAGGTAAGACGGGGTCACGCACACATACAAGAAACTAGACTCTTGCGAACAGAAAGCAACAAGTCAATAGGAAGCCATACTGGATCAACCGTCAGCGCGACAGAAACAGTGAGTGGGAGTGCACGCGTTTTTTTTTACAAACGAAAATCACGTTGAGTGTCTCGTCGATCTAATTTTACGCAGTTAAAAAAGTCTTTACTGTAAGGTAATTATGACTACCCAATTTATGTCTTTTCTCGTATATGGTTGTTAGTGTTGTTTACTTTGTTGTGGTATAGTTTAGACAAAAGTTCAGTTAATATTTTTTGTTTTGAGAAATTATTTTTATAGGTATTGGGTATGGGGTAAGATGGGGTATAGGGACAACATGGGGAAGTGGGTTTTCGTTGAAAAACTGAGGAAAGTATCCAATCCTAATGATCCTCGGCTCAAAAAAAATGCTGAGAAGAAACAAAAGACTACAATTGCAGCCAAGAAGGAAAATGACGATGATGAGGATACAATTCGTCCCTATTGTAATGATGAAAATCATAGTTTTCTGAAATCAAAGCTGCCAGCTTTGTGGACGTTGGGCTCACAATGGTTGTGCTGGTGTGGATGATGCCCCATTTTCATTACCCCATCTTACCCCATGGTAAGTGGCAAGATGGTTTTTCGAAAGTTCCTATTAAATCATTTAGGTATTTTAATAAAATACTATAAGTTCATCTCCCAAATTGTAGTTAGATTAATAAGGCATTGTGCCATAAATAAATAAGCATAATAAACGCAATGATTATACTGTATTTATGGTATTTTCCTTAGATACCCCATCATGCCCACCCTACCCCTACCAGTCAAAAAAAAAATCAAATTTAATAATAATTTAATGTGTTAATGGTCGAAAAATTCCAAACAATTTAAAAATGCTTTCTACCAGTTATAACACGAGCTATTGCCTACCCTTATAACTTTTAAATGGGTTTTTCAATTTTATGGAAATTTTGTTACGTCATACGACCTTAGTTTGAATGTTTTATCACATCTTTTACTGTGCTTTCAGTGGAACTATACAGTTGTATCGGAAACGACAAGGAAATTTAAAATTTGAAGAGAACAACCTGCATATTTATACATATTTGGGTTCTGTTGCTTCAAATACCCAACTTTCATCAATCAATATATCGCGATTTTCTAATTGTGTTTTTTAACAAACATAAATATACAATGGTTATAGACATCAAATTCCAATGGTTTTATAACTTGTTTCAACCTATCAAAAATCACAAATATTTAGTAAAATATTTCTGAAACTTGTTTTAAACATTTTAAGCTCACCTGATGATGAAACCTTCTTAACTTCGTCTTTGATAGTTTTCTCTGCGATTTCAATGGTCCACCAATTGTTATTATCATTTTCTTGATCTGTAATTTTTCCGATATCAATCTTATTCTCTTCAAGTTGTTCCTGATCTTCTGGCACACCATCATTACTTTCAACTATTTCTTCTATAAGCTTTTTCTCATTTACAAGATTATCATTATCTCTTCTATCGGTCTTTTCAACACCATCATTCTCATTCATATTGCTATTGAGTTCTGAAGCTTCTTGCATCTGTTTATTTATTTCTGTCTTGAACTTTTCGTTATTTTCTAATTCATATACTTCTGTTTGAATACTTTCCATTGAATGAACGTTCTTATCGTTAGATCTTACAATGGATTCATCATCATCTAGTTCTTCAATCAATTTTTTTTTATTTTCGAATTTTGTACTTTGTACAGAAACTGATGAAATTTCCAGTGAATCAGATTCCTTGATAGAGTTTAATTCTGATGATAAACACGCGGATGAAGTTGTTTTCGTCTTTTTCTTCGATTCAAATATAGACAAAACCTCACTGTAATCTGGTATTGGTGGAATCCGTAAGAATGTATCTTCAGGCAGCTCATTTATAATCACGGGGAATGGTTTATTATCTTTTTCAATTTTAGAATCATAATTTTCCTGGAAAATTCTGTTGTTATCATTTTTCACTTCATTCAAATACTGTTTATCTTGTCCCTTTTGTTCTGATCCAAGTGATTTTTCTGGTTCATTTTGGTATACTCCGCTGGTGTCCTCCAATTGAGAGCTTTCAGTATTTTCTAGTTCCAGTATTTCATGTACTTTTTCGATATTCTGCTCCATATTTTCTCGAAGAAGACTTGTGCAAGCTGCACACATGTCTGTATCTTGAGGATTTTCATCGAGAACCTGAAAACCATCAGAAAGGTTGATTAATACAAGATTTTATCTATTAATATTGTAATCGATGCCACACTCGATAGGAGCACAAAGCAGAGTGTTTCGTTCTACAAGGAACTCATCAGGTGTGCCACGTCCATCGCCAAAAACCATATTCAATAATTTGAGGTAGCGACTTCAACCTCCACAAGGGTGAAGTTGTTGTAATGCTAAGATATGATATGTAACATTTATCAAATAAAGATTCAACTGCGTCCAATGAAAAATATTTTCTAAAAGCGTATTATTGATGAATCGAAATAAAATTTATAGTCCAAGACCTCAGAGTGATCTGGCATAATTTATTTTCACATAGATGAAACTTCAGGTTCTCCTGGACACCTGAGCAGATACCAGATAAGAAAGACAACTCAAACAAGAGTAACTTAACTTCAATTTGTATATTTTTCTGAGGTAGTATCCATAAATGCCAGACACTTTCCATGGGCCAGAACTTTTGCCATGCTCTTTAAAGGTGTACAAGAAATATATCTATAACTTCTTTTATTTTTACATGTTAGATTTTTTAACATGTTTTTAAGGTAACTATTACAAAGTTATATTTCATCAGTCAGACAAAGAGTTATGATCAAATATCCCCTAAACACAAAAATTATTGAGCCTGAAGTATATGTGAAAATAAGTTATGTCAAATCGCTCTGAGATCTACTATTACATTTTCACGAATTACAGAAGGATTGTACATTTATTTAAAATTACTCATCAGAATTATGGTTCTCGATTTTAGTCCTAACTTACTTTTTCTGAAATTTTTCGAAAGATGTCACTATCGTCTGCTTTTTCTGCTTCACTTGTAGAAGGTGGATATCCAGTTCTATTTTCAACTGGATAATCAATTACCCTATTTCTGAATTCCAAGTAATCTCTAGGACCTTTCTCGGAATCGTCATCGCTACTACTACTGGCTTTCATTTCTTCGTCTGACTCCTGTGCATTTTCATTATCAACAGTTGGTTCGACCATATCTTCCCCTTCTGAGTCAGAAGAATGTGGAGACAAATTTTCTGCATCAGTGACTTCCTCGCAACTGAAAATATTATTGGAAAAGTTTGGCATGGTCCTGTATAGTAACCTTCATGGGGTTCCCAATCTTTCAGCCCGCGACGCACTTACAAGTTTAATATTTTGTCACGGCGCGCCCTACCCTATTTGATGTAGTAATAATATTAATATTAATTTTTTTATACTAATATAAATTATTGATATTAGTAATAGTACGATAATAGTAATAAAGAGTTTAAATAGTTAAGTAGTTAAATTTAAAATATCCACAGAATGTAATTGAGATATTCATGATATTTACTAAAATTCAGAGTTGAAAGAGAAAACAACGTGACAGATTTGAGAACAACAAAAATAAAACAATTAATCAGTCAAATCAATATGACGGCTCAGGTTGGTGATCTCCACGCAATTTCTCAATGCTGAAAATAAGACTTGACACTACTTTCATTTCTTGCTCCTCATTGATTCTTGAGCGATATCAATTCTTCATTACAGCTTCAGCAGAAAATCTAGCTTCACTGAAATATGATATTGCACACGGAACGAAAATTCTTGAATCTTTTGAAGTTGAATTTGAATATTCGATTTGAACTCCGAACTAGTTTAAGAGTTCAATAAGAGTCTTATTCTCTTGTGATGTGAATCCTGGCTGAGCTTGTGCAGAGAAAAGGTGTTTTGAAACATGTTTCGTGGAAAAAGCAATCATGTCTTGGGAGGAACCAAGCTATCAGATGTCGCACATTTATAAAATTGGATGAATCAATATTTACTGCCATCTCCATTAAATGTTTCCATTCACAACTGCAGTTCCTCATATTTATTTAGCTTCTCAAACATATCTCACAAATTTACCAGTTTTAGAAAACAAAATCTGATTTCATAACGTTTATCTGGAGGTTTCATACATTCTCTTTGTATGATTTGCTTTATGTAATTCGGGCACACTAAATATCGTGAATTGGGGTAATTTAGCAGAGCTATTTGATGAGCTCCGATATGTATACATAGTTTTTTGAAAACTCCAGTATTCCTTCATATCTACCTTCCTGACATTGATCTATCAGTATCTCCACACCTGCCAGACACTATCAGTATGTATACCCTCAAAATATATCCAATCCTAACCATTTTCTGCAATAAATTTGTCACGAAATTGAAACAAAACTTGGAACTTCGCACATTCGGTAAGCTTTTGCAGAATTAAAGTTATTCGATAATGAGCTAGAGAACCTACGTAGAAATAAGATGTGCATCATTACTACTGTCAGAGGTTTTATCAAGTTGCAATTCAAAATCCTACTTTGCAATTTTTTTCCAGTAAATGGTAACTGAGATCCTCAGCTATGTCATGATTCTTCGACTGATAGTATTGTTAGTTGAGGGAGCCTTGGAAATTAATTTTCGAGTCCATTCATCTACCATAATTTTCACCTTGTCGAGATCAGTCGGGAGAATGAGCTCCTATGCAATAATATGAGGTTTTTTGCATTTGGCCACTCCATATGTGGTCTTGAATGATGATAACAGTGAGTTTTTTTCATTGTCCACTTCTTATTGAAGTCAAACCAAAGTCAAAATAATAATAATAATACATTCATTCCCAACAGATATACATCCAAATACAGAGAAAAAATAACAAATTGTACACAAATAATAATAAATAAGAAAAAATGAACGAGAAAAAAAAACAAAAAAGAAAGTATAATCGAATATATACAACGAAAAAATTAAGTTACAATAAATTGAACTAGTATTGAATAATAACCAGATAACTAAAAATAAAATGAAATATTGCCTATTACATCGTTACGTATGGTCAGCATAAGTTAACCATATAGTAACGAAACATGTTTCAAGAATAAAAATAAAATCAAAATAGATTGCAATAGTACTATCTAGTAAACAAATGAAAACACTAAAATAAATTAATATTTATAACTAAGTCATTTGTAGACAACAGAAGTTCAGGAAAATATCACGACACCCCATTGCGCTGTTCTGAGTGGCATGCCAAGATAACTGATAGCCGATCAAATAAAACTCTCAGGCAGCTGTCTACACAAATGTTGTCAACTAGAACGATCCCATCACTTTCAAGAGTGAGTATTAAGAGCGTTTCGAAAAGTTCATCGATCTTGTTGAATGATAATAGGATACAATTGTTACATCATTATCATGAATCATCAGTCCATATTTAATCTATCAATCAAGAATCGATGAACAATTATGATCACATTTACGATCTTTTCGCTCCTTTGTTTCCCCGTTTCCACCGATGAATTGTCAGTATCATTTGAACTACCAAATTGTTTATTTTTAAAAAATCTATCCATATTACACAGCGGCGCATAGTTTAGGAACCCCTGGACTATACAATTTAAAATCAAGTTTATTCAAAGTAAAAACATAATATATTCGTAAGTGACGGCCATTTTTTCTCACCTTATCGCTTGTGCTCTCAATTCTCCCTCGCTCTCGGAGCCATCGAATGATGTTCCGAAACCACTATCGCTGTGTAGGTTTTGTTGCTCTTGATCTCTTTGTTGGATTCTCCTATCTCTCATGCTGATCAGTGCTGAAAATTTGATAATATTTTGAGAAAATTAAATCAACATTAATATAGAATTTCTGTGGTGAAATTTGGTGTGGTAGGTGTGAATTAGCGGCATAACGTAACAAAAATACGTTATGCCTTTCCATTCGACAATCAAGTTGTCTATCTTTTTGTTAGTTAAATGAGCAATGGAAAGGTAGGTACAGCAACTTTCGTTACTTCCATACATACATACAATGACATCTGATCGTCTTCTTCTTATATACGAGTGTTTTTTTCCTTAAGAGTATCTGGATATGAGATATTTCTGATCTATAGCTAAGTCTATAGTCTAGTTCCTTTCCTCAAGGGAATTTCGTTAAAACTTCTATTTAAACTCACTCTTTTATATCCAACTTTACCTTTTGTGATGTTCATAAATGAACATTTTCCCTTAAGTATCAAGTATAACAATTTGAATTGGTTCCTTATGTTAAATTATATTATTGTTACATTATATTACTTATTAGTTTCTTTTTTAGTTTTTTTTAGATTAGATTGAGCTATTCGTTGTATTTAATTCAATTTTTTTATTAATTCATTTTGTTATTTTTCAGCATTATATGTTATTATTTTTAGTGATTGAGTATTATAAGTGTTGAGAATAAAGAACTTTTATGATTATTCTTATATATGCCTTGAAACTAAAATTGAAAATGCACAATATTTCGAATTAACATCTCCCAAAACACGCGGTTAAACATTCGTCAACATTATAAATATATACGGCGTGTGTACATTAAGTAAGGAATAAATTCATTATCCAGAAAAAATAAACATTTTCGCGATAATCCGCGGACATATCAATTTTTATTCCAAGATGCTCATCTTTTGACGTGTTAGTTGAATTAATGATGACATTAATGTTTCGGCTATGACGGCATTTAGTTTTCTGTTGAAAATTGAAACCGCCATTTTCAACAGCGCCATTTGGAGAAACATATTTTTCTTCACACAGCACATGAAAAGTTTTTTCAAAATAATTGATCAAATGTTCAAACTGAAATCCTTCCACTTGAAGACGGTGAATAAATTCCCGTTGTTCTTTCGTGACATTTTGCTGCTAATAGTGTTAGATTAATTTTCAATCCTAGTTTTTAATTCGCCGATATTACCTGGTCTACTAGTAGAAATTGAAGGTACTTTGGACCATTTAAAGTTTCTTCGAAATAGTAGGGTCCAAGAATTCTATTTGCTACAATATCCGCCCAAACATGTATTTCCTGAGAATATTGAGTGTGACATTTTGGATTCTCCTTAGTCCAGTACCTACCTGTGACGTGTTTTTTTTTTTAGAGGTATTGAACTTCAAGTTGGCATTACTGTTGAAGATGGCGATCGATTTAACAGCTGAGAAGTGATTTATTCTCAGATTGGTTTGGTAATTCATCATGAATAGACTCACGCCTGAACAACGCTTGCAAATACTGCAATTTTCTTTCGAAAACAATTCCCGATTTTCATAAGCGAATTTTGTTTAGCGATGAAGCGCACTTCTGGTTGAATAGCTACGTCAAAAAACAAAACTGCCGCATTTGTAGTGAAGATAATCCTCAAGTGTATGTCAAAACACCGTTACTTCCAGAAAAACTGACTGTTTGGTGCGCTTTATGGACTGATGGAATCATTGGTCCGTACTTCTTCAAAAACGATGATGGCCAGAACCTTACAGTCAATGGTGATCGGTATAGAGCCATGATTATGAACTTTTTCATTCCTGAATTGAACAACCATGATGTCCAGTAGCTGTGGTTTCAACAACACGGCGCAAGATGTCACACAGCTAGTGCCACAATCGATTTATTGAAAGACACGTTTGGTGACCGCTTAATTCCACATTTTGGACCTGTGAATTGGCCTCCAAGATCTGAGTGAGTTAACACCGCTAGACTACTTTCTGTGGGGCTATGTAAAGTCATTGGTCTATGCGGATAAGCCACAAACACTTGACCATTTGGAAGACAATATTCGCCGTGTCATTGCCGATATACGGCCACAAATGTTGGAAAAAGTCATCGAAAATTGGACGTCCAGATTGGACTACATCCAAGCCATATGCCAGAAATCATATTTAAAATGTAATGCCACAAGATTATCTTTCGAATAAAAAAAATTCTTGTCACTCGAATGATCCATCGTTGTTTTATTGCAATTTAAAGTTATATGCCTCTGAGAAAACACCCTTTAGTTCTGCCGATTCACTGTTCTTGTTAGTATAAAGGTAGCTCCATCAGAGAAAGCAATATATTTACTAGAAAAGGGTAAGCATCTCCATTAATGTTTGACAGAACTGCATCCGCGGTTTAGATCATCCTCGGAAAGTTGTTTGGGTCAGAGTCAACATTTGGACTGAGTCAGTGTTGACTCAACAGAGTCAACAATGCCAGTTCTCTTATTTTAAAATTTTATGAGTAGTTGGAACTGATACATCTTGATTTTGGCAAATTGCTCTATTGCTAATAAACTATTCAATTTGACCTCCTCGTTGATTTTAGGACGCTCAGCTTTATGAATATCATCAACACTGCCAATGTGTCGAAACTTTCTTTACGGCTGATTGAGGTATCGACTCATATCCGGGTTCTATCCCGGTAGTTTGTATTAAACAGTCCATTGTTACGTTCGGACTCTACTACCGTATCCAATCATTATCAAAACTTTGATTATCTGACTAACAGAAAGGCACATTTTATTCTTGATTTTTTCGGAAAGCAGGGTATCAATGGGATATAAACTGTCAAACAGTGGCATACGCCAAACCTTTATCAAACTAACAACCTTTTGTTACTTTTCTAAATTAGCAAGGTAACAAGAACAGTAAAATATCTCTTACTGTTAGTGAAAGTACAAAGAGTGATTACCACAACAGTGGAATACTCAAAGGGAACTTTACAAAGCTTTAAAGGATTTCAATTTAAACCCCCAATTGATTAGTTTGTCCAATTACCTGAATAAAGCAAGGCAACTTGAAATGAATATATCATTAATTTTCTAGAAAATTTTTTTTTGTCACATTACCAAACTTTAGATAGGCTGTGTGGAGAGAAATATGCTCCTTTAAATGTCACTAACAAAAATACCGGTGGCAATTTGAAAAAATATCAATGACATCATAGCCGAAACATTAATGACGTTATCATTAAAGTTGCATGTCGCGGATTATTCCGAAAAGCTTTCCCTTTTCTGTATAATGAATGTAAACGTATTTCTTACTTTACACTTTACTTTATGGGAAAATGCATATAGAAAAAAAAAATTAAATGTGGGTCACGGGGACTGCCGCGTTAAAGCTACTGCATAGCATTTTTATCAACTTATGCAATTATAATTATTAATTTTGTTTATTTATGCAGCATTTTTTTCTTTGATATTAATTCAAGTTTTTTCTTTGATATTAATTCAAGTTACACTTTTTGAGCGTGGTGACAGATAAGAAAACAAATTTTTTCTTTTATTGAATAAATGAGAAGTTAATATCGTTTGAAATATTTTTATGATCTAACAATACATATAGGTTATTCAGAAATTTTTATCATTGATATAGGTTTATCGTAACTGAAATAAGAAAGATAAATTTGAAACTTGATATCCTCTAAATATTTAAAAAATACCGCGTCAATGGTGGTCCCGTATTTTGTTGTGGATTCTTGTGGATCATTATTCATTTTCAAGTTCAATTTTTCCGAAAGAAGAGTTGTCAACCGCTGTGATTTTTTATCAGCGAAGTTGATGTTGAACTCGCCAGCCAAGGTAAGTGGAAATTTATTACCATTTGTACCAAGTATCTTCATCCCTTCTTCAGAGTACTCCAGTAAAGTGCGATGAATAAAATACTCTACCTCGTCCAATTTTGGATTCGGAGAAATGTAAATTGATACCGTGACTATGTGTAGGATATTTCTGAGTTTGCATAAGCACGCACAAGTATCTCCAACAAATGAGCGCCTAACATTAAAATCCCTAACGTGTGCAATATTTATTTCAATATATCAACATTTATTTCAATATATATTTCAATACATAATATTAATAACATTATTATTATTATTTTGGTAAATAGCTACTCCACAATTTTTTCAACACTGTCTTCATTAATAAATGCACTTTGTTTATTCATTTTTAAAACACTTTGTACACAAATTTTACGTATACGGCTATTCACCAGCAACTGCTATTCACTGTTGTACATAGGTACACCTATGTATACATATATACCTACATGTATACTTACGGGACGCACATGCAGTGAGTGTGGCATTATAAAGATATGATAGATACCTATACACCTATATACTTTCTCACAAACAGCTGCGACACAACATATTCGTCCGATTTCGGAGCAGCTCGTCTCGATCCGTTAGAGCTTCGTACAGTCGTACCATATACATGGGCGAGCTACATGGTAAGCCGAATGCGGGGTGTTAGGTTTTATTTTCGTTACTGAATTTCTTGATTCGGTCGCCGCGCTCAAAGCCCGCGATAAAAGCTATGTAATAGCTTAAATATATTTATATATATATCCGCTATTATTAGAATTAAAAGACCTGCAAATTATATTGCATCCTACCGTTGACGCTGTCCATAATTTTCTGTCGTTCTCTGTCTATCCATCTTTGACGTTCGGCTGCTTCTTCTTGTATTCCACCACGTTCCCTGTAATATGATGTAGGATTCAGTTGATTAACATAACCATCAATTTTCAGAATCAAATTGATATGAATATCTCACCATGCTTCAGCACATGCTCTGTCCCTTGGAAATACTGGCCTGTCGTCCAAGTACTGCAGATTTTTCTACAGAAAAAGGACATATATATGTTTATATACGTATAAATTGAATATTATCAACAATAACAGAACTCAAAATAGTAAAATTTCATTTCTACTTGACGTTCCGCTACTTTAAAACAAATAGGGTTTGGTAAACTTCCACAACTTTGTAGCCAGGGGTCGGCCTTGTATTTAGATATAATAACGCAGAAATTATATTTAAAAATGTGAAAAGTGTCTCAAATATCTATTCAAAAATGTCACTCAGCTCTATTACTATAATGAGAACTTGAAGATCATTTGGCGCAAAGTATGGTTCATGAAGCATTTATAATACTCACACATGACAAAATCAAAGTCTTCCTGTAAGCTGGAATTTTCCTTATAACAGGATTGCCCATCAAATTTAATACTCTCAGGCCCGACATTCTCGTCAAAACTTCTACAATAAGAGGATCTTCGATATGATTATTGGACAAGTCCAAAACGGAGAGCTCTAATAACTCAGCCAAATGCTCGAAATCTTCCAACGTTTCGACGTAATTGTTAGCCATATTCAATGTATGTAAGTTTTTTATATTTGCTGTGAATAAAATCAATATCTTTGAAGACATTTTTAAAAACGGTCACATACGCATTTTTCCAGTTGAAAATTAATAAATTAGTTGAGTTATATCTAGTGTTTTAGAAGCAATACTAATGGTTATTGATGCTAGTGATGATAGTTTGTGGATAACATAACATCAAATTATAAAAACGAAGTGTTTTGTGTGTAAGGATTTAATCGATTCGAAATCAAATGTGTGTTGTTTTGAGTAAGGATTACTTACAAATAATTTTTTTGTGAAATATAATGTAGAGGATAGGTGTTCCGTAGGTGATTCAGTAAGTTTCCAGCTTGGAATAGATAAGTTTCTAAAAAGTAAATTCTTTTAAAATGAAATCAAATTATAATAGCACCCTGAAGGCGGGTGGGCAACTAGTATCGACCTTTAGTATCCCTAAAAATTTTTGAAAAGTGAATGGATGAAATCTATTCCAGGAGATAATTGGGCTCTAACAAAATATTCAGTTGTATTCAATTGCCTTGCATTTTCCTGAAACTAATGTCATCAGGGAAGAGAAATTTGTTTCACCTGGTGGTATTGTAAGCATACTTGAAAGAACAAGATTAATTTATCACGCTGTTCCTTCTTTTTCCTTAATTTTTCCAAATTTTCCGCATTATTCGTCAAAAAATGTGCCCTTACCTAGGAAAAGCCCAGAGGAAAGGAGGAGAAATAATTTAGCTCGCAATGATTATTTTAATAACATTTTTGAACAGTCGGATTTAATTGTCAATTTTCAATATTTAATTCTTCATTACTCCAGTAAAATAAATATTATTGATTTTTGGAATGTTAAAATGGGTTCAGTTAACAACAAAATTCATTTTTAAATTCTTAATTTAAGTAGAGAAATTATTACCATAAATAACCAAATTACAGCGAATGAAGACATGTTAGTAACAATATTTTTGAATGGAAAAAAGTTGTTGTACACTGATTTAAGTTGGATTTCACCTATTGACTTCAAATTGGATATGTGGTCTCAAATAGAAAATTTGTTAATAAGATACAAAGATATTCCAGACAGAGTGGATCAATGTTTCACATACTTAATCGAGAAAAGTTTATGATATTCAAATGAGGCATCGATTAAAATAAGTTTGGTATGCTTGAAGATTTTTCAGAACACAGAGATACTTGTTTAAATAACCCACGAATTTTATAGTCGAAAACGTACGTCGTTATTTTCGAAACTTATCGCGAAAACGTACCAAAAGAGTTTACCGGTCCTTGGAGTAGGTAAATTCAGTGGAGAAACATTGTCCGTAAGTTGTGCGCGAAGATACAAAACACAGTATCCTTCTGCTCATTGGTAAGAAAATAACTCAAATGATAGCTTTGTATTGACTTACCCAAGTTTTCAATTTTTTTCACTTGATTGTAAGATAGATTCAACGTGTCAAGTAGGGGACATTGGTCAAGATTTTCGATTTTCTTGATTAAATTATAATGCAAGAAAAGACTTCGTAATCCTTGCTGATTATCTAAACCACTTATTTCTCTGATACCATTGTTCTCCAACCAAAGACATTTCAATCCTGTATATTCTTCCAGATTTTCAATGTAGGAAAACCCTTTGAAGTGTAGATACAGAACGTCATTTAAGTAAGGTGTTTGATAAAGACGATTTTCCTTACAGTGTTTTTTAATGAATTCTTTGGTCATTCTGAGAAAGAAAATCAAATAAACGAAGAAGCAATTATGATGTTTTAGAAATGAGTAATGTAAGTCGTTCTGATATTTGAAAATATGATTTTTAAATCACTCATATTAAGCCCAAATTTTAAATTTTACTATTCATATATACTGACCTAGGATATTTGCAAATCTCATCAAGAGTTGAATTCGTGTGTTTGGTATTATTTTGGGACATTTCCACTATTTTAGCCATTTTGTAAAATGATAAAATCACAATGTCAGTATTGATTAATCTTTTTAAAATCTCTTGGTTACCAGAATTAAATATAAGAACCAATGAGAAGAGAGGAATTCAAATCGGCCAATACATAGTTAGACAACTCTGTATAAACCAATAGTGCACAACATTTTTATTTCAGCGCTGACTCAGTATGATTGTTATGTTTATTATTTGAGTAAAAACTGTCAAAATGTTAATATAAATTAACCACTTCAATATAACTTTATATTAGATATTAGGACTCATATTCGAATATAATTCATATATATTAATAAAATGCCTTGTGAAATGATAACTCTTCAACTCGGCCAATGCGGTAACCAAAGTAGGTAATACAAAAATATATATAAAATAGGGAAAAGTTTCATATCCTTTCCTTTTCAGTTGGTTTCGAGTTTTGGAAGCGATTATGTGCGGAACATGGTATAAATCCGGAAGGTGTCTTAGAAGATTTTGCTACAGAAGGCGTCGATCGAAAGGATGTATTTTTTTATCAAGCAGATGATGAACATTACAAACCTAGATCAATACTAGTAGATTTAGAACCTCGAGTAATAAATACAATACTTAACTCCCCTTACTCTAAATTATACAATCAAGAGAATGTTTTTCTCTCTAAGAATGGAGGTGGGGCTGGTAACAACTGGGCATCTGGCTATTCACAAGGAGAAAAGCTAAATGAGGAAATTTTTGATATTATTGATCGTGAAGCAGATGGAAGTGACAGCCTAGAAGGGTTTGTGCTCTGTCATTCTATTGCAGGGGGAACAGGATCAGGAATGGGGTCTAATATTCTGGAAAAGTTATCTGATAGATTTCCCAAGAAACTTGTGCAGACATATAGTGTTTTCCCTAACTTGGATGAAATAAGGTTAGTAATTATATTGTCAATGTAATTATGATCTTGCAAGAGAGCTTAAATTACAGGTAATGTACAGATGTCATTATGTAGATATTATTTTTCTTTCAGTGATGTAGTAGTACAACCTTACAATTCTCTATTAACTTTGAAAAGGCTGACTGAAGCTGCTGATTCAGTAGTTGTTTTGGACAACACTGCTTTAAATAGAATAGCTGCAGAAAGACTGAGAATTCAAAACCCAACATTCACCCAAATAAATAGTTTAGTTAGTACAATTATGACTGTTTCTACTGCAACATTACGGTTTGTACTCGATATCCTCAACTCAATTCTTTACAAGATTTCTGTTATTTCAATATGAATATAAATTTTGTATTTCAATAGATATCCATCATATATGCATAATGATCTGATGGGTTTACTGGCACCACTTATTCCTACACCAAGATTACATTACTTAATGACAGGTTACACACCATTGGCTAATGACACTAATGAAATAAGTGTAGGAAAAACTACAGTTCTAGATGTGATGAGACGATTATTGCAGCCTAAAAATATGATGGTTTCAACAACTCAGGAAAAAAATTCTCAACATTGCTTCATCTCAATTTTGAATATTATACAGGTGAGATCAATTATATCAGTTTTATTTCATTCAATCCTATTCTTAAACTTAATTTTTCAATGCAAATAAAAAAGCTATAAAATAAATGGGATGATTAGATCCTACATTTGGTCCATCAACAATAAGTACAATGAAAATTATTCTCTATATAATCTAAATAAACTATTTTTCTATGAACTAATCAATTTAAGAAGCATGCAAATATCAAAAGTAAAATTTCGTTGTGGAATGAATATTTGTCAAAATCATATTTTGTGTACAAAAAATTGTGATAGTCATGTGAGATTAGACAAGTGTTGGATTTCTGGATGTCACTGTATTTGCGATAATGTCACTTGCCTTTCATAAATTATATTTTCTGAATTCAATAAGATTAATTGAGAGCTTAATCAAATCCACATTCTCTAAATGTAGAGATGTAGATGTAATGAACATTCTGAATAATTGTTAGTGGTCTGACCTTAATTGATCCCTACCAAGATATAATAAGACATACTTAATTATTGTGCAGTAAATGGTAATGAATAATCAATTTCAAGTGACTGAAAAAAATTGTGGTTTGAAACTAAAGAAATATTGAGTATTTTTTGGACTTGTAAATGATTCACAGATAACAATTATGATTTATCAATTTCTACTGAATATCAAAAGACCCTCCTAATTAACTAAAATGGCAAAAACTAATCTATAATATTCTAATTACTTTGTTATAAAATTCATAAAATCAACAAATCAGTTGATCAACAAATCTTTTCATTTATATTCCATCCAAGTAGGTATTCTACTTTTTGTTTACAAATGTTTAATTTCAGGGAGAAGTTGATCCCACACAAGTTCATAAATCTTTGCAAAGGATAAGGGAAAGGAAATTAGCTCAATTCATTCCATGGGGCCCTGCCAGTATAGATGTAGCACTGTCTAGGAAATCACCTTACATTCAAACTGCTCATAGAGTATCAGGTTTAATGTTGGCTAATCATACTAATATAAGTTCTGTAAGTTGTGCATGTTCCTGTATTTAGGTGTTAATTCATATGTTCTCATGTCAAGAAATTATTGTTTTATTTTAGTACATTAACTGTTGGACTCTCTATTGAGATAACTTATCATTTTCTGGAATTGCAAATGTATTGAGATTGTGGTTCAATTAATGTAGTGCTCAATTGGTTAAGCATTAAGACCTTTTTGTTTGAAGCATACGTAGCTCTGAAGATGAAAAAAAAAGAAAAAGATAAAGGACTGATTTATTGAAGAAATCATAGTTTAAAGTCATCAAAATAACTTTAAAATAAGTAAATGTTCGTGCATTTTTAATAAATTCAATGGACGATGAATCTACTTTGTGATAGTTCATATTTAAATGAGAGGTAATAATAAAAACTTTTCTAAAAATCACTGACTAAACAATTTTTTATTCGACTAGTTTCGCCTTTCTTGATAATGCTGTAATAGGCGAAACTAGTCGAATAAAGAATTGTTCAGTCAGTGATTTTTAGACAAGTTTTTATTATTACCTCTCATTTAGTGCATTTTATTCTTAAATCTCTATAAGCAATCATAAGTAAATGGAGATAAATTATGTTTATCAGCCTTCCATAGATTTCATAGAATCTATATACTGAAGCAATTCCACTAAATAATTATTGGCTAGGTACGTAATTTGAAGACGGCAACCGATGACGCCTTTGATGGTATTTTCATTTACAAAGTTTGTTCCACTACAGGCATCAGTCGGATAACTGATGATATGCAAGTTTTTGTATCCTTCAGATTTCTCATTATTTCTTCAACAGAAATAATGAGAAATTTGTTGAGTATATTTGGAAACAGTCAGCGAAATAACTGCGATAGGCTGTGTGTATCGACGTAAATATTCTTTAATATTAAATACATTGCTTAAAATAATTGAAATAAATAGAATTGAATAAATAACTAGAATGTCATTAAAGCACTACAACATTTTGCATGTTATAGTGCTCTACAACTATTTCAAATAAAATGAATCGGTTTCCTATATGTGTTACTGAATTAAATGAACTTTCCTCCATAATTTTAGATATGTCGAAAGAAGCTTGCAACCGTTTCACTGGAGGAAATCGCTTATATTGTTTTATAAAAATCTTCGAAGTTTCGTTCTGAAACCGAACGATTGCAACAATTTTTTGCAACCGTTTTCATCATTGGGGAAACGGTTTCTCTTCGTTTGTCAAAAATTTGACAATAAGCCTAACTCGATTTTAAGAAGTTGCAATATTATCAACTTTAAGATTGAAAATTAGTGATACTACTAATCTCATATCCAAATTGTAATTAAAACTTAGATTTCATATATTCGAACTTATTATTACTATGGTCATTTTCTTTCTTCATTAAAATAACTTTTAATTAAAATGAAAACTTTTCTTTCAGTTGTTTGATAGAGCTTTGGTTCAATATGATAAGTTAAGAAAGAGAGAAGCGTTCTTAGATCAGTTCCGGAAGGAGGATATATTCAAAGAAAATTTGAATGAACTCGATTCCAGTAGAGAAGTTATTCAGGATTTAGTAGATGAATATAATGCTGCTACCAGAGAAGACTATTGTACATGGTCTGGTTCTGATTAAATATTTACATGTTAATAACTATGGTTCAAAGCATATGTGTCATAATCTTATTGTGGATTTGTTACGTTTTTATAGTGTATATTTTGATCTTTTGTTAATTGATGACGAGCGTTAGCGTGTACTGTTCACTAAGTTAATTGTTAGCGTGTACTGTTATCTAAGTTGATGTTATTTCATGTTTTCAATAAAAAACAGACTCAGTCTTTCACCAACTTATTTTTGTAAATTATTACACAGTTATTGGAGATTGAATTGTTGCCTTATTTGACCAATATTACGTAGTTTTTTTATGGAATGTAAGGGTGTTTCTAGGCTTTCAATTCAGTATCTGTAGCTCATATACATCTTTTCATTTGAGCTCAAAAAATATTTGCGTGCAAAATATATTTGTTCTTGAGAATATGACCTAAGTTAAAGAATTAATTTATTTCAACTTATTTATTTTCTCACAACGTTTCGGCTTCTTACCATTTATAATAATAATATCCTCTTATTCAGTCCAAAAATATTACTATATAATACATACAATAATTGTTATTACAATAAATACGATATAAACAATAATACCTACCAAATAGAAATTACTAAATAATGTTAACCAATTCGATTAATTCATCAATTTTTACATATAAATGTGTATAAGTTTCAAATTCTTCAAAGCATTAACAATATTTCCGACATGCAGATCATTAAACAGCTCAATTCAATGACTCAATATACATTAATGCGGTGTTTAATGTTTCAAAATAAAAATCGTCTTGTCGCATATTTATGTATATCACTGACGTACCTCATATTCTAGTATAAAATATTAGAAATAACTGATTTTCGATATTGAATATATACTCCTTGGTCTTATGTTATTTAGTAATAGATTATATAGCCTCTCACACATTGAATAAGTTTAGGGCATTTTTTGAGGATGATACCTCAATAATTAATTTAAGGAATAAACTGTATAATCGGTTAAGAGAGGAGAGTTTTAGATAGGTTAAGTTGGGTATTTTATTTTGTTTTTTGGAATCTTATGTTAATTTTATTTAAATTATATCCACTTATTTAATTTTAGTTTCGGGTTTATTATTTAGGTCTCTTATCAAGCAATAATCTGTTAATTTTTGGATTAATTTCTATAGTGTTGAGTTTTGTGTTTTCTTGTTTATACTGGAGGAGTGGAAGATCAGCCTTGCTAAACTCCTGCCATTTGTAATCCTGTATGTAAAGGTATTACTATATTCGTTGCTTCACATTTATTAGACTCAAGTGTTTCAAGCATCAATTCTAATGTGTTATTTTCTTACATTTGAGTACCACCCTCAGACTTCTTTTAGAAAATTAAGTTTTTGTAAATTGAATAATAACGACGTTTTTTTATAAACGACGAGTTTAAGCTCTTTAAAATTTTATCTCAATATAGACGTATATATATAACTTATACATTTTTTCACTGTTCTCTATATATCCTATGAAACTCAAATTTTCATGTAAAATTATGCCTAAAATGTTTTATCTCCACTAAACTATTCAAGCCATTTAATTCAATGTCACAATTGTCATTATTTACTTTATTTATATTATATAGTAATAATAATAAACGTCTTTATTGACATATTGTGCTACATAAGAAGAGGCGAGATTTAGCAATATAGTGCGCACTGCGCATATACTTGCACTTTTAGAAATATGTTTATATATTATTGTCGCATAAACCTCATATGAATATTTCATTTAGATCCTCACTCATTCATCGTGTAAAAATATATACATGACTATCATTAACATGATATGTTATTATCAGCGGAAAGATAAATAAAACTTTTTTAGTTATTGATGGTTAAAAACAACCCCTCAACTCTCTTTTTAAATAAAAGAGTGGAATTACTTTTATTGGGTGGTCTAATTGGCAGTTATTCACTCAAACCTTCTTCTGGATATTTGAATAAAAGAAATATTAGCTCAATTTCTAATCAGATCATTAAATAAAAGTAAATTACGATTAAGTATAAAACAATTAATTTGAAAATTAACTGAAAAGAAATTGAAAATAAGTGAATAAAACATCGAAGTATATCATTCTAAATGTTCCATCAAATTCTTGAACTCCAATGTGATGATAAATTCAATATTAAAAAATCGATTAAAAATGTTTTAATTTAAACCTATAAAAGCAAATTAATGAAAATAATTTGACACGCCTCAGCTTGTTCAAGAATGTGAGAAATGACAACACTGCAGAGAATGAGATTATTTAATGAAAAAATATTTCATTTATATACCTAAACTACCATAAACGACTTGTACTTTACGCATACTATATCAAAAATTCAAATTCGTTACAGAAGGCTTCTGGATTGTTACTTATGCTTGTAGAATGGTTTTAAATTAGTTTAAAGTTTTTATAATGAGGTCTCCTTTTGAATTAGAATAAAAAGGAATCCCTTTAATTTTACTCTCATATAATATGCAGTAATTATGAAACCATTGAACTCAAAATATTTACAACATAATTAGTCACAGAGTAAAGATAGGTTGTTTTACTCACTATATCTATACTTCGTGATTCCAATCTTGATCTATTTTGAACTGTCATACTCCAAATGACAGAAATAACTCATAACAACAAAAAATCTCAACATTAATTAGAAAAACCGAAGGAAAATATCGACAAAAAAAGGAGTAATTGTTCGGAGCCTCCAATATTAAGCAATATATCTATTACCACTTTTACGCATACCGAACGTAGCAGCTATGGAGTTTGAAGTTATATTGGATTAGAAAAGAATTTTAAATAGAAAATGATTTCCTTACCAGAACGTATTCTAAGCAGAGAGAATTAAAGTATTATAAGATTTTTAATATTTGTGGTTTCTATATATTTATTTTTTTCTGAAATATGACGAATCACTTTATTGCTACTAATGGTAAACTTAAAAGGTTTTCTATTGATGATGCATTTGAAGAAGAGACTGATGAGGCAATAAAAGTATATGGGTCAACTATACCCAGGTCGCCAGTATCCAGTTCAAGTATAGCAAGTCAGAGTGATTTAAATGGTGTACGGGTTGATAATGGAAGGTAAGATGAAATGCATTCAATTCTTACAGCTAACATTTCTGTATCTCTTTCATCATTCGGTTATTTAGAGAAATTGACAGAAAATTATTGTTAAAGTTCTTGTAAATTTTTTTGAAATAAATCATCAGCTGTAATTTATTATAATTTATTATATAAATAAATCAGCTGTAATTTATTCATATTTTAATAAGAAAATCCATCAATTTATCATATAATTATTTTTTAGTTTTACTTTTTATAATAAATATTGGTATGCCCAAGTATTCAAATGTTATTCTGCATTTTGTTGTTTCAGGGGTTATAAGCTTACCACCGATACATCTAGGGATAGTGATTCACTGATTCAAGATTATTATGAATCTTCGAGTCGTGAATACTGGGATAGTTCATGTTTCAATCATCCTAAAGTAAGAGAAAACTGGAGAATGGTTTTAGCTGCTGCCACTCTCCTCATCATAGGAATTGGACTGCTTGCAACAGCTATAGCAACGTTTATTTCACCAAGTTCTAGTTTACAGGGTGCTGTTTTTCTTCTTGCTGGCTTAATCTGTTTCATACCTGGTGCTTATCATGTTGTTTATATCTACTTAGCTGCTAAGGGCAAGAGGGGATATCATTTTCACAATTTACCTCTATTCACTTGAATTGCCATTAAATAACCAAAGTTTTAACTTGTATATAATATGTACCTTTATGCTATTTTATTTTGCAGATTTTTTATTAATAATTCCTGTGCTAGGATGGAATAAATTTCTTAATTTCGCAAAAATTTGCTATTATGTTCATATCAGTAAATTCAGTGCACATTGGAAATATTTTTTTGAAAAATATTATCGATATTCGGTTTTTCTTCTTCAGACAAAAGGGTGCAATTTTATTTTGTGATACATTAAAAGTGGAGTTTATTTCTTCAAAATTGAAACAATCTCAAAGACTATTAGACTGACTGCAGTTATTTGTATATTGTACCATCTTCTTGGATATTATAATGCTCTTTATTAATTCAAGGACAAATGCTGTAACTACTTGATATTTTTGTGATGAATTAACTAATACTCTGCACAATAAGAATATGTTGTATACAAATACACTTTTAAAATAATTTTCAAAATTTCTTTAAAATGCATAACATTTTTGAACTAGTTAAATTGAGATGGGAGTAGTGTATAGTCATTCAAAAATACATATATGTATGTTTGGAAAATGTAATTTAAAAGGTTCTAACCTGCTGAATATAATCACAAATTTTTCATTAACATTGTTAAAAATCCTAATAGTATAGTTTAAAGCATTCATCTTAATTTCACTGAAATTCAGTTCTTTTTTAGTGTTGTATATTATATATTATACGAATAAATGTTCAGATTATTACTTCTTAAACTTAATTGCTTTCAAATTTTGTAAGTTCTGAATTACAATTATATATTTAGAAAATCCTTGTTAACTATTCATTATTCATATAAATGTTTGAATATGTTAATGAAAACTTTTTGATTATATTCAAATGCACCTAATGTTACTTGTGGCAATGTTTCAAATATGTACATCACGTATATTTTACCTGAATATATATATATATTTTTTAAATAAACATAAGTATGAACACTACCTTAGTGCATCTTGATCCATGAAATTTTCCATACAGATGGTTGTAAAAATGTCTTGTGACTTTTTTCTCATAGCAGGTTTGGATTGAACCAGCTATAAACTAACTCTTTCTTTTATTTTGGAAGATCACTGAGTATGCTTTGTTTTCACCTTTACGAGGGACTAAAATATATCTTATTCTTCTACAAGTCATGATGACTCAAGATATGTCATTTATTTTTTTTAAGAGCATTCCTTCTATTGTTTTATAAAGCGTTTTGTGAAGTATTTTAGTTTTAAGGAATGTTTAAAAAATTTTGAATTTAATCTCAAAAATGGTGCATATTCTTCTTCAATCAATTCTTGTGTATGAGTTTTGTCTGCCAGACATTTTCTATTGTTGCGTGAGTGTTCTAAGTGATTAACTGTTGAAAAAAATCACAATGGAAATTTAGTTGTAGATTCTGAAATTTGTGATAAATTATTTACTTTAAGTTATAACATATTTGAAAATTATGAGAAAGAATATAAGTTTGTAAAATGTGCCACTTTTGGTATAAATAATTTGACTGTCGCTGATTAGATTAAGTGAATTTTATACGTTTTATTGTGGAAAACATATTTGTATATTGAGCTTTCAAGAAAAATTTTGATGTATATCAACTTCTTCTCTAGTTTTAACGTGTTGTAAATGTAAAAATTAAAATTTTTTGAAAACTAGTAGCTTAATATTTTCAAAGTTCATATGGAAAATTAGTCACTATAGAGCTGCAAACATTACTACCAGATATAATTTTCTAAATCCAGGTGTTTCAAATTGTATCAAATTAATAGGTAGATCTTCAGACCTAAATAACACAGTTTAACAAGCTTTCAAAAAATTTCAAATTATATGTTAATTGGTTTGTAGTTTAATATATGTAATAAATCTCTCGGCAAATAAAACTATTTTATCAAAAATAATGGAAATAGTTTTTGATGTTTGAACATTTTAGGATCGAAATAATTCTATGAGAATGACATCTTTAACATTTATTGATTCTAAAATCATTGCTCATAATTAACTATTCAAATAAATATGCATTATAATAAACTAGAAAAATTATAAATATAAATGTGTAACAGTTCACAAATGACTCTCAAATAAATCCACAAGTCTTTTAATATCACTAATTCTTTGGGCATATCCTTGCACACTTTTCATTGCTATTGTTACTTCCTCGGCCTTTGCCATCATTGTATACATACTCTTGATGTTGGAATCCATAGCTTCAGACATTTTGATTACAGCATCCTTGTAAACGTCAACATTTTGGGCAGTGAGTGAAGATATTGACTGTAATATTTCACACAAATTTTCTGTTAAGCTATCAATTGATGTTGCCATACGCTGAGCTTCATATTCCAAATCTTGCAGTAATCCCAAATCCAGAAGACCCACCTGTGGTAGCATGTTATGGCGATATAAACTAATCGGAGTACTGCCCTTGGAACTACTGGAAGGAGTATCTCCTTTTTTGGAAACTGGACTAGATAATTTAATCTTATATTCCAGATTATCGGTGACAAAATGTGTCATATTTCCTTCACGATGGATTGTTCCATCTAGATTTAGAGATTTTGTCAAAGAAAGATTTCTGTCATAAGATAGAGAGGCTGGTCTTTGTAGCATTTGTTCTGCTAATGGTATGGATTCCACAGGCGCCAATGAAGAATCTTCCCCCTGGCTGGCTTCAGATTTGAAGGAAATTTCGCTATATGATTGAGTCATTTGTGTGGATATTTCATCATCAATATCTTCATTATCTGGAAAACAGATTTCATCTTTTCGATGTGGAACTGATGGTTGCTCTATAGGTGGTTTTTCTGATTCCATTATAAAACCTGAAATTTGTTTAGCAGAGTTGATTTATTAATATATTAAACACAATCTACTTAATTTCAATCTATAAATTTCCTAAAATATTAAATGATTTGAGAAAATACTTGAATGTATATAATTGCAAGGAGAAATCAAAAGTCCATGATCTAGGTCTATATTACTTGAAATATTGCGTCATTTATTTGCAACAAATATAATATGATGTCCATTGTGATATAAATTTAAATCTCATAATTAAAACACTCAGAATATTTCAACTTATGATAAATGTTACAAAAAGAGTTATGCAATTATAAGATTGATGGTTGGGAGAAATAACATACCTCTAGATTATTATATTTTTATTATAGTATTACAGGAGCTGACCAATATATTCGGATCTTTTCATTTTAATTTTCAATTCTGGCCACTGGACCAAAAAATTATCAGCCAAATAAGTTAAAATTTTACCAGTGAGTGAGAACGTGTGTACTCTACAATAACTTTCGACAAAAACAATTCTTATATCTTTAATAAACATACATTTCAAAATGAAACTTACTATACATATTGGTACACAACTACCAGGGCCATTACAGATGATTAAATCTGGCATAGTTTTTAAAACTATAGGTATACTACACAATATAGAGTACATAGTTGTGATAACAGATGTAAAGTATGATTGTTGTACTTCACGGCTCCTTGGAACTTCAATTATAGAATAATCTTGTTGTTTATTTCTCAGTTGTTCAAATTTCTCAACCTTATCACGACTGCATTTATCAGTTTTAGCCATCACATAATATCTAGGATTATATTTATCAAAATCTAGATTCCTTATTAGTTGTAACATTTCAGTTGTATGTCCTCCCGAGCCAATGCAAATTATTGCACTACATTTTGATCTCTTCTCTCCACTTTTTCTGCTATATCCTGTCGTTATTTTATGAATGAGATATAACACTCTGGTGAGAAGTAGCAATATTATCATGAAAGTTATTTCCAAAACAATTGATGCATCCATTTCAAATAGAGGCGCAGTTCTCTAATCAATAAATTAAAATTTATCTACACACTATAATTTCCAATAAAAAATTTCACAACATGAAATATTTAAGTGGAATACCATTTAAGTAATTTCAGACTAGACTAGATCAGGTATGTAAGGTAATATATCCATTTACATGTATCGAATATTTAAATTTAATAATTCAATATAAAATTAAATCTACTAAGTTTAAATACCTTCGCTCCTGTCAGTTTATATCACTGTCGGTTTTGCTTTACTCTTACGGTACGTACAGCTTGGCGAATATAATAACTACAGTGATGTATTTTAATGTTATATTTAACCTACTTAAAACCAATTTTATTATTTAAGTGGCATGTACCGCATGTGGACTGTTTATATATTTATCAAAAGCTGTTTCTATCAACGTTTCGATGTAGCTATAGAAATGCGATCCTTGTTGAAAGAGGCCGAGAAAATGATTTGTAAAAACTAACGAAAGAACCTAAAACTTCGTTACAGTATCGGAAGTTTTATGTATAAAAAGTGTGTCCTCGTCAAATTCTCTTAAGGACGAAAGGCAGAGCAACAGTTTACCCAATGGTGCTGAAACGGTTGCAGATGCGAAAACGGGGTGGAAACGAAACTGAGTAGAGAGTAGAGAGGTTGCCCAATGCTGAAACAGTTCACTAGGTTTGGAATTAGAACTGTTTTTCATGGGCGCAGAGTGCTAGGCCACAGCCTGACTTTACTTACGTAAGTAAAGTTAGGCATAGCATATGATGTGGCTCAGCTCGCTTCGTCTCATTTGTTCACCGGTAACAGTAATATGCGATAGAGATAAATGTTATGCTCGCTTCATTACTCAAACTTATTGAGTATGTGTTTGTTACTACATTGTAGTTTGTAGCTTATTTTGATTTAAAACATAAAACGGTTTCATCGTCGCAGAACAAAAAATGGTTAACGATTTCTCGTCGCAACGCTCACTACTGGTGTATATCGAAATTTTCATTCTTCTGGGTTTTTGGTATAAATTGTATTCAATATTCGATAGATTCGTAACACATTGTTAATATCAAATAGTGATAAGTAATTATTAATAATCAAATGTAGATTCGAAATAAAGGCTGTCATATTTCCTTCACGATGGATTGTTCCATCTAGATTTAGAGATTTTGTCAAAGAAAGATTTCTGTCATAAGATAGAGAGGCTGGTCTTTGTAACATTTGTTCTGCTAATGGATGCAGATTCGAAATAAAGGCTCTCTTGTTGAAATTTGTTGTTATCACTACTCGTACTATAATTGATTAAAATTAGTGTGAATAGAAGTTATTTGGAATTTTCGAACGTATTTTTTATAAACATGCTGTAATATTGAATCAATGGAATAATAAACTTTTCATAAGTTATAACCAGAAATATAAAACTATTTTTATTCGTTTCAAATAAGTAGGTTATTCGTGTCAAATGTCATATACAGATATGCCAATATCTGTATATACAGATATGTCAATATCTGTATATGAAATTTCGTGAATAAATAACATATACTGCTTGCAAAAAAAAAATAGTATAACTATGAATATTTTTGGATTCGGAAAGTTGAATCTTGAAGATTTCGATGACACTCAATTACTTCCTACAATTTTCAATGATATATTGAAAGTCAGTTTCATTAATCGAATGGGCCGATACTTGATGAAAATCTAAATACATAATTTAAAGAAAACTACTTAGTTTTATTTAAATTATGAAAGTCATTATTTTTAAATTGGTAGCAATTTATAAGATACTGTGTTTAATTTCTAGAAATCGCAGTATTTCATAGGTTGGCTACGTATGTATATAAAGTAGTTCGCTTAGTCAAAAATTGACAAGTCATAGGAAAAGGTGACATTGTGACATCCAAATTTAGTCCGAAATTTGACATTTTCGTGACATTTGGCAAGTGATTGCTTGCGTTGTTAGTCTCCCGTGTTGAAGACTTCTATTTTTTTAACTCTGAAAAAACTGATAGCAATAATTATGCGGTTTTTTAAGAGTATTAATTAACTGAGTAGTTCCTATTCGAATACTAAAATGGGCGACAGTACTACAACCAAGACAACAGCTGGCCCTAGTGAGCCAGTAATGAAAGGATGGCTATTCAAATGGACAAATTATTTGAAGGGATATCAGAGACGTTGGTTTGTGTTGCAAAATGGACATCTTTCATATTACAGGTGGGTATACCTACAGGTGAATAGATTGTGTACTGCGATTTTCTATTTATACATTTGAAGCTTTTTATTATATAGTTAGCTTATTTCAAATTGCAATAAGTGTTTAGGAGCTTTTTACAGGAACAGAGAATAATATTCTGTTGTCACCTAGTTGAAATTGATTGGTATTTTATCAGTTTCCAAAGTATTGGTAAGGAAGATTTTTTTAAAATTCTATATACACACAACTACTGTATTTGGATGAGGTATATGATTTGACAATTTAAGAATCAATTTAAGGTATACCCAATTTAATTATCAATCTTTGACATCAGTGTGTACAGATATTCATTCAAATATGTAAATATCAATATGTAAATATGAAAGAATAACTTTTTAGTTGTGTCAAAGAGTTCGCTCAAAGTCATGATTTCTTCACTGATATTTTTCTCACAAGTTACATATCTAAACTCTAATGGCTATGAGCACATTTCATTTGAGAAAATAGTTTCACAAGAAATATTAATCTTCAATGTTGATAAGATACAATTTGCATATTGAAATTACTAAGTATTTGCATATTAAAAATAAAATTTTCGAAAATTTTTTCTATTTATATTTAAAGATTTTTATATTTGTAGTACTAATTGTTTCAGTATACCATTGTTTCAAATTATATTGGCTCTCAATATAGATAATATGCTATTTATTTTATATTTAAATGGTGATGTATAAGATCTACCTTCTATATATTTATATTTGAAAATTTTTCATATTGTACACTGTATGAATTTTGAATTAAACACTGCAAATTTGACCGAAGCAGCAGTTTATAACTATCATCTGGCTATTAATTAATACACAGAACAACTCAGCTGAATTTTTTCAATGTGAGTAATTTGTTTTTGTATAAATAATGGAAAAAATTTATGATGAATACATTAAACTGTTATAGACAATGTATTTGTTATAGTGTTTCTTCAATTAATTAGTTGTTGAGCTTAATAATCAAATAGAAAATGAAATGAAATTGATAATTTTGCAAATGTTCAGAAATAATTAGGCAACTTACTTTTGATGAAGACATTGTAAGATATTGAATGGATTAATGAATTTCTTAACAAATTTAGTGGAATTAGAAGGAATATGATTCCTGTAATTTTTTTTTAGCATTCATAGGAAGGTGAATATTTACATAGAATAATAGTTAATAAATTTTAACCTAACTTTTTTTAATAAATAACAAGGTAATAAACAATAATGGTTCAATTATGTTAATGGAATGAACTTCCTTCTTAATTTATCTGAGAGGGAATATTTTCAGATATCCAATGCAGTTTTGTCATTATCATTTTTATAGAACGCTATCATTTATTAGAATCATTATTCTCCAAAACTTTATTCTGATTGAAGTTATTCATATTAACTGAAGTGTTTAAAAATAGAATATACATGTATTATTAATTTCTTCTATTAACAATGAAATTCTTACATATCCCCACATGATCCCCACAAAATGTGCTCGATTTTAATGTGCAACTTATGTACTTTTTTGAAGTGAAATCAAAAATAAATATCTTTTGACGAATTATGAACTAATTATTTTCTGACGCTTGTTGAAGTATATTTTATTCTCTGATGATATTAGAGAAACCACTCCGTTAATTAGACACGAGATACCTATGATTGGAACGATATTTCTATAAGAGCCACTTACTGGCAATTGGATTATTATCGCCAATTTTTAGGAGACTCTGTCTGAATTTTTGCTGGGTGTACTTACACGATTAGCAACTACAAGTGAAATGTTGTTTTTGCGCAATGCTCCAATACGATATCAAAAGTGCTTGTTGAAATCGCGTTGGTTTTCACTAATGGCTTATTCGATCTTTGGTTGTATATCCGCTGGAATAATTTAAATAGGAGTTGATTAAAGACGTTTGTTCGCTCTTCTTTATAAGACAATCAACAAAGTCCGACTTGAAAAATCGGATTGAATTTATTGTAAATCAAGAGTATATTTTGGTAATGAAATAACTATTCTATCCGTCAAATTGGTTGAGGCTTTCGCGGCTAGTCGTTGAACTAGTGTTGTCCTGGTTCGGGTCTAAGGGCCGTCGTCGGTTGGAATTTCTTCCTAACGTTTCGGTAGCACGAGTGGCGAGCTTCTTCAGAGGTCGTTCCATTTCTGATTCTGGAAGGAAGACTGTCTACTTCCAGAATCAGAAATGGAACGACCTCTGAAGAAGCTCGCCACTCGTGCTAGCGAAACGTTAGGAAGAAATTCCAAACGACGACGGTCCTTAGTCCCGAACCAGGACAACACTATTCTACCCGTCTTCACGTTTTATCCATGTTGTGCCTGAAAAAGAGTCTGTTTCTAAAAATTGAAGGGACAATACATTCAGTCCTTTGTATACGCAATCCAGCAAAAAATATTTTGACGGTTAATCATATGTTGGATATACACGATGCGTAATTAAAAAAAAATAAATTCTTAGCCTTCCACAGTGTGCCAATATCAATGATTATTTAAAAGTTTAGTTACTCATACTCTTTTCGGCGTAAAGTTTAAAAATATTTTTTCAACACTTTTTTGTCGGGAAAACCTAATCCTTATTTCCCAATTACTTGACCTGCTGCGTATGATATTTTTTAGTGAATATATTTTATAGATATCATTAAAATTATTTATCGAATGTTTTCTGTTTGTTAATACTTTTTTGCACAAAGGAGAACTTTTTCGTCTTCCGAAATCGTTTTCGGAAATACTTAAATTTTTTCATGACATTGAGGTCGAAAAAACCATACAATAGAACATTTCAAATGATAAAATTATTCAAATAATTTCCTTCAATCTTAGAGCTGTTAATAAAACTAAGTAAGTATGAAGATACTGGTTGATAAAAAAAGTCAACCTATAAATTCTATCAATCTAGTTTCTTCATAATTTTATGGTAGATCATGTTTTTTGATATTACGGGTTTTATTCAGTGGTGAAGTTTGATTCTGTGATTATCTTCATAGATTGGAGTACAATCTTTGATGAGTAATTGTAAGGAAAAAGAAGAGATTTGACCGATTTTGCGCTTAAAGTCAAACTGATGTGAATTTATTAGCTATGAGCAGCTAATTTTTTAGTTACCTCGGGTAGTATATTCGGCATTTTCTAGTGAAGAGAAACATAATTCTTAGTGCATGGTCACATATGCAGCTGTTTTGCATGTTTGTTTTGATGGCTTTCAATTTTTAAATAGCGTTTTATGTTGAAATTTATTGAAACTGTCCGAAACGTGATAGATTTATAAGATAAATTCAGAGTGGATAATTAGGTTATTAATTCATTCAAAAATTCGATCTATAAGTACTCAATGTACTTGAGTTTTTGGTGAAGTGTTTTTTCATATTTAACGTGATATAATATCGTGGACATTTTAGTATTTGCGCTGAAAAACTATTTGGACTTATATCTGGAGCAACGTGAAAACTTATTTAGTTTAATCCTTTCTTATATCTGAACACTAAAGCGCTGATCTTATTGGAGGTAGTAATGAGATTCAGTTGAACCTCATATTTTCAAATTACTGAAACGGAAAACATATTTGAGATGTCTAAAACAAATCTGAAACTTTACCAGATATTTGTTGAGATTTTAAATTCAATTTAAAGGCTTTAGTACGTATGTTGTAGGTGTTTATTGATACGCAACTTAAAAATGAAGAAATATTTTACTTGTTTGATAGCTTTAATTAAATAACAGGAAATATATAAAGTAGATCGTAAAAATGAATGAATATGAAAAAAAAATTATATGAGTATATAAATATATGACTATATTTATATATACATATATATATATATATATATATATATATATATATATATATATATATATATATATATATATATATATATATATATATATATATTATAAATAAAAAGTCACCAGAGGTTTAATACTCTTCGTTTCTTTCATCTTCTAAGATATGATAATATCTTCTATGATAATAATCTAAGAATATGGTGAAATGATCTTCCGGACTGATTGGCCGTGGTTAACTGGAACTCCTCCTCTTCCAGACGTTTTGTCCCTAACTGCGAGAGACATCTTCAGTTGCGGCGAGTGCTTTACGTAGTGGTGTACTGGGCGACGACTCTGGAGCATCTGAAGATGTATCTCGCAGTTAGGGACGAAACGTCTGGAAGAGGAATAATCTAAGAATAATAATGCATGTCTGCTCAAAAATGAACTAAGTAAATAATGCAGTAATGATGAAAGAAATGGTTTGAATGACCTGCGCCTGTATTTTCCGATTGTTCATCAACAGTATCATTATAATCTAATACTGATTTCGAAGATGATTCTTGCGAAACCAGTAAAATAAAATATTTTTGTCAACGCAAATACTCATCACTGGTTATGTGCTGAGATTTTAAAAGATAATTTGATTCAGTTAAGCTCTATATGGAGAGAAGTTATGTAAGGCTTAATTTTAATTTAAAGATGTAGAGGTCATCAATCGATTGGGCCGATACTTGGTGAAAATCTAAATACATAATTTAAATAAAACAATATTTTTAAATTAAACATGACAATATTGTTTCGCCAACACAGTGGCTTCATCAGTGATGATGTTGAACTGAGTTATTACATTGTGGACTGCTTGCATTTATCCTGAAGTGTATGAAAATGACCATAGAACATTGTTCTTTTGAAATAGGGGAATGACTATAGAACATATTTCTTCTGAAGTATGGGCGTTGACCATAGAATACTTTTCTTCAGTTGCCTTTTACTGGAATAAATTTAATAAAGGAGAATTGTTGATTGAACTTGGTCATTTAATAAACTATTTGAGATCTTTCTCTTATTAATTTACATTCTTCTAACAGTTTATAACCTTTATAAGGCATGGTTCTCTTCTATAAGTGTTGCATACGTAGAACATCTTTGGTGTTCAGATATTCTAAGTTTGAAATTCCTGCCAGTTTAACCAACATATGCTTTGGGACAGGTACTATAACTCTACTCATAGATACCCGATTTATCATCAGGCGAAATTTCATCTTTCGCATTTCTGATGTGCCTACCCACGGTGTTCGGTGTTTTGAAAGCTATCGTTAAATTTCTATCAGATAAAAACTTCGAGATTTTAGATACAGGGTTGCCTAAATAAGTTAATGTTCTGAAATTTTTATGACTATCAGTTACTTTAGGATATACTTGAGAAATGGCCTTATTAAATAATTTTTTCCTTAAAATTTTATCGACGAAACACTGATGATATCCATTGTTTTGTGCGATCTGTTTAATGATATTCCATTCTTTGATTTGAATTCATCAAATCTGATGAAGCCAATGCGTTGGCGAAAAAATATTGTCATGTTTGAAATTAATTATAGTGAAAATCACAAAACCCTTAGTTTTATTTAAATTATATTTAGAGGTCAGTAAGACCACTTGTTTCAGTTAGCTCTGCGTTTTCTGGGTATTAAGATTTGACGAAAACATTGAAGGTATTTTCATAGGGCTTAGAATAAATTCCTTCCCAAACAATGGCTCTTCTGACGGTTAAATATATTTTGTTAAAATGTCAAAAATTCCTTTTCACGGCCTATTTAGATATTATTTTTTTGAGCTTTTTTCAATTTATAATTTAATATTCGAAAATGAATGTTCGCGATATTCTCGTTACATTTCTTCGTGTACAAGCATTAATCACACCCTCTGTGACCTTTTATCCAACATACACTGAATTCATCTGTTTGCTTGGAGCAGTT
Organism: Henosepilachna vigintioctopunctata; assembly: GCA_030704895.1. Taxonomy (NCBI): domain Eukaryota; kingdom Metazoa; phylum Arthropoda; class Insecta; order Coleoptera; family Coccinellidae; genus Henosepilachna; species Henosepilachna vigintioctopunctata. The sequence goes on from JARQZJ010000031.1 coordinate 10,912,025, forward strand.
AGGTGTTAGGCTGAATTTAGGTTTTTGCTTGGATTGACATTTATGTGAAAAACTAGGAAATAAGTCCAAATTTTGTTGTGCAGGGTTGAAAACAATGGAGCCGTGTCCAACCTATCTCTTAGAAGAAGGCGAAAATTTCGATCAGGGTGAGTAAAAGTGAAATACGCCCTGCACAACAAACATTTCATAATTATGAAGTAGGTAGTTCATATCAAAGTTGATTTTTTTTTCTGGCAGATTGCGTTCGATTGAATAGTTAGAAATTGAAAAAAATTTTTAGATAGTTTATTTTTACGTATTTAAATATTTTTTGTGCACGTGAATTTACTTTTATTTCTTACAATACGGTTTATTTGACAGAATTAGAGAATAATATATAGGAAAATCAGTGTTTCAATTGTGATTGTAAAATACATTTATCGTACTGTTTCGAAATTAAATTTTTTCAATATACTGGATGCAAATCTATTAAATGTATATCTTTTTTATTTGTTACGTATCACATAGATATAACGGGTGTTTTATTTAGAGGTATAGAACTTTATGTTGGCATTACTGTTGAAGATGGCGACAGATTTAACAGCTCAAAGTGATTTATTCTCAGTTTGGTTTGGCAATTCATCATGAATAGACTCACGCCTGAACAACGCTTGCAAATAGTGCAATTTTATTTCGAAAACAATTCCCGATTTTCATAAGCGAATTTTGTTTAGCGATGAAGCGCACTTCTGGTTGAATGGCTACGTCAACAAACAAAACTGCCGCATTTGTAGTGAAGATAATCCTCAAGTGTATGTCAAAACACCGTTACATCCAGAAAAACTGACTGTTTGGTGCGCTTTATGGGCTGGTGGAATCATTGGTCCGTACTTCTTCAAAAACCATGATGGCCAGTCGGTTACAGTCAATGGTGATCGGTATGATCACCATTGACTGTAACCAATGTAGTAGTCATATGAGCCATAACTACTAACTTTTTCATTCCTGAATTGAACAACCATGATGTCCAGGAGATGTGGTTTCAACAAGACGGCGCAACATGTCACACAGCTCGTGCCACAATCGATTTATTGAAAGACACGTTTGGTGAACGCCTAATTTCACGTTTTGGACCTGTGAATTGGCCTCCAAGATCTTGTGATTTAACATCGCTAGACTACTTTATGTGGGGCTATGTAAAGTCATTGGTCTATGCAGATAAGCCACAAACGCTTGACCATTTGGAAGACAATATTCGCCGTGTTATTGCCGATATACGGCCACAAATGTTGGAAAAAGTCATCGCAAATTGGACGTCCAGATTGGACTACATCCGAGCCAGCCGTGGCGGTCATATGCCAGGAATCATATTTAAAATGTAATGCCACAAGATTATTTTTCGAATAAAAAAAAATCTTGTCAATCGAATGATCCATCGTTGTTTTATTGCAGTTTAAAGTTCTATACCTCTAAAAAAAACACCCTATATTTTGAAGCGAATTGGAACAGTAACCAATGGGACAAAATAGTCCTATAGACGAACTATACATCATTGCTATCATTAATCGCAGTTTACACTAATTTACGAACGAATTTGGTGCTTGAATTATAAATAAAGTCTATATTTATTGCAATAATTACCGTATTCTAAATTTCAAGGCTGGTTTTCCTACGTATACTGGTAGTTTTTATTATAACACAACCGTCCGGAAAATGTTTTACTAGGATTCATTTCCATGAATAATATAATTTATGTGTACGTCGTATTATTAGTTGAGTTTTCAAATATTTTCTCTAATTTGTTCCGTCTGTTTGAACAGTTGAAAATATCAACTTTGCCTTCCACTTCTTTTATTTTTTAGATATTGTATACCATGTTTTTGTTATTTTTAGTTACATTTAACTATGCATGAGTAATTGTTTTTCTTTGTAAGAAATTGTTTGCATGCTTCATTTTATATACCGTATTAAATGAAATTTATTTGTCGCATTTGCAACCTTAACACGTATGGAAAATTTAGGTCTAACCGTATAATTTTTTAATGTAAGCAATGTGTAATTATTGTATATTGTTTTATTATCGTTTGTATGGAGTTCTAATGGAGCAAAGTCTTTTTTTTTGTTGTAGACTGGCTGAGAAATTGCAAGAATGCTTGTGAATGTGTTTTGGTATTTTAAGTCTTCATTTTCTCATTGTCGATCATGAAGTTTAATATTTTCCAGAAAAATATTTTCATAATCTGATTACCAGTTCAATTGACTTTCTTCTTTGAAAAGTACGCGATACAGTTTTTGTCTAACATTTTAAGATCTTTTAATCTTGATAACCGATTTGTATAAACGTTATTTTTTCCCTTGAGACAGTATAGATGGTTTGTGATATATTTTCCTATCATATCCTATATATGATAAGTACCTATGTGTTAAATTACGATATTCATTGTCTTTCATTAGTATATGCTAAGCATGAAAAATAGTTTCGGCGTGTTTTTTCAACACCCATTTAGATTTCATCCTTCTTCTCACTAAAAAAATGATAACCTGGCCTTCGCTCAGTCAATATTACGTAATATTATGGAAGTAAAACTTTTAGATAAAACTAAGGAATAACTGAATGCTTTTTTTCACTCCCATTTTTTAGATTCGTTATATTGTTACTTCATCCATTCGATATTATTTAATAATAATATGACTATAAATTAGCTCAATGTAATACATATTTCATTTGATATTAGAACAATATTCATTTGTTGGTTTTACCTGTTGGTTTTACTAAATAATATAACTTGTTTTAGTTTTTACTATATTTATTCTCCTATTTGAAATAGGGGTATAAATTTTAAGTTTTGTGGTAATTAAATATTTACATTTCACTAGTGATTATTCTATAATATATTATTATCAATATTTTATATACAGAAAATTATTTGACAAAAAACTTTTTTGGTAATTATTTTTTATTTCAAACGCCCTTTATTATAGCTGCTATGATTATATTCAACGTTTTTCTCGAAAGATTTGCAGATCTTGGTAAAGTATATTGTGCACGAGTTTATATTCGTGCTCATTGTGCTGTCTTATTTTGGTGATTTCTTTCATCATTCTTGATTACTGCTGTGCTACATTGAACTTAGCAATGTCATTATGGTATTCAATGAGGGGTGGTATTTTAGTTTCTTGGTGTAGGACACCTATTCCCGATGTATCTGTCCATATTGGTAAGAAGTCTGTATTTTATTTCGAAACACTTCAAGGGGTTTGATAGTAGTCTTATTTGCGCTGCACCACACCGGGCAACGTAAATGAGACTACTATCAAACCCCTTGAAGCGTTTCAAAATGAAATACTGGGACTTATTACCAATATTGATAGATACACCAGAATATATGTCCTACGACAAGAAGCTGAAATACCACCTCTCCATGAATACGTTAATGAGAGACCTTCATTTTCCCCACTAGGCTGCGGAGACGACCAAGTGAATACCTTGGACGACGAGAATGCAACGGAAACGCGTTACTGCGTTGATTCAACCTCTAATGGTGTAGCTATGTATCATTCATTTACAGATGTATGAATAAATGTAACTTATAAAATAATGCGCCAACTATATTAATGGAAGTTTCCGATTCGATTTCAAAAATAGGAGATATTGTTATTGTTCGGTGTTATACACGATCAACCTTTGATTGTCATTGTTCTTCACATTTATCCAAATCGAAGTGTTTTAAATGTAAAATTTATTCATTAGCAATTTTTCCAATTTACTATTGAAGGTTCAGGTCTTTTAAGTACCAATTACAGTAAGTTACGAATGATTCTTTGCTGGAGATTTCAATGTTAATTTCCGGTCAAGATTCTGAACATTTCTTGAATAATTCAATGATCAATGAACAATCTGTGATGATTTTTTTTGCTAGATTAGCTGAAATTAACGATGTATATATAATTCTCTAGTTCAATCAACAACAATATATGCTATCACAATTTATGAGGTTTCTCAAGAATTTTAGATAATTTGCAAAGTAGAGTTTATTATGTTTCTTATTTCAGTTACTATAAACCTAGCATATCACGTTTTGATAATCATAATTAAATTAATCAATTTATTATTTATAATGCTCGATATAAGTGAATGTATAATTTATGTTGTTATATCATCAATATATTTTATCAATTTAAATACCTTTTCAGTTTTAAATAGCCCAATTTTTATTAACTTAATTGTCATCTGTCACAGTGCCAAAGACGTTTTTCTTCAACCGCATAAAAATGTTATATGCACTAATTTTTTTATTGATTATCACTAAAAAATATGAGAAAAAGAGCTGAAAAATAAGAAACTCCTTTTTCCGCGATAATTTTTTACTAAGGTTGCACTATTAGAAATTATTATTTTCAAGTGAATCGAGTTAGGCACTGAAACATTCCGTAGGTTTAATTGCTTAAACGTCGTCGACGTCCACCTATCAACAATGTTATCATTTTTTTTTATTGACATGATTCTCAATATGTACTTAAATTTTGTTTAAAGTCATAAAGTTTTGAAGGTACACAGTATTTCTAAATGTGGAATATTTTGATCTTATTCTTCATTTGCAAACATCTTGAATAAATGGATAATTATAGTTTTATGGGACGTTTGTGAATGGATTTTCTATAGTAATATTCAGAGGTTTACGTATTAGTTCGGTAAAATAAATATTCACTCAGTTTTCCTCTGAAAGAAAATATGAACTCCTTTCAATAAAATAGTATTACGTAATGAATGAACAGCCCCTAGTTAATGTTTAGTGTTTTTTTAGAGGTATAGAACTTTAAGTTGGCATTACTGTTGAAGATGGCGACCGATTTAACAACTGAGAAGTGATTTAATCTCAGTTTGGTTTGGCATTTCATCATGAATAGACTCGCGCCTGAACAACGCTTGCAAATAGTGCAATTTTATTTCGAAAATAATGGTTCTGTACGGAATACTTATCGCGCACTACGTCCATTTTATCGTCGACAAAATCGTCCATCAGAGCAGTTAATTCGATTAACCATGGAACGTTTTCGCACTACGTTTACTCTTATTGATAACCCGCATCCCCAGAGACGCCGTACGGTGCGTACAGAAGAAGCTATTGCTACTGAATGAGTCCATCCGCCATCGAGCACAGGAATTGGATCTGTGCCCATCCACTTTATGGAAGTTTCAGCGAAAGGATCTTGGTTTGCGTGCTTACAAAATCCAACTCGTGCAAGAATTGAAGCCAAACGATCATCAAGCAAGGCGTAGATTCGTCGAATGGGCCCAAAACGAGATTGTCGTTGTTCCCGATTTTCATAAGCGAATTTTGTTTAGCGATGAAGCGCACTTCTGGTTGAATGGCTACGTTAACAAACAAAACTGCCGCATTTGGAGTGAAGATAATCCTCAAGTGTATGTCAAAATACCGGTACATCCAGAAAAACTGACTGTTTGGTGCGCTTTATGGGCTGGTGGAATCATTGGTCCGTACTTCTTCAAAAACGATGATGGCCAGAACGTTACAGTCAATGGTGATCGGTATAGAGTCATGATTACTAAGTTTTTTCATTCCTGAATTGAACAACCATGATGTCCAGGAGCTGTGGTTTCAACAAGACGGCGCAACATGTCACACAGCTCGTGCCACAATCGATTTATTGAAAACACGTTTGGTGACCGCCTAATTTCACGTTTTGGACCTGTGAATTGGCCTCCAAGATCTTGTGATTTAACACCGCTAGACTACTTTCTGTGGGGCTATGTAAAGTCATTGGTCTATGCGGATAAGCCACAAACGCTTGACCATTTGGAAGACAATATTCGCCGTGTTATTGCCGATATACGGCCACAAATGTTGGAAAAAGTCATCGAAAATTGGACGTCCAGATTGGACTACATCCGAGCCAGCCGTGGCGGTCATATGCCAGAAATCATATTTAAAATGTAATGTCACAAGATTATCTTTCGAATAAAAGAAAATTCTTGTCAATCGAATGATCCATCGTTGTTTTATTGCAATTTAAAGTTCTATACCTCTAAAAAAACACCCTATAATATATAATAATATCTGTATTCGCCATTGATTCAAATTGAAGCTGGGAGGTGTTAATTATGAGAAGTTTTGAGACAAAAAATAGGTGACCCTTCGAAATGGTATTCTGTAACTTATGCCCCCTAACATATTATATGCCATCGAACATATGAAAACGACAGTTTCATATGCTCGATGAGATTGTAAACTATGCATTAACCAATATTATACATATGTATCTTATATAATTTCTGAATTGAGGGAAGTACACGAACATCCGTTAATGGCCAGAATTCTAACTTGTCGCTCTATTTTGAAAAGACCACTTTTTTAAATTGTTTGTGTCATGATGGTTTTTATGTGTCGTCTGTTGTCAAATGTGATGTGTATCCTGTAAAGGAATTGTTTATCGTCTTATTATTGTATCGTTTGTCGAGGGTTATGTGTATCAATTGACTGTCCAAAGGGTTGAATGTGTGTTCTATTGAGAATATTGTAAAGACATAGAACCCTGGTTGAATGTTCGTTAATTCGTTTCTGTGTGTTTTCAATATTTGATTGCATTTATATTTTCTATGGTCTTGAATCTTCTATGTAGGTTTGTTACTATCACATTTCTGTATAGCCTCGTTGGTATAATATAAGAGCATGAATCACGGGAGTATGTTGCCTCATGTTGGAGAGATGTGGCAATTCTCTAATGGACTTTTTGTGTTAGTCTTAGGATATTTGAGATGTTGAAATAGGTTATCATAGAAGATTATAAAAATATCCATATTTTGTATCCGACATTTTACTTTCAGGAATCAGGCAGAGATGGCGCACACGTGCCGTGGAAGCATATCGCTTCACGGGGCCCTCATCTACACTGTAGACGCGTCAACGTTCGTCATATCGAATGGAGGCACACAGACTTTTCACATTAGAGCTGCTTCCGAAGTTGAGCGACAGTCCTGGGTCACCGCGTTGGAATTAGCCAAAGCCAAGGCCATGTAAGTTATATTCGATGGTTAAAACTATAGCTTCGGTATTTAATTGATTTTAACGTAACCAGTAATGTTTTTTTCAACATTTTATATATCGTAGTACTGATCATTTTTTGTTAATAACTTAAGGTATCTTCGCATTCCTGCTTTTTCCAATATTTTATTCAAATTCTGTATCTGTTAAATTTGAAGGTAATATTTTTGAAACTTTATCAACGCATGCTGATCAAAATATTGAAACATCACCATCGAAATATTTTTTCCTGTCAAAGCATATACTTTGAACATAGTTATCACAATATGTTAAATATTTCTCCTGATCAGTAAAATAATGTTAAAGTATGGAACAAACTTATTAGTTCTTCAAGTTTAGGGAATAATAGTCATAAAACTTTGCTGTATATTGTTATGGAACCTGTTTGCTCTGTGCAATTTTTTTGTTGTCCGGATTCATACAAAATATTTTTGAACTTTTATATGTAAATGGGACACGTTGTAAGTTTATAAATCATGCGCCTGCACGATCAGCTTTGACCTTGAAGAAGTGGGCGACCTTGGCACAAAATGATACGGGGTTACCATCATTTCACAGTCAAGGTCGATTTAAGCCAAGATCAATAAAGTAAATCACTCTCAACTTTTTACAACGTCCTTCATTATTCTAATGACAATATTTATATGCCTATTTACGAGTATATAACTATTTCAACAGGTTTATGTGTGAATAGATTCTTCAAAAAATGAAAAAATAGTTCCTAACTTTGTTGAAACATCCTCAAAACTTTTCAGCATTTTCAATTGATGCTTCAAAATTATGGTGCCATACCCCTTAATTTCGTGGCCAGTATTCGCAAGTATTCGCCCTAAGGCATATATAAATTGGTATTTGTATTTTAATGACCGTAATATTTGATGAGCAAAATCGAAAACAGTTGGAGGTGTTCTAAACGTTCCAGAGTTATAAACTCAATTTGCGATTGTGAGGAGAAGATGGCTTCTCTCTTCTCTATATATGCATTTGTTTCTCTAAATGAAAACGTTTCAATTTCTTAAAGAAAAAATTGCAAATCATATGAAATTCCCAATCTCGAACTAAGACTGTGTTTATGTAATCTTAAATTTCAAATGTTTTGAAGATTTCGATAGTCGTTTCACAGAAGTTTCAGACATTAAAAAAAATCGAAAAAACATTTTTCTTTTATAGTGAAGTTATTTGGGAATACATATCGATATTTCAGTTTTTTGGGATTTGATAGAAGTTTTCTACTGATACAATTTGATGATTTGATTGGAATAAATTTTTGGCTGTTGTATTTTAGTGTTACTCAAAGGAAAATAAATTTGTTAGAAATAAATAGAAAATAATACGGATAATTCAATTTTAACTATAAACATTTTAAATCTGTTTGTAATATTGAAACAAGTAGAATTGTTCCATAACTAAACTATTGTCATGGAAAACCTCAATTCCATAACAATCATTTCGCGGCTTCAATAGCATTTAGTTGGATATTGTGTTCCTCAAGTATATTTGTTACACACACACACACACACACACACACACACACATATATATATATATATATATATATATATATATATATATATAATGAGGGTTAAATGAAACACAATTTATCCTCTATTTCATCAGAAAAATCTCAGAATAGATTGTACCTATACAGGATATCATTTACCCTATTATCCCCTAACATTATATCCGACTGGGAAATCCAGGGATGTTCATTTTACTAGTTAACATGTAATTGGGATGAATTTCAATTATTCCTTATGTTCAATTTGAAGATTTTAGCAAGTACACAAAACCAAATTATGATAAATCTATTTTTCTATAACTCATTACATAAACAATTACAATAGTACCTCATTATCTGTCACCAGCCGAAATGATGACATTATTTTATCTGGAATTTTCGTTCGTTGCGGTCTTTTATTTTGTGGTGGAATATTTTTTACCAGCTTGTTGTCTTAAATGGTTTTATTATGATTTCAAATCACGAAAAATATGATTCACTTAGTCATTTCTAACACAATGGAATTTATCATCATTTACAATGCAATATATTCTCATTCAGTTGAATGTAGTATTTTCCATTGGATAATTCAATTCAATAACTAAAGAGTATGTGTTTATTCACAATATATTGAAATTTGCATAATGTTCATGGCTGTTAATCATAGGCTGTTCAGGAAATTTAGGCACTAACAACGAAAATATAGATTAATAATTTTTGCTGTTCCTACAAAATTTAATAAATATATTCGTTTGCTTGAATATATTCAAAACTATTTTATTTACTTTATTGTAACAAAATTGAAGAGTTCTTTCAGAACCGATAACTGACATAGTAAAAAATCAATTGATAGAAACTATTTTTTTTACTCTTATTTTGTCTTAAAACTATTTGCAAAACAATCGTTTTTTAACAGTAGGAACATAGAATCGGAAGATGACGATGAACACGAAGAAGACGGCTCGGGTAGTTCCGAAGAATGGTCTTCTGTAATTCGTAGATTGGAGGCACAACTAAATGATCTGGAAACTTGTAGCGAGTTAGTTCAGAAACACTGGAAGGCTCTCTGCAAACCACTGAGCGACTTGGAATCGAATGTTGACGTTGAATTATGTCAAGGTAAAACTAAAGAGGTAGGAGAGCGAGCAACACTATTCAGGATATCAACGAATGCTATGATTAATGTGAGTTTGTGTACACAATTCTATCTCTAAGCTATTAATATAGAAAAGGCTTACTTATCGTCTACAATATGAGAAAAACTTTAGTTGAACTCTTTCTGTTAGACTGGAAACACATTATCCATACTTATGGAAATATACTTTGAAGTAATCCTGCAAAGTATTTAATTTTGCCAAATCTCTCTGTAATTAGCCAACAGTTTTTCAGGTATATTCGTTTATTTTCAACAGTGATTTGTGCATTCGTAGATCAGTCAAATTTTATTCTAATTTTTTAGACTTTATGGATTAAATGTTTGGTGAAGTTTCATTTTATCTTTATATCTCTTGTTGATGAAATGTCTAGTTGAATTTATTTTATTTTCAAAAACATTTGTAAGTTGATATTCAGTGAAGTTTTATTTTATTTGAATTGCCTTCGTAGATGAAATATTCATGGCAATTTTATTTTATTTCAGTTAACGCACTCTTCCATCAACGTTATATAAACGTCATATTTTTTGGTGAATTTAGTACATGCTGATTTCAATTTCAGGCGTGTATGGAGTATCTAAAAACATGTCAAAACCACGGACAAAAATGGGTGAAACTTGTTGAACACGAGAGGGAACAGAGAATGCGTCTTCAGGACATGGTTGAGACTTTAGCACAGCAGCATTCTACATTGGAACAAGCTGCAAACGCTCACAAACACAAGGCTTGTAAGTCATAACAATTTACTAATTGAATATATATACATACCATGTTATAAAAATGTATAAATGTAACGGAGAACAGAATGTTGTATAATAGATTATTGGTTTGTACAGCTCAACTGAAATTTTGTTGTCTAAAAAATCAGCAGGCACTACTGATAAATTGTCTTGTTTAAATGCCGTGGATATTAGAGAAAAAGATCTTTTCAAAATACAAAAAAATTGATATTTTAGAGAAGTTATAAATTGGTTGGTTAATCTAATACTAGATGTAAATGAAAGTAAAGATACAGAAACAATACAATAATAATAAGAGGAAAAATTTAAAAAAGAAAGTATATAAGCGTATATATGAAACGAAAATAAAATATAAATAAATTGAATGTAATATACTTTAATTAAATAGAACAAATTCAAAATAAAATATTTTCTATTATAATATAAGTCACACATAGTTCGTGAAATACAGACAGTTAATGAAATATAGTTGATGAAGTCGACCAAAATGAAGTTAGTGGAATACAGACAGTTAATGAAATATAGTTGATGAAGTCGACCAAAATGAATTTGAAACTAATTGCAATAGTAATATACAGTAACCAAATGAAACAAAGTTAAATTAAAACATAATATATTACTAAGTTCTATGTAGACAACAGAAGTTTATGAAAATATCACAACATCCCATTGCGCTGTTCTGAGTGGCATGTCAAAATAACTGATAGCCGATCCAAATAAATACCGAACCGGAATTACATCGACCGGAACTCCCATCATAAAGATTACATATACAGTTGATAGCAGAACGTGACGTAACATTTGATCTGGTGTAATTAACATTATATGTATTATTCCGCCCCAGACCAGGTCTTGGTACGCGAATATTCATTTTGCTGAGAAGAAATAAAGGGTCAATGGAAATGTGCAAAATTTCGATGAGAAACGTTAGACCTAACCTCAACTTCAATAATTCAATTCCCAAACTATCGGTTATGATTGAATGACCGAAGCCTCTTGAAGGATATTGCGGATAACATCTGAAGTACATATACTTCAAACACTTCATCTGAAGTGGTTCCTTGATATGGTTTTGATTCTATTAAAGATATCTGCATTAATGATGACATTACAACAGCACTCATTAATTTCATTATAGTATTAAAAAGTATTACGTTAAATCAACTTACGGGTTTATTACTAATGACTATAAGTCAACTTATTGATCTACATACCCAAATGAAGTTGTAGATCTTATTGATGATTGAGAAATTTTGATACGAAGTGAAATCATTGACCATTAATTAATTATTAAAGCGATTATTCCTCATTAGGAGAACGATTGATCTTGAATTAATAATTTTTAGGGCTTCTGCTTGAGCTTTTTTTCCTTCCAAAAGCGCTTCATCCACTCAGAATTGTCCTTCTTCCATTCATCTGTCCATTTCATTCTAGGATGACGAGTTGATATTTGCTCAAACTTGATATATGTTATTTTATAGCTACACTCCGTACGATTTTTTAAATTTTTTATATTTTCTGTTGTTGATCCTTTTGACCTCTTTTAGCCAATCTGTACCGCATTTACTCTTTGTTATTATATTGAGTTATAATAATAATTATTATAGTATATATTGAAATCGATAATCGATTTCAATATTTCTCTAACATTTATCCCTTGAAGGATAATGGAGACATCACATCGTACACGTTCACATATCTAGCTCTACTATAACATTCTCTTGGTTAATTTGGATTTTTCAAATGAATGTTCTAGTGTTCATTTTCTTAAATATTTCATTCAGTGCCATAAGCACAAAAATTTCATTTCTTACATATATATATATATATATATATATATATATATATATATATATATATATATATATATATATATATATATATATATATATATATATATAAGGAATGACCATTACGTAGTGTAGTGCATTGCTCAGTGCATTATTATATACTACGGATTCATAGATAATATGACTACCGTGAAACGGTAGATCATAGATATGGAGATATCTCTCCATATCTATGATCACCTATTCTATTTTTTTTTTTTTAATAATAATAATATTTATTTTAGCATTAGCTATTACAAAATCATACATACATTCAGATTCAAACTATATTATTTACAATTTTATGTTTAAAACGAACTTAGCTAATTTACGCTTGAATACCTTAAGGTCTCTAATTGTTTTTATGGAGCTAGGCAATTTATTAAATGCGTTAAATCCTTCATAAAATATACTATTCCTATGTTTAGAATGCTTAGAAACCTGCATGTAGAAATTGTCAGCATTTCTTGTATTATGACTGTGCACATCACTGACACATGTTACATTTTTCATTACTTTATATGGAAACCATTTGTTTTTAAATTTAAATATAAATATATATGTAGCAAAAAGTATTCTTTGTTTGACTGACATCAATTCTAAACAATTTAGCATGCTTTGGATTGGGGTATATCTATTACATTTCAAAATTGTTCGCATAGCTCTATTTTGTAACTTTTGTAACTGTTGAGTTTTTTCTTTACTCAATCCCAATAACAGAGTGGAACAATATTCAAAGTGTGGCATAATTATGGACTTGAAGAGCAATAACTTCATATATGTGGTCAGATTTTTCCCAATTCTTTTGAGAAAATTGATTTTCTTGGAGATTTTAGACGATATCAAGTCGACATGATCATTGAAACTCAATTTCTCATCTAACATAACGCCTAAGTATTCAACAAGTTTTACCCTCTCAATGTTCTGGTTTTCAATTTTAATACTTATATTTTCATTACTAACTACCTTAAGAATTCTACTTGTACCAAAAACTATAAATTTAGACTTTTTAACATTCAGCGATAAACTGTTATCGCTTAGCCATTCATTTATTGCTGCCAAGTCTCTATTGATCCATTCTGTCATGGTCTAGATATTTTTACCACTAATAAAAATCATAGTATCATCTGCGAACAATCGTATAGAGCATTTTGTCACATGCAAAACAATATCATTGATGTATAAGGAGAATAGTAGTGGACCTAAGACCGTACCCTGAGGTACGCCAAAATCAACTCCAATGCTGTCCGAAATAACACCATTGAATTTAACTTTTTGAGATCGCGATTGTAAATAAGAATTGAACCATTTGTTCACTAAACCTTCAAAACCAATTTTATCTAGTTTTTTCAACAGCAATGATCTACATAAAGTTTCGAACGCTCTTTTGAAGTCCAATAATACTACAACCACTACCTCTCCTTTATCGATAGCTCTATACCATTCCTCGCATATGCTCAACACAGGAGGAATTTCTCTTGAAACCTGATTATATATATATATATATATATATATATATATATATATATATATATATATATATATAATAAATATAAATATGCGTTTTCATTAATCTAACTACATCGGTGCTGATTAAATTCCATCCATTGATCTGTTATTTAATTACTTTAAACATAAATCGCAATGATTAATGTCTGATTAGTGAATGACACCTATGTATTTTGATAGACTACAAAAGTAAAATCATCCTTATATATATATATATATATAACTATATTGTGATATATCACTTCAAATATAGTATATATGGCTTTCATTAATCTAGTTCAAAGTCCATTGAACTGTTATAGAGGAGTATTACTTTTTAAACATAATCGCCATGGTAATGTCTGATATAATATTTCGAAAACTTCTAGCTATATTATATATATATATATATATATATATATATATATATATATATATATATATATATATATATATATATATATATATATAATGCTAGTTCAAAATGGAATTTGATTGTTCTTCTTTGTGAACGTAAAATGAAATGAATTGAATGAATTGAAATGAATGAAATGATTGAATAGGTGCGTTCATTGAAATATTTCCTAATTTATCACAAATTCCAAGGTGAAATATATTTCATTAATTGAATCCGTAATGATTTATAAGCGTCCTTGAGTTTAATAACTTTATCGTTGATATTACCCAAACGTAGCTGGTTTTTCGTGAAGTTCACTTCATTATTCTATTGAACAGAATTTCGCAATCTGAATGCTGCATTGATTCGATATTTTATGAAATCTTAATTGGTTTTTTAAGATTTCTTACATTTTTAGTAACGTAATTTGATGAGTAACAAGAAGAAATAATTTAATTTTTATTAGTGTTAGGACGTTCTCTTTTATTATCAACTCCTGACGTCGATATGTGCTTGTGCAAAATGAGCAGGTAACCTATTTTTGTTTTATTTCATAATTTGACACATAACTTTAATTTGAATATAATGAAATCGCGTTATATTTTATTCATTCTAGTGAAGTGATAAACATACGTTTTGCTTTATATCTCGTTAGAAACTTATTGTTTGATTATTATTGGGCTGATGCGCTCAAAGTTCGGGGTGAAAGGTCTAAAGAAATGTTAAAAGAAAAAAGTTTTTAAGAGGATAACTCGTACTTTTGCTAAGGCAAGATATATCGATTTTCGATTTCGACAGTTATATATTTCGACAATACTTGACACTAGTTCGCCACTGTTTAGGTTGATCAAAGTTATGGCTTTGCTTTGAAAATTCCTTTGACAAGATTATAAATATTGCTAGATGTTACCATAACGCCTTCTGGTTGTCAATCGAAATCTTGAATATGTTCATTTCACAGGTTTTTCTAATCATTAATTGCTGCACTCTTATGAAATTTCTTCCAAAAAAAGTACATTTCCCCCACCACTTAATAGTTGAGTGAAATGACTGAAACAAAAGTTGTAACAGTAAGATTATAATGTTAATATTATTTACCAACCACCAAAAAAGTCAATTCCACTTGTGAAAAAAACCCTGGGTACAAAACAGTCATACATACTAAATGTACATATCAATATACATTTTTCTTTTAATTTTGGACTCGCCTACAAGTAGACAAGAAGAACCACTAGTCATCAAACATTATTCTTTAATAACCTACCTTTTTCAAGGTCACTTGTGCAAACCATTGTTTATTTGTGGGTAGACTACCTGAGCTTTTCTTTTAAAGGGCTACTGAGGCACCCAATGCGAAACTTGTTTGATAAAACTTATGTATTGAAAGAGGGCCAAGAACAAATTCATACTGCATTTCATTGCTAAATCCTTAAAGGAATATTTTCTTTATTTTATATTTTCATTTCAGTTTTGACTTCAATAATTAAATACCTATACGTTACAAGAACACGTAAATATAATTTTGAAATAACTCAAATTTTTCCAACGATCAGAGGTAAAGGTTTCAAAATTTTAACATCTTATAATGGGTGATTTTTTAAGCGTAGTGTTTTTTTGGATCGAATAAAACACTCAATTTGCATCATATATTCAAAATTTTTATTGAAATTGATAACTTGGCCTTTGCCATTTACATTTTGAAGATAACTTCATATAAATGTTGTCCGCGGCTCCGTATCAAATGGTCCATTGGAAAGGTCCAATTTTGCGTCACTTTTTCGAGCATTTCGGCCTGTATCCCACGAATTTCGCGTGTTATGTTATCCTGTAAGGCTTCATTCGTGTTCGGCTTGTTCACATACACTAACGACTTTACATAACCCCATAAAAATAATCCAGAAGCGTCAAATCTCATGATATTGGCGGCCAATTCACAGGGTCATATCGAGAGATAAGCTGCTCACCAAATTCATCCTTTAACATGTCCATTGTTTCACGAGCTGTGTGGCATGTGGCAGCCTCTTGATGAAACCACATGTCAACCAAGTTCAACTCGGCCAACTGAGGCAAAAAAAAGGTGGTTATCATCGCTCGATATCATTCGCCGTTGACGGTAACCTTTCTTCCACGGCCGTCCGAAGAAAAATGGACCGATGATGCCACCAGCCCATAAACCACACCAAACTGTCGTTTTTTCGGTATGCATCGTTAATTCTCGTATGGCATGTGGCTGTTCATCACTCCAGATGCTACAGTTTTGTTTATTTACGTATCCGTTAAGCCAGAAATGAACATCATCGCTGAACACAATTTTTCGATCAAACATCGGATTTTCATTAAGCTGTTCTAAGGCCCATTCACCAAAAATTAGACGTTGTGGTGGGTCATTCGGCTTCAATTCTTACATAAGTTGAATTTTAAGGCTTTCAAACCCAAATCAACATGTAAAATTTTCCATGTGGTTGAGTAACTCATGCCCAATTGCTGAGAACGGCGACGAATTGACATTTTACGATCCTCATTAACACTGTACGCTACTGCTGCAATATTCTCTTCAGTACGCACTGTACGCATGCTAGACAATGGTTTAATGCCCAACAAAAACTTGTTGCGAAATAATATGGTCGTAACAGAAGATCCACATTTTTCACAGAGCACTAATTTTGATAGTAAATTTGAACAATTTTCAATCGTTGCTCGTTTGTAAGTCTTTCCATGATGAAATGGCAGAGTATACTGAAAACTTTTCACTTTGACAGATGACGTTTGGATGCCAACCAGTGCCGCCAACCTGAAAAACTTAACCCTTAAAAAATGACCCGTTATAATGAATGTGAAAGTTTCCTCTTTAATTTTCATAATCTGCGTCTAGGTTATCTAAAATTGTTCTTTTTTTCGTGAAATAAATTCCAAATGTACAATCAAAAGTAAAAAACAACGTAAGCCCTATTGTATGGTTTCGTATCGATGATGTTTGTGTACTCTACTGTGGTGTTCTCTAAATCAAACAACATTAAATGTAATGTATACATGAAATGTACCTTGCATAATCTGGTATTTTGGTAACAACTCGCCCTGAATTTTAATTTTACAAATATCAATTTGAATATGTGGTTAGTTTAGTTGTTCGATGTTATAGAATTTTTCAATTTAGTAAGTATTACGAAAGTAGATTTTTTACAATTATTTAAACCTGCCCCTTACTTGAACATTGGTACATGCATTTTTGTCTCAATGCATCCTGTTTTTTATGATTCATGAGCAGCATGTTACAGTTTTATAAATAAGAAAATAGACATAGAAATCATTGCCAGATATCATACAAAATAAGCAAAGAACTTTTGTTCTGATAACTATCAGAGTTATTCACACATTCATGTGTTATCAGGTAGTGTCTGTTAGTAGATCTCAGTTTACTTCTATGGTTGGTATAAATAAGTATCACGGTGATATTGAAATAGTAGTGTTATATTACAAAACAATCAAAAACCCTCTGCTATTTCGCAATGAAATGCAATAGTAATTCTAAACCGCAGGATTATCCTGTGATATTTAAATTTATATATTTTCCTATAAGCTCTCTGTCTACTTAAGCGATTCACATGTTTTTTCGCATTGAGAGAAAACTATTGAATTATATGCAAGAATATAACCTGATGTATATAGTATTAGTTTTTTCAATAGTTTTGTCATTGGTCATGCATGCACACTAGATAAACATTATCGTCCTAGCTCTTACTTTGGTTTTATCTGTTGACAATGTTCACATTACATAACAAATACCTATCTAAAAGGCTCTCTTTATACAATGGAGCAACACATAATGTTTCAAGATGATTGAATGTAAAGTTCTCAATATTAAAGATAATTGATATGTTTCAAAAAATGTTTTCAATTTCAGACAACAGAATAGGAACAACCAATTTGATAATTTTTCTTTTATACTTACCAATTTGAAAGTGAACAGTTGAAAAATATTCGCCTTCTCTTCTTCATTGATGTTGCCTTCACAAAGAAATGAATTAATTTTGAAAACAAATATTTTGTTTACTAACAGAGTTTAATTAAAAATTTCAGGTTATTTTTGAATTAAGTATTAACATTTTTTAAATTGAATTATTCGCCAATTGATTGGGCCGATACTTCATGAAGATCCATTAAGGTGTCATCTTTTAATCGATTAAGGCTTGAAAGAAGAGGGAAGGGCTCAAAAAAAAGAAGAAATTTCACGAGGAATGGGAGATATAGTCAGATATCACGTATATTTATTTTTCGTTGAATGCTTGACGAAACGACGTTGATCTTCAACAAAGTGAGAACTCCTGACATATGCGTTGAAAGGTTACACCTAACCTCAACACGGGTTGGTGTTGATGAAAGTCTCGCTAATCTGTGGTCCGACGACAATGCCCATTAAATATGTGCATGCATAAACTATATTTTTTTTACATCTCATTTTATCATTGACATGCCAGTTGAAAACAACCTGGAAAATTAATGCCTGCTTCACGTTAATGTCCAAATTGCAGTTAGAATACACTATGATAATATTCTGGAAATTTCAATATACTTCATACTAAAAAAGAGACTATAATTTGGTTATGGGGAGGTGTTTGTTTAAAACGGGGTAAAAAGTTGTTAAAAACCATCACGTTAGTAAGGGAAGAAACCCAACATGTTTTTATTTGAATATTAGTAATTCACTTTTGTTAAATTTATGTCGGATTTGTTTAAATTCATTTTGTAGCATGATAATCTACTTGGTACTTACTCATTTGAGAAAGACACTGCTTTGGGTGAGACAATTGTTAAATGGATAACTTTATACGGTCATTATCTCATATTCAAGATTCCTTGACTCTAAGGGAATACCCAGATACATTCCCACAAAGTAGTATTTAAATTATAGTCAAAAGTAGTGGAAAATTGAAGAAAACTGTAATATTAATTAAAAAAATTAAAAAATACATAACACTTAATCAAATTACATAAGAAAACCTAACACAAAACACCCTTGTCAGAAGTAACAAGAGTATGTAATCAAAATTTATACTTTAACCTAACCTGGATCTGGGAATATGATTTTCTTAATAATTTTACAACTATTTACTATTACATTGTTTGTCACTGAAACTTGAAGTTTGTGAGTGAACAAACCTCCCAGATTCAAGAAACTATGTAATATGGTGTTAGCATCAACTGACGACAGAGAGTAACTTTCAACAAAACACCCAAACCGGATCTACACAACAATCATCAGCATTGAGCTGAAGCAAAACTCTCACGCAGAAGGAAACCGAGGCCAAGGGATCACACAAGTTCGTTAAAAAAATTTCAAAAACTCGTCACATGTGCTGATGTATTTTTTCACATTAATTTTGAACTGTTTCTGAGATGTTGATTGAATAAATTCCTTAGGTAATAAATTATACAGTTTTGGAGCATAGTGAAATATACTATTTTGTGTACAATTGTTCGTGTATTAAGGAATTTCGAAGCAGTCTGCTTATCTAGTTTCATAGCCAGAGCATTTGTTGATGTATCGTTTCCTTATCCATAGTATAGATTGATATGTGTACAATTTCCTAACAGCCAAAACATTTGCCTATTCGATAAATAACATGTATAGTCGAGACGGTTTTTTCTCAAAACTACCCTAAGAATACTATTTTGTGCCTTTACTAGAAGATCTAAAGCGTTTTTATAGTATCCACCCCAGACAATAATACAATATCTCAAAGTTGGATCGACAAGATCGTTGTAAACCATGAGTAAATATGTTTTAGCCAAAATGTCCCTTGATCTATAAAATGTGTTTTATTATTAATTTAGTTGTTATTTATTAATTTATTATTTTAAAATAATAATAATAATAGTTCTTTATTATATGAAAAATTCATACAAAAGGCTATTTATCTTAGGCCCTTCAGTCTATTTAATATATAGTGTTATTTTAATAACTAGTTTATAACATGCTTTTTACTTCAACTAGCGTGCAGTTGTGAATTTTCTTCATACATAGTTCCTGTTGTAGGAATTATGGAACATCGGTAAAATATCCTCCAGTTTCTTCAGTCTTGTATGGAACTTTCGGAAGTTTCTGAAGCCGATTTTTTATTGATTAGAGGAGCCGTGTTGTCTGTTTAGTGGGGTTCTTCTAATGATACGCAGACCTAATCTCTCTTCTGCTTTTTTTTCTAAATGGCGGTCCTGAAAATGGCTGCTGAAACTCATCTGAATCGGAGATGAAAGACATCATTTCTTGGAAAATAATTATCTGAAAGCAAAAGACAAAACGATTTCATGTTCTGTATCGAATTGGCTATGACCTCAAGCAGAATTAAACATTTTCAATAAAAAAAAACAAAAATACGGACTTTTGAATTTTTTCACTTTTTTTCAATTGTTTATTACTTTTTTAAATAATAATGTATATTTCTGGTTCTGCCTGAGGCCATAGCCAGACATCTAAAGAGTAAAATGCCGTTTGGTTCATATCGATAAGTGCAATAGTTTTGAAATGAGAGTGTAATTCATGCGAAAAAAAGTGGTTCGGAGAAAAATCAGTTCAAAGTTTTTATTCGTGGAAAATCGTAAAAAAAGTGAATTTTGCTCACTCCATTCAAGCTTCATACACAACCCCTTCCTGGTCTTCGTAAGCATCATTCTGAAGAATTCTTGCATTTCTCAAACCAGTTCAACAAAATAACAAGACAATAACAATAAAACAAAGAACAAAACAATAAGACGACCCGAAGGCATGTAGCAGCTGCCGCAACCGAAGGCGTTCGAGCGGCCGGATTTACTGCAGCGCTCCCTAATCTTTTATACCTGCTTCTCGGTCTTGCTAACCTTCGGGACTAATTCTATACTATTTCTATAAAACTAATTCTATAAAATTTGGATTTTTTCAAAATTGTTTGGAGTAAGCTGGCCTTGACATTTTAATAATTTTTTCATGTTTCTCCCAGAGTTGTACGAGAGTTCTGTCACATTTGTTATGTTTAACGGAATATATCGATAGTCGCATTTCAGTTTGAAGTGCAGCATATTTTTCTGTGAATTTTCTAGTGTTCGATCGATGAGATTTCTTCGAATTTGTGTACATGAAACATTTATAATCTTTCGTCACCTGTGTTCTTCAGTTTCTAACCTTTCTGTAACAAAAATGGGTGATCAAAATTCCCTGAATATGTTTCATCATTGACTGAACATTACATTCAGTAACTGACATTTTAATAGATGTGAAGCTTTAAATCTCAACATATATATTGTTATCTGTCATGCGTTTGACATTAGAATCATGCGATCAATTTTCATTTAAATCAATTGAAATTCAAAATTTCTGGTATAAGTTAATCTCAATGGATTAGAATTTCAACACTGTACAGGAGGAACATTCGGGAGCTCTTGATTAAATTATCGATAAATCTACCCAATGCTTTTGAAACCCGAAGTTGAATATTTGAGGCAGTTTTGTATAAGAGGTAAAAAAGTTTCTTTGTGTGTTTTTTACTTCATATGATGTTTTATTTTTCATGTAGACATTGTTTTTCTTATATAATAGTTGCAGTAATTTTGTAGAAAATTAATACTATTACAAAATATACAAAAAAGAACGAAATTTAGTGGTTAGTTATTTGGGGAATATCATTCATTTTTGTGTTCCAGAAATTATCCAATTTATATTTGGGCACCGAGACATTACTTAAAGTATAGAAAATTATTACATAGAAGATAATTATATATGATTTATGAAGTTTGTATGTTGAAAAATAAAGGTAAGCTTTCCAATGTGCAAAATAGAATAATTACTTTGACCTTGAAAATAGTTTATGTAATTAACATTTCTTACGAAGTTGAGTTGAAAACTATACAGGCTGTATATAGTGAATTCTACTTAAGTTGAATCGGTGGATATTATATCATTGGGGTTTCTCTTGCTAGAATCTATGTTGGTGTTTCTTTATTCTGAAATTACTCGTATATTAATATTCTCGTATTTAATATATTATCTCTTATCTGATATATTGTGAAACAAAGTTCAATATATTTTATTAAAAATCTTTTGACTTAATATCACATAATTAAGTTCAGTTTAACTTTTGAGTTAGGTAACAAATTTGTGTTCGGGGTAATAACCCGAAAAAATTGTCAAGCAACAATATAATTGTGTGAAACCTAGCCAATGAATGTTCTAGTGTTCATTTTCTTGAATATTTCCATCAGTGCCATAAGCACAACAAAATTTCATTTCTTTAAAAATATCGCCGAATAAGCCTTTGAAATACGGGAATAAACGCGAGCGTACTACTAACGCAACCTATTGACTTTTGAAAACATCGTATTTAGTAGATACCTACGGGTATAGAATATATGTGAAATTTCGATGCTTGGTGTGTCTGTAATCTGAGAGGTGTTTTCTACTGATTCCTATAGATGGAATTGTGGAGTGCTCATTACTCTACGGTCTTCCACTTGGAGTCACACGAAGATGCTTGGAGGTTGAGATCGTAGCCTCACTTCGATGGACGTGGTGCGACTGACGAGTTCCTTGCAGAACGAAACATATATGTCTCGCACTTCCATCAGATGTGGCATCGATTTCAATATTTTTCTAACATTTATCCCTTGAAGGATAATGGAGACATCACATCGTACACGTTCACATATCTAGCTCTACTATAACATTCTCTTGGTTAATTTGAATTTTTCGAATGAATGTTCCAGTGTTCATTTTCTTAAATATTTCATTCACACACACATATATATATATATATATATATATATATATATATATATATATATATATATATATATATATATATATATATATATATATATATATATATATATATATATATATATATATATATATATATATATATATATATATATATATATATATATATATATATATATATATATCTTTCAAAATATTTTGGGTTATCGGCAAAGGTGGGCAGAACTAATTTAAACTACTAATCGTCAGCAATTCTATATTTCGAACGAATTTCGTTCTTCTGCAGAAATACTAAAAATATGCACAGGTGTTAATTATTCAGTTACAACTTGTAGAACAAGGTTAAACCATAGAACCTCGATTTAGGGGTTTGTTGTACATTGCATTTATATATCGTACGTCGTTAAGCACTGTTGCATTTACATTTAACATTAGTATAATAACTATTGGATGCATTTTGTGTCGTTTTTGTTGGTTTATTGACTTGTGTCAGATGTAGGTTTTCCTTGTTCTACAAGTTGTAACTGAATAATTAACACCTGTCTATATTTTTAGTATTCCTGAAGAAGAACGAAATTCGTTCGAAATATAGAATTACTGACGATTAGTCGTTCAAATTAGTTCTGCCCACCTTTGCCGATAACCCAGAATGTTTTAAAAGTCTTATCATTACGGGGCATATATATATATATATATATATATATATATATATATATATATATATATATATATATATATATATATATATATATCGCTTTCTCTGTAAATTTGTAATATCTTGGAAAATACGCATTTAAATCATATGCTATAAAGGGCCATATAAATCTATATTAAATCAACAATGTATTTAAGGTGTTTACTTGAATAAGGATTAATGCTGTATTGGTAAAAATCGCTTCGAAAATTAGCCATTATTTGTCGTAAAAAGTAAATGACAAAAAGTCAGTTTTCTGTATACCTTTTCAATGTGTACATACTTAGTACATTATTTTGATAAATCTCGTAGGATTCAGCCTGCGTTTGCAATGTAAGCGGAAAAAATGTATTTACATCACATTAGAAACCTCAGAAATAACAGTATTTCTCCACTATTTAATGGATGTTATTATACATATAATCCTTCCTCTTCAATCACTCTATATATTTAAAAAAACCGCATCAAAATCCGTTGCGTTGTTTCAAAGATTTAAGCATACATAGGGATATAGGGACAGAGAAAGCGACTTTGTTTTATACTATGTAGTGATAAAATAGATTCAAACTGTAATAGCATCACAGTTTTCTGCGCCTTCGGTGTCGATAACTAAATATCGCCTGCGCGCAGAACATATGATAATTGAGGTTATTTGTGTCAAAATATCGGAAATGTTAATCGAGTTAAATTTAGAACATCTTTGCATGTTACGATAATTTCAATAATTCAGTAAAAAAAAAGAAATTATTAAATATCTACGACTCTCCAAAATAGGTTAACTATTGATATTTTCCAGTATTTTTAAACAAAGTATACATATTCAGAACTGATAATCAGCGCAATGAATTTCTGTTAATTTCAGAGTGATGCCTTTATATCCTACTAAAACATGTATTTGGTATTTTCCGTATTTATGTGAATTTGTTAAGTTTGAGAAATTTTTAAATTTATAACTGATGAGGTCGATACTTGCAGAAAACTATCCATAGTGAAACATTGTTTAAATTTTTCTCATATATTGCAACAATTACGCACTACGCGTGTATCGAAATAATGTTTTTTCTTCAGATGCAATATTATTAACTGCGAAAAAGATTGCATCATGAATTGTTAATATTGAATTGGAAGAATAAGTATTACTTCGAAACGCGCGTCACTCGTATTTATTTCAATATATGAGCATAATTTAAACCTTGTTTCTCCAAGAAATTTTCAATTCTGACGTCCAGGATTGCTACTGATTTTTTCACGTATGTTTGTAATACCTTTTCCCCTTCTAGTTTCAATGTTTTACGATTTCATTTTGGTGAGTTGCTTTTATTATTAATGGCAAGATAAAAATATTAATAAGAGGAACTTGGATGTACTCTCAATTATATTCCTTTCAGTTGTGGACCCACTGATATACTAAATCATATTTGCACATAAAAACCATGTTATTGCAAATAAGTTCGTTGTGATTTTAATCACCAATCAGATTTAATGTTTTATAATATTACATTTTCATATACCTAAAATGTGAAATATTTCGATAGTACATAGAATTAGATAGTTAACAGTTCACTATATTATAATTATATGCGTCATATCTCTATTCCGGTATTGAAATTCATATTCGTTCGATACTTATTCACCATTCAATAATTTTCCGTGTCATATCATCGTGCGTGGCGACTGTCTATGTGGAAAATATGAGTACTTCATAAAAATTGCCACTTCTGTTTAATGTCTTATTCAATGAAAAAATTAATTTCACTTTTAAATTGGTTCACGTTAAGTAACATTCAAAATTCAGTTATGTCTCATCATTTCGATAGTAGTTGAGTCGAGTGATGTCTTTTCAGTTAAATAATTTTTCCTGTAATGATCCACAAACTTTTTTTATTTTTAGTAAGTGCCAGCGAAGCAGAGGAAGAAGACGAGAATGAATTTTACGATGCAATAAATGATGGTCTAGGAAGTCCGGGCAGTACAGGAGATAACTGTCTGACTTTTAACATACCTACAGGCAACACTCACCGCAGAAATAGCTCTGGCAGTTCTAGCGGAGTGGACGAAGCACAAGAAACTAAACATGTGAGTCTTCAGTGTGGGAATAATATTTTGAGTTTATGAGAAAAATCTAAATAATGTTTCATTATAATATTTTGCTACAATACGAACCAACAATTTTTATTTTCAATTTGCATATTGCTATTTTTCAACCAATTTTTTTAAAGAGTTTTCTGCAACATATTAAAAGGTTTTTGTTCAAAAATAATGTTTAGAAGTTGATATAATGAGTTTTTGTCACTATTTTTATGAGAGTGCGGAAATTAAGAAGAAAGCTAATAGACTGAATGATTTCGTAAACTAAAATAGTTCGCACGTCAACAATTAATGAACTTTCATTTAGACTACAATCATAAAAACTTCTCAATAAGAATGGAAATTGATTTATTATTAATATGATTAAATCGAGTGAAAATGTGTACCGCGGATATAGCAAGCGGAAAAAATCCTTGCAAGCGCCTTATCGTCTGAGCTAATCAGCGTTTGTTTCCAGAATAATACCTTTCTCAGGTGATAAGTCTTACTGATATTTTCCATGTTAATTTCAATGTTTGTCACGAAAATATATCATGTCACGCACTGAGAATCTTAATCGAAATATTTCAAATAAAACTCTCAGGGAGCTGTCTACACAAATGTTGTCAACGAGAATGAACCACTTTCGAGAGTGAATATTAAGAGCGTTTCGAAAAATTGTTGAATGATAATAGGATACAATTGTCTCATCATCTTTAATCAAGAATTAAACGCCCATAGGTCCTATACC
This sequence comes from Henosepilachna vigintioctopunctata, assembly GCA_030704895.1. Taxonomy (NCBI): domain Eukaryota; kingdom Metazoa; phylum Arthropoda; class Insecta; order Coleoptera; family Coccinellidae; genus Henosepilachna; species Henosepilachna vigintioctopunctata. The sequence continues at coordinate 10,938,429 of JARQZJ010000031.1, forward strand.
AGAATGGGGAATTGTTCTCAGTGAAAATCCACGTGAGCTCCCTCTATAGGAGAAAAAACGTATAAACTCTCCCTAACGTTCTAGATTCCTACTCATGACAACAGTAGTGCGAGTGTGAGGCTTTGTAGACATTTCATTCGAACACTACAGAAAACTGTCCGCAATGTGTAAGAATGGACCCACGCCTAATCGCTCCAGATCACGCCCCAGCAGGCAAAAGTTTAGCTAGTTTCAAGATTCACAAATGATTCTCGTTGAGAACATTAGACCACTCCCTGAGAGTTTCATTTGAAATATTTCGATATTTCCATTAAGAGTCTCAGTATTTACTAGTACGAACCATTTGTGAATCTTGAAACTTTATATGTATATATATATATATATATATATATATATATATATATATATATATATATATATATATATATATATATATGTATATATATATTGTTACGAATTATGGGTTTCGACGGATAAATTCCAATAACTTTTAACAACAATAAATATCCTTTATTAACAACTGAAAATAAATACAACAATGTCAAAGTCACTCTATGTCAAGTCTAACGCTATTTGTAAAGAACTCTACTATGCCGACACGTGGTTGTTACTCTATGTTCTTCTCTCACGATCTCAGACTGGAATGCCAGAGGCAGTTCGATGTCCTGAACATCGACACTGCAACTCTAGATGGGCTCTGTGGTCGTGCCTACGACGGTTCTCAACAGCCTCATCATTTCTTCAAACATCCATCAAACATTGGGGGCAAATCTGTATAATATATATATATATATATATATATATATATATATATATATATATATATATATATATATATATATAACGAATTAAATTTTTTGTGCTTATGGCACTGAATTAAATATTTAAGAAAATTAACACTAGAACATTTATTCGAAAAATTCAAATTAACCAAAAGAATGTTATAGTAGAGCTAGATATGTGAACGTGTACGATGTGACGTCTCCATTATCCTTCAAGGGATAAATGTTAGAGAAATATTGAAATCGATGCCATACCTGATGGAAGTGCGAGACATATGTTTCGCTCTGCAAGGAAATCAATGAAATGAAATAAATTGAAAATCCTGTGCATTTAGTTCTGAAAAACTACTCAGATGTTTACTAAACTATTGGCCGTTTTATGAAATACCCAGTCCTAAAAATGTGTAGAAATGCCGAAGTGTAGTGTAGATTAAATGAAATCAAGTTTTATATAATACTATTGAATTCATTAAAATTATTTTTAATATTCACACAATTACACAATACGATCGAAATTGATGACCTATCTGATATTAGTTCTGCAATCTTGTCACCTATATTGGTGACATTTGGTCATAATGTACATAATGGTTTGGGACAATAGATATTAATGATGTTTTACTGCACTTTTCGATACGACATGTCATTATATTTCATGAATTTATGTATTCATGATACGATCATGCAGTTTTGAAGCAGTTGAATGCGTTCTTATATCGCTTTTATCAGTTCATTTTACACGTTACAATGTCAGAAACAAATAAAATGCCTAGTCAAAAATTACGTTATCATTTGTCTATCAGATCAACCCGGAATTTTTTTTAATTCAGTGGACCTCCTTTTAACGCCTGTTCCGAACGGCTATTGTGTTTGTACTCGATGTACATTACCCAGCATATAACATTATTTAAACTACTCAAATCATAGACAAATACAAGCACCCATGCCTTCAGCGGGCCTTGAAGCCGAGTTCTACCGCACCATAACCGGGTGTTCTACCGACAAAGCTATGGAGACCGGCAACTCGGAATTTATAAATACTCGCAAATAAAAAGGAAATAGACTAGAAAATGATGCAAGTATATGTATCAAATAGAGCACTCAGTCCCGCTTTCATCTGGCGATATTAAATATGCTTCTCCCCAGATTCCATAGAAAAAAAATGCAATTTCATAACTGCTTTAGGTAGTCATATTTTTTCCATACGAAAGTCCATAACTTCCACTTAATATACCTACTACAGACAAAAATAATATGAATATGAACAAATTTCAATAGAGCTTTTTTTTTTCTCGCCTTCGAATAAAATGCCCTATAGTTACGAAAGATAGGACCTTTTTTTTCTATTAGGGTCCAAGAATATGGAAGAAATTTGATTGTAAGTAATATATCGCATATAGAAAACAAACCACTCATGGAATACTCGTATTTCAGTCAAATACATAACTCAAAATATAAAAACTCAAATATTTTACTTAATAAACTAACCGATTTTGGTAGACACCTTTGTTGAACACGTTTTCAAATTGTTAGGTAACTAATTCCTAGAATAATAACCTTGACAATCTTGTTGCATTTAACATCTTAGGTTATAATATAACTAACATACTGGTAGATAATAAAAAATAACTGGCATCAACGTGTTGTACGTGATTAGAGTATAAAAACAAACATTTTTTGAAAATAGGTATTAACATCCATTTAAATAAGAACCCTGTTTTACCCTCTAGTTTGAATAGCATACGAACTTGAAGCTCTATTTTTATCAATGATTTTAGTTCCGCCTGCTTTATAAATAGTTCCGATCATTATTCAGTAAAATATTTTTATAAGATTTTTATTAATAGTTATTATTATATTACGACTACTTTTCATCAATGTTATTATATTGTTATGAATATAAACCAAATGGCTAATTTTTAATGTCAATCTTTTGACAGGTTGTTGTAGTAACTGAAAAAAATCGAAAAATCACAACGCATCCAGATCAACAGTCAGGCACTATGATTTCTTTCAAGTCGTCTGCCAGCACCAGGAAGAGACGTACTAGGATCCCTGACAAACCAAATTACCCTCTTAACCTATGGGGTATAATGAAAAATTGTATTGGAAAAGATCTGTCTAAAATTCCCATGCCAGTCAATTTCAACGAACCTATTTCCATGCTGCAGCGAGTTACAGAGGATTTGGAGTATTCTAACATTCTAGATACGGCAGCCAAGTGAGTAATGTTTAAATTTTAAATATTCATCGATGCCAATCTGAATTAAAACTTTATATCTAGTCAGTTGTTAAGGAAGTAGTTTAAGTTCACCAATATTTGAATTCCGATATTTAAGTTTCCGTACACTTAACAATATATGTATAGTATACCAATGTTTCTTACACCTAAAGTGTAATTTAATGTGTTAAATTTATATCTCCTCATAATATTGGCAATTATTAAGAAAATATAATAATATGAATAATATAATTTTCTTCATAATTGACAACAACCAAATTCATTACAAAATTTGAAGAAGCCCAAGTTGATTTAACATAATTCTAGATGACTCAAATTGAGAAAATAACACTCAATTTTTTTTACATATCTTTACAACACTGTTTAACATAATTTATGACATTCAGACAATGTTTTAAAGGCTTAGAATACAAAATTACAAACCAAAATTGAAATGTATGGCAGGACACCACTTATGTCCATTATCCTAACATGGCCAATATACTCTAATCGATGAATTGATAAAATAATGAATGTCAGTTCATTATTTCGATAAATATTAATACTAGGAATCGATATTTCGTCATTCAATCATTATTTGTTTAACCGTAACTAGGGAAAATGCATGGCTAAAGTACAATAAGTTTTATAATAGTTTTATTTTATATTAAATCTGTATTACGCTAAATTTTCTAAGAGATCAGATCTTAGAAAATCTAATGTTAATACATGTTAATCTAGCTCAGAACACTTGAATGACATTCAGTACTTCTCATAATCTGCCGTTTTTATATCAGAAGAAGTTTTTAATAGGCCTCTAAGTAAGCACCTCTTTTAATAAGTGGTGCCTCTACCCTATAAACATTATTTCCAAAACAATATACTATTCATCATTTTCTGTGTTTGAATGGAATTTGAAGAAATCATGTTATAAATGATATACATATATTATGTCCTTGTATTTAGTAATCCATGTTGTAGTTTTTTTGATATTTTTTTATGATTTCAGTATACTGAAATTTTATTTGTTTTTCACAGAAATCGCAAGAAATATTCGTTAAAAACTTGTGGAAAGTACAATATAAAGATGTATTTCCCAATGTATATTTTGAATCTTTTATATAAATTTGTCAGTGCCATCATATTGTTCAATCAGTAATTTTTCACAGCTGTTCAGATCCATGCGAACAGCTGGCTTATTTAGCAGCTTTCACAATTTCCGCATATTCCACGACAGCCATCAGAGCGGCAAAACCCTTCAATCCATTATTAGGGGAAACCTATGAATTAGATAGAACTGAAGATTTAGGATTTAGAGTTATTAGTGAACAGGTAATTATATATTTCACTATTTGTAGTTATTTACATTTTAGATATTTGTCAATGATAACCTCGTTTATTTTTTCTATCTATATTTTCATTTTCTCATGTTGATTTTTGTATTTATACATTTCAATTCAGTCACTATTTCATTGAATCTGTTTATATCTAACTATATTTGTAAATAAATTATTTCTAGGTTGCTCATCATCCTCCAATGGTAGCACAATATTCAGAGGGAAAATCTTGGAGGTGTTGGCAAGAATTTACCTTGACATCGAAATTTAGAGGCAAATATCTCCAGGCAAGTGATGTTAGTTCGTTTCAATTCATATTATCGATATTTGCTTGTTCCACCGAAAAATTTAACAAGCGAATCGTTGCTGCTGCGCTTCCTGTTCTAACAAAATTTTGACAAATTTTGCAAATGCTGCAAACTGATGGATTTTAGCATTTCTTATTGTTTATCAACCAATGCTATTTTACAGTCAGGTAATATGCATATGAGCACTTACAGGAGGTTAATATTCAATATTTATCTCTATTCTGGAAAATTTATTCAGTGTACATACATACAAAATAAAACTATACAAATGTGTTTTCACATCTAAAGCATATCATGAAGCATATAAAAAAATTTTATATCATCAATTCAAACTCAAATCATTTTCCATTCACTGAACATACTACAAATTAGTTTTTGATTCAATCAACATGTAGAAAATGTGTATGTACAAAAAGAGACTTATGAGACAAGTACAACATTTAAATACATAACTTAAAGGTATATATATATATATATATATATATATATATATATATATATATATATATATATATATATATATATATATATATATATAGTCTTAAGTAACATGTATAATTCAATAGAGCATAATTTAATCTTACGTACACATACACAATATACCATATAGTATCCACATTCGCAAATTGCTTGATGGCATTAGTGGAATAATATAGCTTCTGCAAAGAAAATTAAGTTATTTCAATTTCACAGATTATACCATTAGGAAGTTCTACTTGCGAATTTAATGACAGTAAAAACAGATACACCTGGAGGAAAGTAACTACTACAGTGCATAATATAATTGTTGGAAAACTGTGGGTTGATCAACATGGTAAGTGAAATAATCATTCACTGAGCAGATTCATATTTCCAAATAAGTTTTAACAAATTTAATTTCTTTCGAATATACACTTTCAAACACTTGAACTTATGATTTACACTTTATTGACTACATAGCATGAATAACATTATTCTGTTTGCATATGAAGAAGTCATTTGTAACGAGGAAACCCATCATGCTATGTTAGTCAATAAAGTGTAAGTCATAAGTTCAAGTGTTTGAATTTAAGTTTATATTCAGTTGTAATGGATTTACATCAAGTAACCGCCAACACTATTAAATATTTAATTTCTTTCCTTATTCCCATTTTGTGTTACAAGTGATATTGAGATTATCATTTTCACAAAATGCCTGATTATCCAGCTAAATTTCAGACATGAAAAAGAACAGTTTTTTAAAAGGTTAGGTGAAACTGTTCTTGGATAACTCTTTTTCACAAAAATTGTTTGTCGAGTTTCTTTTGGTTCATTGGAATGATTTCCATCTTTCCACTATGGCTCAGAATTTTGGCAGAAAGTTATTCTTTGTAAACCAGCTGAACGTCTTGGATATAAAACGCACTTTAGGCCATATTGGTGTATTGAAAATGAATAGCCCTTGTGAGATATGGAAGGTAACATTTGATATGTCTGCATTATAGAAACTTGCTAGATATATTATCACCTCAATGAAACGGAATTGTAATGTTTGTTGTTTTCAGCAACATATCCATCTGATAGATTAAACTGATTAACTGAATTTGAGGAAAACGCATTTAATTTTTTTATACATTTTGAATAGTTTATTAACTCCTAACTTCAAAATGGAAATCATTGCAAATAACAGAACTTTGCTGTGTTGTAGAAGTATATTTTAATGCAAAATAATTATTTTATAGGTGAAATGGAAATAATAGGCAAAGGAAATGCAAAGGGTCTCAAGTGCCACCTAAAGTATATCCCATATTCGTACTTTGGTAGAGATTCACAAAGAAGAGTGAAAGGCGTCGTAATGGATGCGAGCGATAATGTCAAGTGGGTTATAGATGGTAAGCAAGTTTATCATCTTATATGTACGAGTATTTCGAAATATGAAGTAGTTTGTGGGACTTCCTTTAACTATAAAAATTTTAACCTAAAATTCATAAACCGACTAATTTGTTGTTGAAGTTGAATGAAATCTTATGAAGAAGTAGAATTCGTGAACTATCAGAATTTTTAATGAAATTTGTTGAAGTAATGAGGTTGAAAGTTCAAAGAGGAATGAAGAATATTGGTAAAAAGTAGAATTTAATGTTCTACTTTAATCTCTGATTTAATCAATATTCCCTTAGTTTCTATTAATGAATTTAATAGAAACTAAGGGAATATTGATTAAATCAGATTGTATCAGTTAAATTTGTTAGTAAAAAGTGGAGCAAATATATCAATAAGTAGAAATGTAATCAATAAATCTGAGAGCAACTAGTTTACATAAAATGTAAATTTAAGTGACACAAATTTGCCTGAAAAGCAGAGAGAATTAGTAGATAGATGTATATTTAATTTCATACCAAATGATATTTGAATGAAGATGTCATCATAATAGTGAAACTTCTGTCACAATTGTTCAATGAAGGTGTTGCAAATCTAGAAAACAGTGTTATATAGTAAAAATCAAAATAATAATAATTGAATAACTGGAATTAAAGCAATTGAAATGGAGGCTAGAAGATATTAGCTAATAATACATTAATTAGTGAAAAGAAGATGTAAACTATACACTAAAATAAACAAAATAAGTGAAAAATTGAATCAAAAGTAAATTAAAAAAAAATGGAAGTAAAAGCAATGAAAATCCAAAAAAATACTCATCTGGTCAGATTGATTAAATCGACAATTAACTTCCAAGTACCAAACCTTAATTTGTATAAATGTAGACCCATCTAGAACCCAGTTAACCAATACCTCTGACCAACCTGAATCTCTCACATTGTATTTCTCAAGTACTGTGACATAATTACAAATACCAATATTATTCCAAATGTTCGTGAATATGTGTAATACATGTACAAGAAAAATTGATTACTTAATATCATCTCGCTGATGAAACAAAAAAAATCATTGGTATAAAGTTGAATATGGTATAAAGAATTATTTTTAGCAGGTTATACTGAGACATTCCTAATATCTTACTGTTGAAACTTGATGAATTTAATTTGGCAATGAATTTTTAATGAAATTATTCACACATCTTTGTTATTAATAATATGGGAATATAAAATTTACTTTAAAATTTTAAGCAGCTGTTTCATTTTGTAATCTTTCCAAATGAACCTGCCTTTAGTAAGGATATATTCAATGCATCAATAAATTACCATTATGCCATCTTTATTTTAGCAGCGACTTGGGTCGCTGTTTTTGTTTCGCACTGGCAACTGCTAAGCTAACTATCAATAAAATTTAGCGATGTCGTGCTATCCTTATATTACTTATTCTGATTTTGAAGAATAATCAAGTTGGGAGAGACAGACGAATATCATAATAATAACAAACACCTAAATCTACATGCCGCAAAAAATGCTTGATGGTTTATTTATTCATTTAAGTCCATATTCCAGTACTCGGTACAGTCTTAATACACAATTTTTTTGTTGTAACTGTATAATAATACAAACACTTGAATTTGATTTACACTTTTGTTGTCATAATAACGTGACGCTTTTCGTAGGGTTACCGACATCTTCAGACGCTAACGGATTATGATTTAATATTCTGTCTGAACTCTTTAATATTCACACTACATGTGTGAATCAAATTCATGTGTTCGAATTATCCAATAGTTATTATAATGGAAAGTACCAAGTGAATGACAATACTATTGAATATTTTTTGTTGCGTTCGTTTCGAAAATGCAACAACTTTTACGGATGTTGAAAGTTCGTCCTGGAAACTGGAAGGAGAAGGTCATTATTGACATTTGCATTTGAGGTTTGGCGATTCTCCTCAGTTTTTGTACAATAATTAATGGAGTTGTCCGCAATATAATGATTAGTTTTCATTTGCATCTGTCATATAAGAATTTGTTTTAAAAGACATTTTTGCTAAATATATTGCACTTGGCATAATGATTAACAACAACTACGAAAAAGTTCCAAATGTCTCTTGTTATTGGACGTTTTTGGGGCGATATTCGATTTAAAAATTCAAAACTATTAAAATAAGGCGAAACGAACAAGACCAAGACCTTATGACACGGTGATAGCTGACGGTAAGAGGAATCAGCGATTGTTATTGGAAACGAAAACTGCTAAAAAAATTTAATTGAAATCGTTGGGAAGTAATATTCATATCAAAATCAAAATACCTGTCTATCAAAAGTATCAACTAACAAATAACAAATCGTCTGTGAACCGCCCATACATGCTATCTAAAATTTAAGCAAAATCGCATTATAATAGCATTTCATACTATTTCCTATGCTTTACTGTTGCAAAATATAGAATCTGCAGAAAAGTATAAATTAAAATAAATGTATTCTAAACCAACAATGCTTTACTTCTAATAACACTGCTAGTAAATGATTACACATGTTTCATCTTCGGCCTGAAAAGTTGTCAAAATCCTGATATGATGTTTTGCGATTCACAGTCGAAATATAAATAATCAGATATTATCATCGGTTGTTACAGCATTGTCTTGCCATTATCAGCGATTTTTAAAACATGGACCAAATTCATCGCTTGGCAGAAAATTATGTCGGTGGTAGTAACGGTGTCCTTTGACACCGGTATAAAAATATAGCCCATCACTATAATGGAACAAAGTTTTGACATGCTGATTTGTTTTTAAGGTACGTGGGATGATCAGGTGCAGATTTCACCTGTTATCGGCGACATGGGCACCACCAGTAATCCCATTTACAAAACCGGATCGCCAATCCAGGCCTGGAAAAGAGTGCCTTTAGCTCCGGAAGCGGAAAATTACTACAATATGAGCACATTTGCCTGTCAACTGAACGAAATGGAAGAGGGAGTGGCGCCTACGGATTCCCGTTTGAGGCCAGATCAGAGATCCATGGAACTTGGTAATTGGGATGAAGCTAACACAGAAAAACTTAGGCTGGAGGAGAAACAAAGAGCGGTCAGGAGGAAGAAAGAATCTGAAGCGGAAAAGGCTGCTATTGAGGGTAAGACGTTATGTAATGCTGCGTAGATTCAACTCTTGAATTGTTCACACCAAATAACGCTTACCTTTGCATTAATGATGTTTAATCAACTTTTTCACTGGTAAAAAGCATGAAAGTGAATATTTTAAGCGACATATTGCCATATTAAACAGTCATAAAGGCAAATTAAAATTGATTGGTGTTGTAATGACAATAATCATATTTACTGACATATTTCATTATGTATTGGTTATTCCAATGGAAACGTTTTGATTGAACATTAAGCTAACAATATTGACTTGACAAACTATATACAGTTATTTCAGTTAAACCTTATCCTTTATGAACTCTAGTGCTGTAGAATACTTTATGGTATTTTGATTTTCATCGAAATTAATTTATTTCTAATTCCTGAGTTAATATGTGACATATTGCTGATAGGGTCCTATTTTTTTATGAATTGTAATTAGTAATCCTGTTGATATCAGTGGAAAAATGTTAAAGTCTGTTACTTTTGGCTTATAACCAATTCACATTGAAGGGATTCAATAATTTGATACAAATTATAACATTCAATAATTTTCGTCAGTCGAGATTTTAAATTTCATTTGTATATAATAATAATTCTTCATTCTATGAAAAATTCATACAATAGCCTTATGTCAATAACCTTATGTCCTTCATCCTATAAATATAATAATTATATATTTATAAATATGGGTGTTATATATTGTTCCAATGTCTCAGATTTTTAATTTTTAAGGTCGTCCATATGAACCCTATAAACCGTTATGGTTCGAGAAGAAAGAGGATCCTGAAACAGGCACTGTCAGTCACATATACAAAGGAAATTACTGGGAATGTAAGGAAAAACAAGATTGGTCGATGTGTCCAGATATCTTCTAATTGAGCAAACTTCAATTTTATTGAAACATGTCCCAGTATCCTACGTTGTGCTTTGCTCTTTGAAACAAAGAGGAGAAAGAGAATAAGTTTAAGATTTTAAAGTTGAATAGCCAGGATGTTTAAAAATTTTTTGTGAAATTGTATTAATTAATATTTCCTATATTATTTTTCAGATATATTGGATTGATGAATGTTGATCCCTATTTTCAATCATTATCGTGATAGATTGTAAATAAATTAAAATTGAACTGTTAAAATTATTTGCTGTGAAATGTTTTATTTTGTTCAAGTAAATTATTACAGTGAAGTTCTAAATTTGTGAATAATTACTGTTGTATATATTGTACGATTCCACAATGTAAAGCTTTCGCTAGGTTTTGATGAATAAATTTTTTTAATATTGAATGAATTTTTTGTGGTTTTTTGTAAAGTTGGTAGTATTTGTAAAGTTGTACTATAAAAATTTTGTTATTAATAACAAATTACTCATCTTTACGATCCAAAATCTAAAAATTACTTATTATTTGTTTCTGTGAATTTAATTGTCATCAAAAAAAGCACTTAGTTTTTTATTGATTCAATCAAACTTGATTTTTCAAAATTGCATTGACCGAGACATAACCACTGAATGCTATTAATATCATGTGATATTAATAAATCAATGCTTTAATAAAACTGATTTTTAATTCTGTAAAAACAATTACCAACTTTTCTTTAATTTTTAAGAAATAAACTAAATTATTATTTCTTTTTATCTGTCTAAATATACTTATTAACAGTGGTTCATCAATCGGTACTAAATTATAATTTTTTTATATTTGAGTACCATTTAACAATATAGTCTAATGTTTTCCATGAGGAATAAGTTATAATGATTTTGACAATTTATGTGTACCAAGTAATGGTCGAATTTACTATCTGAGAGTATAATATTTTTGGAACACATTTGAGTTTATGGCGTCCTAGTGCAAGAAAATCAACATTTATTGTGATTCTGGTCTTCTCTTAGCTGACCTTTTGTGTTTGCGTTGTAGTTTCTCAGCTTTACTGCATTTTAAGGTTGTCTGGTAGGTTAGCATAAGATTTATCTTCATCGTCAAGTAATAATATTCTGCGTCTGGTCTTCTTGATCTATCAAAACAGCTTGTAAAGCATTTGTGCCAGAACCAATTCCATTGGTACTTTATCTTCTATCAATTTTTCCAAGGAATTAATGCATCTGATTCTAATACTAAATCGAATGTTTTTTTGGATGAATGAATTTAATAAGTTTGGCTAATCCAAAATAGATATTTTGCTCTTACAGCTTATGCAGTAGCTGGTTGTGTTCAATTCTGTCAAACGCAGTTTCAAAAAAGTCAATACTGGTTGACAAGTTGGTGTAATGTTATTGCATTTTAATTTATTTATGCCGGAAAATTTTTATCTCTTTAATATTACTAAGGTGGTATTTGGTATAATCAACCCTGTGGTGCTTTTTTCGGGGTTATTACTAATAATATCAAACATTTGAAAGCAGCTTGTCAATATTTTTACTATACATAACCGAAATAAAACTCCAGTAGACAGGTTTAAACAAGAATACGCACATAAATGGATTTTAATGTATTTAATATACATTGATTCTTATAATATACTCTTATTAACATAATCTAGTAGCGATGAATTACTGTAATTGAGGAAACGCGCCATAATATATTCAAATTGTACAAAGTCTGCTGGTATATTTCGTCTCTAATACTCCTGTTAACTAGAGTTTAAATGAAAATATTAAGGGTTTTTATATAAACTCAATATTTTGCCTTATTTCCATTTCTTGTGGTGAAAAATGAAAATCTAGAAATAAGTCTTTGTAAGGCTATACTTGACTATTAGCGAACGTAATCGATTAAGGTTTGGAAATGGATTGAGCAGTAGGCCCTTTGTTTATGACAACAAAATACTTCTTGTTGATTTTAAAATGGTTGGGTTGATATAACAATATATCTTGATAAAACAAATCTGCTTATTTCTTATTAAAATTGTATTATTTAATGACATATTCAGAGAGTTTTTTTTAGCTAAATCCAAATATGATTATTAGTATATACCTACATATACATACTAAATTACTTCAAACATATCAATTATACTTGAAATAGGTTTATTTAATTCCTAACAAACTAAATAAAAATGCTACCAAGTTTTAGTTAATGCTTGAAACGCTAGAATTGTAAATTCATAAAAAGACGATTATTAACGACTAACAATGAGTTTAATCAATTAATGCATGTCATAAAAGACTTCCATATTTAACTATATATTAATATTCGTCATACAATCATCTTTCATTAGGTTTAGTCTCTGAAGAAATTTGAGGTAATATCCAATCTTAAGAGGGATACATACAAATCGGGTATTTAAAGCTTTACATTTCAATTTGCTCTAGGACTGCGGTATGTATATGGTTATAATAGGCATCTTCATTTGAATGGTTCAGAACCTTTCTTCATGGAAATCTTTTTTAATCTGTGTCAAATAAACATAGAAAAGAAAAAACAATATTTTCTAGATATACACAATTTTGAAAGGTCTATATATTCAGAAAACATCTTTCTCTTTTCGAATATATTTTCAGTATCTAAACAATATGAATACAATTAGCATTCTCCTTCCAGAAGGTTGAAGCAAGATAGAACTAATAATATGGTTCTTCCAACCAAATTGAGTAAATGTTAATAATACAACATTTAGAAATGTCTGAACGTATTATACGGTCTGTACAAAAAAATTCTTGGTTGGTTCTACAAACTCAAGCTTTGTGAAATGTACCTTAAAATAAAACACATTTGGTTAAAGTCCACAATAATTATCTAATACACTCGACAAAGGTATGTTTCTGGCTGCCAAATCATTCTTTGATAATGATTTAGTAGCCTTAAACTTGAGATAAGAGAAATATAGATCGCTGGAAGAACATCGCTAGATGTGTTCTAGCAATAGGAATGGGATGCATGAATGTGTTTTATCAATAGAAATGAGAAGCAGATGTACTTCAATCTATGATTATTTGATGCTACTTTCTAAATAAATGAACAGTTTTTATAATTGAAAACAATAACTCTGAAATTTCGGTATTAAATTTGATAACGTTTCATACGTATTTTTTCATTTATATGTGTCATGGCAATCATTATGATTATCTTGTGAAAAAGCTGAATTTTTTACAATTTCATATTTGCTCTGATATATAGTATAGTAAATTGATAAAGGTTTTTCATTGAGTGACAGATTTAAAGAATGTATGAAAACAATTTGTGTGTTTCAAGAAAAATAATTCACAATGTTATGACTTATTTATTATATTTATATTCTATGTTTTTTATAATTCCGGATTTATTGGGTGACATTTATTCAACAAATCCTCGTATGAATTGTATCACATAAGACCTATCCGACATGCGCAAATGATATGTTGAGAATATTTGCTGAGATTAAACGGTCATGTCTAGATATTATTGAAGAGAACATACCAATTAAATCCTTCTAAGTTTTCTGACATTTCTAGTATGTCATGAAAAACAAATAGTGTGAGCAAATAATCGAATGTCTCACTAACGTCAGGAAATAGAGTGGAATTTGGTAAATTATATTTAAAAAATCATACTTTGCAGTTTAAATTTAAAAATACCGCGTGAAGGTGACGTCAAGTCCGATAGTTACCGAATAGTGTTTCGTGAAAAATCGTTCTTAGTGTGGCGGGTGCGGCCATATTGGTAGTACGCGGAAAAGGCTGATACGGTTTGTGTGGTGTTGTGAATCTCATCTAAAATCATCGAAAAATGTCTGAAAGGGAGGATAACGTGTACAAGGCGAAATTAGCAGAACAGGCAGAACGTTACGATGGTATGCTTATTTTCTTCATTTCATTATATCATATTAATTGTTAATCCGAACCTCTTCTCAGTTGTCGGCAAAAAGACGCTGGAAATATTGACATTTTTGACAGTTCAGGATAAAATTTCATTATATACTGAAAATTCATCTTAATGCGCATTTCTTATTACATGAAATGTATAAAAAACCAATTACACATTGTTTTATTGAAAATGAGCTGTAGGTTATCGATTATATTCTACTACAGGGTAATTTGATATTTCACCGAATTCTTAGATTATGATTCATTGGTTGCCCTTCTTGCATGATACATAACTAGTTCTTTCTCCTTTTCATCTGGAATGTGATCAGTTATCTATATCTTATTCAAATATCGATAGGTGTGTTGACTCGTATGATTCATTGCTATCGAACGACTCTGGGGTTAATTTCAATGCAAACACGCACTTTGGTGGCTATCTCTGCACATACGCGTCAATTTCAAAAAGAACCTTTCTTAAAAATATATATATATATATATATATATATATATATATATATATATATATATATATATATATATATATATATATATATAATATAGCATTTGTGTATTCGAGTATTGCAGCTTTCTCCCGGTAAATCCCTTCTACCCTTAATATTTCTTTGAACATCGTTGTAGTTTTATGCACCAGGAATTTGTAATTTCTATGAACTAAATCTCAATATGAAATACTTTACTTTCTTTTACGCCATGCTTAGGTTCCAGGTTGTAAAATGAATAAATGAACTTCATTTTACTATTTCTACATATTCTCAAAGCAAAAAATTGTCTTATATATTATTTTCTGTATCTTAATTTTACTCATAGTTCAGCAGTGATTGTGGATCACGTCAATTTCCTACTTTTCATATTCCTAAACTGAAGATTTCATTAAATATTGATTTTTGCAAGAGCTTAGAAATTACTTGAAATATTTAGATATTCGTGTACCTTCCATGTATTTTTATGTATTTTCTTCAACATCTTGTTCACTAAATAATTTGGCATTGTTTCAGAGTTTTTGAATATTGTTCTATTTATTATCTTCATTAGATATATCTTCTAAAAAGCTCCGATATTGATTTGAATTTTTGCTGAATATGGAGAAATATATTATCTATTACATATAATATGAGTAATAATATCTACCTCTTCATTTCGTCAGCTTTAAAAGGCACCAAAAAAGCACCAAAAATTTACCAAAAAGAACCAAAAATTAACCAAAAAGCAATTGAGAGGTGTGCTAGTGTTACTTAAGATGTACTTATTAAATTAGTGCGTAGATTAATAGGTTTCGAATTGTTGAATTCATTCAGTTTTTATATAATTTTTTAGGGTTTTTTATCTGCAGCTAAATGAAAAACTATTATTTTTTAATTTTTGCTGTATGACATATCATTACAGTCTTACAAGAATCGATGAATAAGAGATATTATTAATTACCTAATCATAAAAACCTTTCAGGTAGCATAACGTAACGGCACCGGTTGCCGACCGGTCTCCTGTATCCGACCATTTTGGTTTTTCTACTTTAAAACATCCAAATTTCGACCAAAAGTTGTGAAATAGAAAGCATTTGATAGAATCACTCATCATTTGTCACATATCAAGACTTCTCTTTCATATGTTAACGGAAAGCGGTTTAATTCAACAAAATGTACGAGAGCGTCCGTATTCGTATTATATGGATCTCAAAAAAACATAAATTAGCGAAAACAAACATCTGGATTTTTTCTAAGAATGCTGTGATAAGTTCTGAGTTTATTTACTTCAAATGATTTATTGGTTCATTAAAAGCTCAAAATTTCAACATGTAAGCAAAAATGCCATATTTTCATTGATTTATCGATTAAATAATAATGGACGGAATACGGAGCTCTATAAAACATGAGCATTCCTCATTCCGACCACTCGGTCGGTAACAGGAGTTTTGGCACTTCGTAGATAATGTTAATTTTCTATTTTTCAGGTATTTTTGTAAGTGTTTTGTATTTAGTTATATATTCAGAACGCTATCTCTGCATAAAACACCTGTATGCGACCGGGGCTAAGTTTAATAGATTCTCTGCAATGAGACTTTCAATTTCCACTATTTTTTCAATTTCAAACAAAATCGAAATGAGACTCCTGTTTTTTTAAACTTATATTTTTTGTTTATTACACATATTTACATACTAACGATATAGTAATATCTTTAGAAGTATATCTTTCTAACATAAAATTTCAACATGTTAGCGAAAATTACATATTTTCTTTGATTTATCGATAAAATAATGATGGACGGAATGAGGAACCCTATAAAATATTAGCGTTCCTCATTCCGACCACTCGGTCGGTAACAGGAGTTTTAGCACTTTGTAGATAATGTTAATTTTCTATTTTCCAAGTTTTTTTGTAAGTGTTTTGTATTCAGTTATATATTCTATTATATATTATATATAAAAAAATATGCCCAGCAACCTAGATCAAACTATTACTGATATTCATATTGATGAGGAGTTCTGGTTAAATGATGATGAAATAGTCGAGGCAACATTAAAACCGAATGGATCATTAGGTTTAGCGAATTTAAATTCCCCATCTACGTCTAAGCAGTTCGAAGATGAAAAAACGCCAGTTAAAAAAACTGATCAGAATACGGAACAATCAAAATATCCCACACCCTTCAAAAATGCCCTGTTCTGGCCAGGAAATTCAGAAAAAAGGAAGGCTACTACTGATGATGATGAAAAAATGAAAAAAACAAAAGTATATCCCACTGTAGCAATCAGCGACGAATTTATGGAACATCAAAGACGAGTTAATGCACAGAAAGTAGCCAAGGAAAAAACTAAATTAGACAGGGCTCAAAAGAGGAAAGAAAAGATTCATCAGAATATTTTAAAAGGGAAGACAAAAGGTATATCAAAGTCGAATAATACAGCAGCAGAAGAGAAAATAGACTACCCAAATGGTGACTTTGTCGTTGTTGAATATGAAGGAGAATACTTTCCAGGGATAGTCATTGAAAAGGTTGATGATAATCTGAAAGTAAAAACAATGACAATGAGCGGAAACTTTTGGAAATGGCCAGATAAAGATGATATTCTAGTTTATGACATGAGCGAAATCAAATGCAAAATCGAGAGTCCAGCACTAATATCCAGTCGTGGGACTTACGATGTTCCCAAAATAAATGAGCTCCGTAAGAAAAACAATGCGTGAATTAATTTATTGGTTGTATTATAGTTAATTAAGAAAAATTTGAAAATTATTCCTGAATTATCATTAAAAATTGTAATTCAATTTTTTAAATTATTTTATTATATGAGTAAATTTCGTTATTTTTCTGACTTTTTACCCTTATTGTCGATATAACTCAATTCCTAACGAATATTGAACCTTTTTTTCAATTTATATTTTGACTTAATTATATCATAATTTTTTTCACTGTATTCACAATGATTTTTTAGCCATAAAGTTTATTTTAGTAGGTGAGTATGCCCGGTCGGAATTAGGATCCTCAGGGGTCGGATACAGGGGTAGTTGTTGTCAGCCGGTCGGTAAACGGTGCTTTCGGTTAATTTCCACTCGTTTCAGTTCAACATCAAATATATAAATGATCGAATTACTATAGGATGAAATTATGTACATTTCTTAAAATAAGAGTATATAATCTTTCAGAAAAACCATTTTTCAAATTAATCCTTGAATAATTTCATTATCTTTTGAACGATTCATTTGATCATGAGCATCACTGGTCGGAATTCGGTGCCTTTACGTTATAACACACTATTATATACTACAAAATGGACAAACTGTATGTAACCTTTTCATTTCATTTCGATGTTGTAGGTAGGTATCAATTCATCTATTGTATCAAATCATTTTCATTTCCATTTTCAACTATCACTAGTAACGAAAAATATGCAATTCTTTGTGTTATTTAGTATTCAAATTGGTAGAACGCTAATCAGCATCTAACAATTTCTAGAACATACACTTAAAACAGGATAAGAGATTTTTAAAGAAAAGTTTTTAATAAACTGTTTCTTATAATAAAGAAAAGAAGGTTCTACCTAATGAAGTAATGTTTCAAGATAAGGTTTGGAGTTGACTTTTTCGATAAAAGAGAATACTTTTATTATTATTCTTAGAAGAAAACTTAAAATGAGTAGGTATATTTTTATTAATTACCTATATCTGCTGGTTGCATTGTAACAACTATCGTTGACATTGTTACTATTTTTATCCTCTGCATCCCTCTTCTAGTATTAAAGAATTTTGTGTATATCAATATCTCCATCTACCTAATTAAAATTGATATGAAATTGAAAAAATTAGATTTTTATTGTGTATAAAATTTCTACCTATCTCTGTTAGTTGCATTGTAACTATCGTTGACATTGTTACTATTTTTATCCTCTGCATACCTCTTCGAGTATTAAAGAATTTTTGTGTATGGCAATATTTTCATCTAATTAAAATTGAAAAAATTTGGTTTTTTTGTGTATAAGTTTCAATTAGCGCCACCTATTTGCGCTAAATTAATGTCTTTTTCATCAAAAGATTTTTAAGTTTAAAGAAAGTACCTAATTTGAACTTTTCCTAAAACTAAGTCCTAGTATGAACGTTTATTGACATATCTCTAAGAGAAAACCGATGTTAATTACTAAAATTAGTGTTTCGCTCAGATTAAAATTTTTTTAGCTACCTTTGTGTTCGAATTTCATCATATTCCGAGTAAAAATTTCTTTCGATAGGCTGATTATCTAGTCCCGTTTCGTACTGTGTCTGTCCGTTAAATCCGTGTCATTAATCCCGTTATTGGAAAGGTCTCGAGGATGTAGAATATTAATTGGCATCTCGAAGGGATTTCTATCAGACCGACCGGACTATTTCGGAGGTCTCTTATTCTATTGCCGTCTGCGGCTCCTTTCCGTTATTCGTCGATACACGGGCTCTGTCGTGACGGCGAAATGTTAAAATTTTGCAGGTATCGATAATTTTGCGAATTGTATCGAACGAGGAAGGATCGAATGACTTGCGACAAAGACTTGTCGCCGGCGTCCTGCGACGCCGCGTTCCGCAATTTGCTATGAGTAATCTCTTAAAAAGTGTTAATATTTGGCCAGATGTGCGGCAATGTCCAATTTTTTATTATTATGAGAGTTGATTGTCGTATGAAACAGTAGCATATAGGCCTATTGAAGGATGCCGGTGTTGCCAAATTTACGTTTTGGGTAAACCGAATTCCATTTAAAAGTGATAACATTCAATGGATCGATACGTTGTACTTCGTTCAAAATCGGGTAGTTCAAGTAGTTTTTTCAAATGTGGGAAAAGAAATGTGTATGGTGTGTATTGATTCAGATAGGGAAACTGTGATATAACACTTATAATTACTTATGTATATAATGACATTTTTAGAATACAAGTTTGACTGTTATTATTAATTTTTTTATAACGTTTTTTCAATATTCTCCGATGGCAGAATTACGATAATAAAAAAAGGATCTCCTCGTTTTATGTCAAAATTTACTGAAGGATATCTAACGGCAAAGGAATGTTTTTATGGAGGTTATATGTATATATTTGAAAGTACTGAAAGCTAATTTGTTTGAGAGGAGAGTTAAATATCTACTCTTAACAAAGGCACACTATAGTGTGTCAGAGTACTTCGATGATTCGAATAATGTATATGAAAGGCAATAATGTATGCATCAATTTTTTGTATCATATGTTCGTATATTTTTTCACCACAAATGTCCTTCACCATGTGAAATTGTCTCAGACGTTTAATATTTCTGAGGTAATTTGTTTCTTTTCTTTTTCAAATAAAGTTGTATGGGTATTATTGTGAATATAAATTTAACCAAGATTTTTGTTCGAGGGCTGAATGGTCAGACTCAAAACTGAATTCAGTCCTTTTGAGAGTATTTTTCTTAGTTGTAATTGTATCAATTGAATGAATTTAATTTTACAATGTAAGGAATGTTTATCAATAAATCTTATTTTATTTATTTATTATAAAAACATTCAGCAGGGATGAATAGCAATCGCTGGAAGCGGTAATAAAATCTTCACATTTGAAATTCCTGAATCTCCGAAGAAATGGTCACTTTTTGATCGATTTCTGTGATTACTCTCTCAAAGTAATGTGATTCCGACATGAAACTTCATTAACTACAATTTTTCTTATTAAGTAACTTTAATTATTTCTTTTCTTAACTAATAATTTATTCTTATTGACATTTTTGAAGTGAGAATTTGTGGTACATCGATTTATTTCATATATGTATACATTAAGTACGTAGATATATGTACTAGATAGAATCTACTAGATATTTTGAGCCAGTAGTCACTGTTTCGGAACTTAATTTGAATAGACGATATTGCGCTGTGTTGGTGCTTGACCCACGCAGTCATGCAAAAACATTCTTTTCTGGTGAATCGCATTGTACGTATTGATTTTTCACCTTGAGTTCTCGCGTTCGAATGATTTTGCAATGCAATATTTATTTTTCGAATTTTCGGCGTGGCGTATTATGAGAAAATTAATTTTATTACGCACGTAACGTTTGTATTTTCTAGTAAACATACCTCCTCTGTATTACCTACGTTAAAATCAAAAATTATCCGATAAATGGGGAGAAAAGATTATATTTATTTTATCCGATTTCGATTTGTCCACTTACGATTTCTATTTTTTCCTACGTTTAACGTTTAAAGAATTATCACTATTCAATATTAATAAGTAGGTTTTGTAGCCTTTGTCACATTAATGAGAATTATTGTTGTTATTAATTATTTCGTTCTATTGTTCATAGAACGAAATTGTTTAATTTTGATGGGTTCAAATTCAAACAAACATTAACTTTAAATTAAATTTAAGGAAAGAGGCACCTTTCAACGTGTCGAAAAAATTGTTTCTGCAGTAAGTAATAACTTGTGTTCCGTCGACCTGGCGGGTCGCGTCTGGCCAATTTGCACGTCGTAGATCCCGACGACGGACGTCGTTGCGCCCTTGCGGCCTCCAACGGCGAATCGATCGGGAAAAGCCAGGGAGGCCGCTTCCCGGTTCGTTGCCAGCCCACCAGCGGCGTCCGTCGGCGCCCATTCGTCAAAATTTCAACTGCAGTCGTAACATATTTGTTAGTTTGCAAAGTACCTTTTAACCGGTTAATCTAAACTTTATGATTTTCTTTCTTCTGGGCGTGTGTGATATTTCCGAATGTTGTATAATACAAGAAATATTCAGTTGACAACGTTTGAAGTGTCAGCCTAAATACGTCATTAATTTAACTACTGTTTTTCCAGACTACTATGCATATTTTTCTTTTGTTATAATTTTTTTTTCATACTGCGACATTGGAATATTGAAATAAATAAATTTTTTCACTGCCCATTACGTGGTCAATAATTTTTTAATTCTTTTATAACCCAAGCTAAATACTAAGGAACGCACCTCAATTTTTGTTTCTGCGGGAGAAAACATGAAACCATTTTACTGATATTTTATTGTGAAAATTTAAAAAATTGAGTTTTGAAAAGCAAAATTTGTTTTATATCATATACTGTGATATTTGAGTTTATCATTCGTGCTTTATTTTTTTTTTGGAATAAGGAAATTGTTTTACTTCCCATAATATAATTGATTAATTAGTCAATAATTTTTCAATTTAAATTTGTAGTTTCATAACGTGCTAGATCCCAAGGAACATAAGTACCTGAATTCAAATAAACGTACCTCAATTATAAGCAAATTTTAAACTGCGAAAAACGAATGTTATCAGTTGAAGCGATATATCTACAGCAGGCCTCCGTGGCTTAGTAGGGAAAACGCTCGACTATGGTGCGGTTGGATTAGGGTTCGAGTCCCGATGGAGGCATTGGTGTATGTGTTTGTCTATGATTTAAGTAGTGTAATGATGATAATTGTTGGGTAATGTACACATTGATTACAAGCCCATTGGCCGTTCGGACCTTGCGTTAAACTGCAACTTCAGTGAATTATAAAAAAATCTATCTAGAGCTCACCAAAAATCTGGAAGATTAAAAAAAATTATTTGTAAACATTATCATTATTTTAAGCTTTGATTGAATTGAGTTTCTGGTGGAACATTTCCCCTCAGTTTTGTGATCAAATAATAATTCACTGGTTTTGTCTGTTTTTTTTTAAATTCAAATATCAACTGAATTTGATTTCAGTTCTATCGAAGAAAGCATAATCTAGACAGGTAATGAGGTCAATTATACATACTAACCACAACATTGATAAGCTCTTCCGTTCAAATTGAAGTCAATATATAATACATAGCACTTTGTATATTGAAATAATTGAGTTAATAATTCAAACTGTTATCATTATTTCCTTTCAGAATTAAAATTAACAGGTCTTCTCGTATCCGTGATGTGGAAATACCATATTTAATTTTATGACGTTTCAATATCTGTGTTTTCCTAAATGTTTCCAATTGTGTAAAAAAAAAAATCGCTTTGAAGATTTTTTTGAGTGTAGGTATTTTCTTACAGTAGGTACGCTTAGAAGAAGTATAATAAAAATAAGTTTTTCTTATTTTTGATATCCTTTTCTTGAAAATTCATTTGTTCACTATGTAGCTATGTACTATCAATATAATAATAAAATTAAGAAAATTAATAGGGTTTTACGGAATTTGAGTTACATATGGGTGCAATCAAAAATGTGCTATCGAAAAGAAAGACGAAAAAATCATGGGTGTCGTCACATAGGATCAACCTACAAAATCGTACGTTATTCAATTAAAGGAACAAAGGATACAAGTTATTGTTTGATTGAAGCGAATTTCGAACAATAACGTTCGATGAAACGACGGGAATTGCTATTCCTTTCGGGACGGGATTTAGCCGCCTGGGTTTTTATTTCTACTTCCTGCTACCGTCAGCAACTTCAACAACTGTACCAACTGATCCAGTAGATCAGTTATCGAATTAAATATAATTCCTTAGTAATTTCTGAATTGAAAATGTCGTTTAAAATATATTAAATTAAATTAAACTCTTGGCTTAATGTTTCACGATTATATTTAACAACATGAATTAGTAAACACATGTTTCGAGAGTGAGCTCATTTTCAAGACGTATTGAACTGAAGACTGAAGAAACATCTTTTCAATTAGGCATCGGTCATGTATCACGTAAGCAGATTTATGACAAATATTTACTACCCCTTGCCAGCAAAAATGTCGTCCAATCTTACCAAAAATTTATATATGCATTTTTCGTTTAATGTACTCTTTTTTTTTCTTGATTCATGAGCATCAGTAAAAATATATGCTTTGGAATCGTAGCAAGATGTCTTTAAAAAAAAGGAGCGCAAAGACCCCACCGCCCCTTATAGTTCTAACGTCATGTTTGAACTTTTTGGAACCGTTGGCTCTTGGAATCGATTATGTTTAGCTAACTTTTTGAGACCACCTTAACGTTGATCGTTCAGTTTTTCCTACATTGGGAAATTATGTATATATCAAGAAGCTTTTAAAGGTTTATACTTATATGTACTGATGCGTCCGCAATTGCGCAAACTCACTTCGTAAATTTCCTAAACTATAAATATTTTGTATTCCTTATTTTCGAAACAGTAATAAAATTTTATATGAGAAGAAATTTCATTCATATAGTATACAAACTATACCGAAGTATAGCTAAAATTAAGACATGCAATATGAAAATAGGATTTTGTACAATGTAACAGTTTGTATGACACATGGGTTATACCTGCATATTACAAAACATATAATTTCTAATTAAACATTTAAAATCTAACAAAACGAAACATTTCACCACATGTCTAATAGATGGATATAAAAAAATTTCAGAAACGTACACGTTTCTTTATACTTCATTTAGAATATGTAGTATATATTCAGTTACTAATAAATCAAAATACGTGAATTGATTATTCATATATTATTATTTTATTTCTATATTTGTAAAACTTCTAATACCAATAACTATTACAGTTACGAAGGAATATGGAATATATGATAATTTAGGTACTTTAGTATATTTAGTAACAAAAAATTTTCTGAAAAATCGTATTATATACACTGGATATGGATTGGTTCGGCTGCGGTTGCTTCGATTCATCCTAAATGCTGTTAGTTTCCAGTCACAATTTTTTACCTCCTGACGTCTTTTAAGTCTATTGCCACTAGTAGTTTGATTGTGTATACAACGTATTGTAAACTTGGTCTTCTGCCTTATACGCTCGATTCTCCAACGATCTATATTGTTTATTCCCGGCATACTTCGTTTGATGTCTAAATGTTAATGATATATGTTGTCAATCTCAAGTTTCACTTCCTAATGCGAAGACTGGTACACTGGTACTACTGGTACTGTAGGTAGTACACTTTCGTTAAACACTCAGGTTTCGTAATTCTTCTAAACGCGCTCTGTATGCTAATTTTATTGTCCTATTAGTCATTTGGAAGTAGAGATCCTGAGTTGTGGAATAATTAACCAATGCATTCTTTGGTTCTTGTCTGTATCGTATGGTTTATTTGTAATTTTTTTGTCCTAACTTTCCTAGTACTGTTTAATTTCCTTGTACTAACTTGTCTTCGTCGACCGTATTTTCTGGTATATTTCTGACTTTATCAAAATTGACAAACCAAAGTTGTGATTGGCATCTTGTAGCTAGAATATCGAATCGATTTCCATTATACACATTTCGAAAGATTTATATGTCATCACCCATGTAACGAATACCTAAGTGCGAACTCAACTTGACATTTATTCTTGTGACGATGTAATCTTCCCTTAAGTATTAATAATTAATCCATTGTTTTTGCTCATCCCGGATGCTGGTAAAGCTTTGCGGAAACTGGAAACGTCTGAATTTCTCGTCGAAGAGCAGCCTCCCTCCGCCTTCCCGAACATAGTTTCTTCTGGGTCAAGGTCAATCGCGAAGTGATAAGAATAGCGTTTCGGTTGTCATGACTACGCGTACGAAATCGAGTTATGTTTTCGTAGGAGATGGATTGTTTAAATCGAATGAAAGACTGGATTGTTCACTTTTGATTTTTAAATGAACTGAACTATATTGAAGAAAGTGCTGAAGTGGTCGTGGAAAAGGTGTATGTAAAGGTGTTTTCGAATGGACGATTGTTATGTTCTCAACTGCTACTAAATCTTTTGAAATAGTGTGCGGTGGCACTTCATATTCTCACGAGTAATTCAACAATAAACAGAAAATATATTGTATTGATAATTCGCTGATCTTTTGGCGAAACATGATGAATTTTAAAAGAATATTAAAGAACACGTTTGGTAAGGTTTCACAATGTATATTAGAATTATTTCTTGAAAACTGTTTCGCGTTATCAGCCCATTATCAAAAGAAAGTTGAGTTGTTAGGACTGCTCAAAATTGACTTTTGACTTTGACAAAATCTTTATTAAGTGTAGCAATCTTACATATTAAGTACCTCATGGTTTCAATGAACTTTAAAATGGTACGTAATGATAAATGTGGCACTGAGTCATAAAGGTGTTCTAAGTCATGGTTGTACTTTACAGTCGGGGATTAAGATATACATATTAAAATAAATTAAACTCTTGGCTTAATGTTTCACGATTTATTTAACAATATGTATAGTCAACATGTTTCGAGCGTTAGCTCATTTTCAAGACTAAACGACTATAAGAGACGTACAACAAATTTATATGACTATACATATTGTTAAATAAATCGTGAAACATTAAGCCAAGAGTTTAATTTATTTTAATATTCAATTATGTTTCACCAAGAGTTAAGCGAGAATTCAATCTAATTAAGATATACATAATTGAAATATGAATAGAATTCGAATTCTAATTAATTGACTTAAGAAATTAATCTCTGTCTTCTCGAAAAACAAATCTGAGCTTCTTGCGCTTCTTTCTTCATAGTCTCATAGGGTGGCTACAAATTTCTCAAAATGTCTGGACCTTTTAAGAGTTTGAACAAAACAAGAGTTTTAACAATTGGTGATTAACAATCTGTGATTTCCGTTGCATTAACTTTGGAGATTTCAAGAATTTTCAAAAGGTTCAATTTGGTTCCTTTGTTACCTGGATATAAAGGGTGTTTTTTTTTAGAGTTAAAGAACTTTAAATTGCAATAAAACAACGATGGATCATTCGATTGACAAGAATTTGTTTTTATTCGAAAGATAATCTTGTGGCATTACATTTTAAATAATTTTTGGCATATGACCGCCACGGCTGGCTCGGATGTAGTTCAATCTGGACGTCCAATTTTCGATAACTTTTTCCAACATTTGTGGCCTTATATCGGCAATAACATAGCGAATATTGTCTTCCAAATGGTCAAGCGTTTCTGGCTTATCCGCATAGACCAATGACTTTACATAGCCCCACAGAAAGGCGGTCACCAAACGTGTCTTATAATAAATCGATTGTGGCACGAGCTGTGTGACATGTTACGCCGTCTTGTTGAAACCACAGATCCTGGACATCATGGTTGTTCAATTCAGGAATGAAAAAGTTAGTAATCATGGCTCTATACCGATCACTATTGACTGTAACGTTCTGGCCATCATCGTTTTTGAAGAAGTACGGACCAATGATTCCACCAGCCCATAAAGCGCATCAAACAGTCAGTTTTTCTGGATGTTACGGTGTTTTGACATACACTTGAAGGTTATCTTCACTCCAAATGCGGCAATTTTGTTTGTTGACGTAGCCATTCAACCAGAAGTGCGCTTCATCGCTAAACAAAATTCTATTATGAAAATCGGGAACAACGGCAATCTCGTTTTGGGACCATTCGACGAATCTACGCCTTGCTTGATGATCGTTTGGCTTCAATTCTTGCACGAGTTGGATTTTGTAAGCACACAAACCAAGATCCTTCTGCAAAATCTTCCATAAAGTGGATGGACACAGATCCAATTCCTGTGCTCTATGGCGGATGGACTCATTCGGGTCTTCCTCAAAGCTACGCTCTTCAGTAGCAATAGCTTTTTGTGTACGGCGTCTCTGGGGATGCGAGTTATCATAAATCGGTTGCCATCTTCAACAGTAATGCCAACTTAAAGTTCTATGCCTCCAAAAAAAAACACCCGTTAGTATTTTAATGGAACTCAGGTCAATGAAGTGGTTGTTTTCAATGCAATTAACGCCATGATAAACCAGTGAAGAAATGCTCCTCTGGCTTAAGTCTATTTTAAAATAATACTCTATTTCATAATGGAACGAAAGGAACTAAAAGTAACGTTCTATGTTCTAACTTACCGTCAGTTAATTTGAAACTTCACTTTTATTCTTCTCATGATATTTGCATTTTTCGTTGTATACTCATTTTCTTTAATTAATAATTTGTTTCATCCCTTTTGAAATTATTTTATTCAAATGTGTATAACATTGCCAGCACAATTTTTGACTTTTTCCTCCTCTCCACCTTCAATCTATTTGTCATCTATAACGCAGAAGGATGATAATGGATGGCTTCGTGTTCTGTTTTACAAATTTATGCCAATCGTTTGTGAATTCAACTGCATGTATGGTCGCGTGATAAAGTGGAATATATAAAAACATGAACGTTAACTTGGTGGAATGAAACACGACAGGGTGCCTTGAATTGTTCGCACGTGAACTGTCCACTGACCCTAATGAATACCTCGGTGCCTTTAGTTCAGAAATGTTTATATTTGTCCAAACTTGCTGAAGAAATAAACAAACGGAATACTCCACATAGGAGAGCACAATTTTACTAGAAATTTGTGTACGTTATTGAATCTTGAAACCAAGAATTTGATATTGAAAACGGTAGAAGGTTTATCAAGTGAGGTATGAAAGTTGAAATGTGGCTACATGGCGAAGTAAAGATCTCCTAATTTATCCATGTGTGCCAAAAATCTGCAAACACGTGTCAACCACTACTTTGAATTCCATAAACCTAGTAATCATGTCATAGGCTTTCTGGTCGTCTTCATAATTTTATGTTACTTATTGCATTCCTAGGACCAATTCTAAACATTTAGCTAAGACACCTTGTTCTTTAACAAAGCCAAATAAACATCTAAGGGAGAGCATGACATGAAACTGTGTACTGTAGCAGGTGTTGGATTAGAATTAGACCTGAAGCTGTAGATTCCGGTAGTAATCATGATTCTAAAATAAATTTCAATTCACTGGACTCTAGGTTTTAATAATTTAATTCAATGATTTTTTTCATTAAATTCATTCAATGAAAAAAAAATTTTCATTTAATAACGTGACATGACAGTTGCATTTATTTCACAATTTGAAAAGTGCTTTTCAAATGGTACTTGCATTTTCGGGAACATTCAGATATTCCATTCGTTGAAGGCATTTTGATAAGGTTTATCAGGGGGATAATTGTATTCATAATTTCTAATTCGACGCTCATTGAAACAATGCCAACGGCATTCTTTTATTCGTTCGAAGAAATGTAGAAAAATCGTCCAGACGACTTTAAGCGTCCGTTCACCCTATTCCTTCGTAGAATTAGCGGTTTCGTCGAATTGTTTTTTGCGTGGTCGTCTAGTTCTTTTCCCTTCGTTATCGTTCGTTACGTTGGGTGGGAGGAACTGAAGGGTTGTCGAAGTTTATGGACCTTAAACTGTGTTTTGTTGCAAGATAGATGCTGGGGAGTGTCGTCAAAATGACAAAGATTTATAAGAAACTGAATTATCTATCGAACAACGTTTGTGAGCATGAAAGAAAGTGGAAATTCTGTCGTTGACCTCAGACTCTCGAACGTCATGAAATGTGTCACTACTAGTATTATTTTTAACTGTGATTAGTGTACTATTTGTCATTCGCAACTAAGGAATGCGTGGGTAAAATTCTCAGAGAATTATTTTCAACTGAATCAAGTGTTTCCGGTAAAATTTTATAGGAATCATTGGATAATTCCCGAAAAAAATTTTTTTGTTCTATATAGAATTTTGTGAACTTTAACGATGAGAATCAACTGTAGTAAGTTTATTGAGGATTTAGTCGAATAAATGTATCCCTGAAATCCATGCAAATAACTTTTTTATTGCTAAAAACCTTTTTGTATTTGATTGTCAATTTTCTATGGACTTTGAATAAAAATATAATGTTGAACGAAATGTTGTCGAAAGTAATAATGAACACATTACTTGAAATGAATTATTCATTTTCATTTAAATGAGTAAAAGATGTTTTTTGTTAAGTATAAACAATTATCTTTGATTCCATAAATGTTTTACTGTATTACACTTTATTGTCTAATATTAGTAGGAATATTAACCGGAATGTGAATAATATAGGTTGTTCTGCTTATTTTCCCTGTATTTTAACACTGAATTCCTAACATTAAACTGATTAATATCAATTCCTCGAAATCCGTACGGTACGTAGTATTACGTCAGCCTGTCGGAAGGCTCGCTATCCATAGTTTCCGCTTCCATATACGGGCCGAAATAATTCGTACGGCATCTTGCACACATATTAATCGATATATCTTCCGTTTGCAGAAATGGTGGAGGCCATGAAGAAGGTTGCCAAGTTGGACCTCGAGCTGACCGTCGAGGAGCGGAACCTTTTGTCGGTGGCCTATAAGAATGTCATCGGTGCCAGGCGAGCCTCGTGGAGGATAATCTCCTCTATCGAACAGAAGGAGGAGAACAAAGGTGCCGACGACAAGCTGGAGATGATCCGTCAGTACCGCTCGCAGGTCGAGAAGGAGTTGCGCGACATCTGTTCCGACATTTTGGCAGTTTTGGATAAACACCTGATACCCGCAGCGTCTACGGGTGAATCTAAGGTGAGTGTTTTAGGGATTCATTATGACTCCTTAAACAGAGGTTATGAGGAAGAAAAAACTTTCTTCCGATGATAGTTTAAAAATCTTTGTATGCTATAGCATTAATTTGAGTAAGTATGCAATCGTCAACTACATTTACGTTTCTTACAAATTCTTCGGAAGAACGCCTACTCGGTATACAGGACTGTAGGGCACAGAATAGGAACTGTTGAGGTACGCTCTTGTTTCAGAGGTGCACGCATTTCAGTTAGAAAAGCTACCAATTACATCGAAACCTTCTTTTTACTTTGTTAAATAGATTCTAATACGATTTTCCAGTTATTTGACTAAATTCATCAATGGAAGTTGTTATGTTATTTCAAATTTTTAGTGACATCTTGACCAATGAAAAAGGTTCTAGAATTCAAAACAACATTGTTATTAGTTATACCATTAGCAACGATCTGTTGGTAGAATTGTTGAAGATGGTCGTATGACTAATATTTATAACATTGTACTTTTTTTTTGAATGTTGACTTTTTACAATTGAAATAATCAATTTCAAAATAAGTACGTAATAAGAGACAATGCGATATTACTTGCTACTTGAAATATGAAACACCCTAAAATTGTATTTAGAGTTGTGATATCTACATTAGCGTGTCCTCTCCATATGATCAGTTTCACTTTGTTATATATGTACTTAGTAAATATGTATTCTTCATGATATTTGTTATCGCGATTCGAGGTTAAGTAAATATAATACGAAGGTTTTGAAGAGTATTTCTATATAGATAGAATGAGATGGAGTCTTATGAAATAACGATAAAATAGTACTACTAGTAATTGGTACGATCCTCCTAAATTTGAAATTCGTAAGAATGTAGATTAAAATGTAGATGTAGATGTTTTTATGAAATACTCAATTGAATTATAACAGAAAAGAATAAAGAAATAAGAAATTGTCTGTAGAGTTGACTGGCTTTTTTTTCTTAAACAAAGACATTTCTATATTAAAGATCATATTATGGAGCGCTAGTAAAACATCGTATTTCGAATAATCAAAAGTGTTAATAAAAATGTGAAGAATTTGTATTAATTCTGAATTACACCTACTAGCAAGTTTTATGTCATTGTTGCCACTTTGACTTTTATGTCACTTTCTATATTGAAATTGACAAAGTCTGGATATTAAAATAAAATTGGTCAATTATATCAAAGTCCGTTGAGAATATTTGATAATATTATCTATAAAAGATAATGTCTGCTTTTCTCTTTTCTTTATCTCAAATACTAGTTTTAGAATCATTTCACTTCTTCATTTTTCTTTTCTTAATCTAATCTCTTAATTATTTCGGTAGATTTTTTCTTCTGTTCAAGAAAGATTCATTTCAAAGTGTGGTTTCATTCCAGAAATGTACAGTAAAATGGAGATGTGACATCTGTAAATATGATATAGAGAATATTCTTGAGAATTTCTGTAATTTGAGATTTTGGATTAATTGTAAAATTCTGTATTCATTTTAAAATTAGGTATAAATAGGTATTGTCTCTGTGTAGCTGGGTTTTTCGGAATTTTATGATCAGTTTTTCCAACTTGTCGAGTTAATATGATCACTAGATAATCAGAATGACATACTTCCATTTATCAAGATTAAAAAATTCTAGTTTTAAGTTCGAAACATAAAATTCAAATAAATAAACACTACCTTGATGAAATTTGATAAAGTGACGGATAAAACACTATAATTGTTTGACAATGATTCAATTTTAAGTATCTGATATTTTAATTTTTTTTATGAAAGAAGTATAATGTGGATATATGATATCATTAATCCTTTTCGCATCTGATGAATGTACATGCCAGAAGTGGCTGATTTTAATTTCAGCTTTTATTTGTCTTTATCAATCAAATAACTGATTACAGTTTGCTAGCTAGCTTCTATTCCCAATGTTGTAGATATTCTGATCATCGATTTCTGCATCTTTTTGGTCGTTTTTATGAACCTTTCACTTTTATATCCAATATAAATGGAGTTTTTCCTTTTCCAGTAAACATGATAGGTTCTTCATTTCAATTCACGCGACATGTTTCGAGTACCAACCCATTTTAAAGAGAAATCGTGAGAAATGTATTCAGATATGCACTATATAATATTTGTTTCAATAAATATTAATTTTTATACAATTCATATGAATGTGTATAAATGTAGCAGTTAGAACCTCTTCGCTTTATTAGGAATTGTGTGTTCAAGAGTGGAATTTTTCCCGAGGGGAGAGGTTGCTATAGCGATGATATAACCCTTATACAAGAAAGGTGATGACCATTTTTATCGACCAATTATTAAGCCCACTCAGTCTTTTCAAGTTCCTTTCCAGTTTGGAATGTTAATTAGAAGCCAACCTGTTTGGGAAATAAAAGCACAAAAAGAGCCCTATTTGATTTTACTCGGGCATCATTTTCCCATTGCAAAAGGGTCAAAAACGAATTGGATATGAGATGCCTTGAAGACAATTGTTCTAAAGACTTCACTAACAGAAGAAAAAGAAATTTCAATAATTTCACTTATACTTTTTAGCGGAACCATTCACTTATCAGAAATTGGTTTTTTTTGTTGTTTCGATCTATTAATTGAATGCTGTAAAGTTGTCCAAATTTCACTTTATTTCGAATTGTTTTTACCACTTCAATCAATGATTTTACAGGAACCCGGTAAAAAGCGTGCTGCTTACTCGAACGTCCGTTAAAGAATGTGAAAATTGTTGAATTTAAATTTAGAATTAATTGTAAGGTTTGCTTTGCCGACTTGTAATCTCTCTAATTTGCTTGCGAAAAAGGTGTACACAACAAGCACATCTAAAAATGGATGATGGATGTTGCCAAGAATCAACCATTAACGATGTTTGACAAATCTTATTGATATTGTTAGTATGTGAAAAGGTAAAATTAATGGTCTATATCGGGGTTGTCAAACTGGTGGTCTGCGGAAGTTAAAAACCCTACCTTCGTCCATCTGACACAACTGAACTGGAAGTAATATTTCAAAATCCAGAATTTTTGAGTCAGTTAACTTTTTATACAGATTTGACTCATCAAATTAACAGTTTAACCGTGAGGAAGAAACTAGAACGTTTCAGATTCGATTGGAAATATAAATGGCTTTTGGAATAAGCTTATAGTATTCAAACATGCTTTGGAAAAAAAAACAAACATCCTATCTGTCTTCAACTATCAGAAGAATTCAAGATATTGAGTTGTCAAGCTACAGTTGACAAATTGAATAAGTTATGGATTAATTCAATATGTCATTTGAGGAAATTGAAACTCTCGAAGTCAGTGTACTGCTTTATAATAATCATCTTGAGGAATTGTAGATCGTTGAAAATCAACCATCTGACATACAACTGGAGCTATGTTGTCTTCAAGCTTCAAACTTATTTCTAATGATTAGACAAGGAAAAACATGATTTTATCAATTTGCTGTCTAAGGAAAGATTTCCAGAGATTTTGGACAGAAAATGACATCAATATTTTACACATTGTATGTGTCAAAATGCGTTTATGAATGAAGTTTACCATGAAATTTATAAAAACCTACAACAGAAACAACCTTATCGCTTTTTCCTTTGAATTTTTTTCATTTCAAAACATTCTTACTGCAATATTTGTCTTCATTCTTAAAAATGACCGTTATGTTTCCGTATATGTGAACATATTTGCGGAACAATACAAAATAATACTTTTTTCTTTCAATCATCTTTAAACGTTACATTATTTCTTATTGTTATTGAAGAAATATTAATTTATTTCTTACATCGCCCGCAACCACATTAAAGGTTTCAGTTATGTCTCTTGAGATCTTGCAAGTTGAACACCCCTAGATTGTGTTAGTGATACTCAATTAACACTATGATAGTTTTGGAGGTTATTGAGTATTTTAGTGTATTTCAAATAGATTGACTTTAAATCCTCCCTACCAATGTTTTTGTGTAAATGGAGAAATATGAAAGTTTCACAATTGTTTTTCTTTTGATTGAGGTAATGAAATTTAAAATTCAAGATGATATCATTAATTTTCGTTGGTTACAATATGTAAACGCACTTCAATAAAGTACATGTTCATCCGTAGGTGTTCTACTACAAAATGAAAGGGGACTACCACCGCTACTTGGCTGAATTCGCCACCGGAAACGACCGCAAAGACGCCGCCGAGCACTCGCTCGTCGCATACAAGGCTGCTAGTGACATCGCAATGACGGAATTGCCCCCCACGCACCCCATTCGGCTCGGGCTGGCCCTTAATTTCTCCGTATTCTACTACGAGATCCTCAACAGTCCGGACCGCGCGTGTCGCCTAGCGAAAGCGGCCTTCGACGATGCCATAGCCGAACTGGACACACTCTGCGAGGAAAGTTACAAAGACAGCACGCTGATCATGCAGCTGCTCAGGGACAACCTTACACTTTGGACCAGCGATATGCAGGGAGATGGTGAGTAGTACTAGTTTCCACCACGTTTTTAAGTCTTACGCCATTCAATTCATCCATGTTTAAATACAAAGGACCCCTTGGTACTCTGGTGCCTTCCTTAATCTGACATCATCACTGTTGAGTGTTGGTTGGAACATAAAATAGTATTCTGACAAATATCCATTCTACAGTGAAATTTTGCTTTTGATATTTTCATGCTTCCTAAATTCATTAGTTCATATTTTACTTTT
This sequence comes from Henosepilachna vigintioctopunctata, assembly GCA_030704895.1. Taxonomy (NCBI): domain Eukaryota; kingdom Metazoa; phylum Arthropoda; class Insecta; order Coleoptera; family Coccinellidae; genus Henosepilachna; species Henosepilachna vigintioctopunctata. Next base: position 10,973,315 of record JARQZJ010000031.1, read on the forward strand.
ATTTGTACTTCCTGTTTTCATATTTTACAATTTACATTTGTTTCTACACAATTTGTTTTTATACTAAAATGTAAGCTCTCGATTTGTTGTTCAATCAACTAAATCCGACATACCTATGTGGTATGAATTGTAGTTTGAATAGGATCTTATTATTTTGACCTGTAACTTCTCGGATTACAAGAAACTCTTTCTCAAAAAACCCTCAGTACTCTTACTGAGGGCTCCACTGAATATAATTTATATCTAGAAAATAGAGTGTATAATACTATAAAACTGTATTCATTTTTGGATTCAATTTGTTACGTCAACTCTGCAGATCCAGTGAAGGAAAGGACTTTTACAATGCATTGTGAAGTTACTTTGCCCCATTCATTCTTTTTCCAACATTAAATTAAAAAATAAAAGTTCTAATAGAATCGAATAAAACTATCTATCAAGGAATGAAGAGCATATAGTCCCCACTTTATCGACAACTATTCAATGAGGGAATGATATCTTTGAAGAGGTTAAATCAATAACTATTTTGATGTGGTAGAGTGAACAAGGAATTTCATAGACTAACACTCTACGTTTATATCATTTTATTATGAATAATTTCATAGAGTTTTTGGTTTGTTTTTAACATAAATATCTATCAAGGAATGAAGAGCATATAGTCCCCACTTTATTGACAACTATTCAATGAGTGAATGATATCTTTGAAAAGGTTAAATCAATAACTATTTTGATGTTGTAGAGTGAACAATGAATTTCATAGACTCACACGCAACGTTTATTTTCAACATTTTGTAATTAGTTACTACAAAAAATTTCATTTAACGATTCTTGTATTGAATCTATATTTTATTTATGATTATTAAGTCAATAATGTCCCTAGATAAGAGAATAAATTCATACAGGACGGTGGAATAATAATTAATTTGTACTTGTTAACTGAAAAATTTTAATAATTTTCTTATATTTTAAGTACTGCACTTTCTATTTTCTCTCAATAATCAAAATTCTTCTCTCCGAGGAACTAGTAAATGTAAATAGAAGTTGTGAAGTCGAATCAGCAATGTTATTACGAATTCGATTCATAGATCAAATATTGAAAATGATTTATTGCTTTCAGGTGAGAACGAACCTAAGGAACAACTGCAGGACGTGGAGGATCAGGATGTCTCGTAATTTAGACGTCGAACGAATGAAATGAACTAAAAAAGTGCTGTGTAGTGCAGGACGTAAGATAAAAATTGCGTCCTAGACATTATCAAACAGGGTGTCGTATCGCCAACTCTCCGATACAGAGCGCCCAGTACATACTGTATTATTATTATTCTTAGCCGTAAATATACTGTCTCTGTTTTGTCTCAGTATGAATCCGGATCTGCATGAGTGACGTTTTCGTATTTCGCAAATACTGCCCCTATCCTAATAATACGAGCCCTTTAAACCCCTCCCAGAAAACCCAGATGTCATTAGACTTTGCCTTAACATATTGTATCAACCCCTCATTTCTCCAAATTTCGCGTGAATGGTTTCGGGAGTAAATGTGTAGAGATTTTGCTTGTGTATTTAATTTTGTAATTGTTCAAAATTTTGAACTTCCTAATTTCCAATGATTAATTTTTTTATTCGTTACCAGCAATATTCAATGGTAAGTTTATGGCAGCCCAGCTATGACCAGATTTTTTCACAAAGTTTTATGTAAATTCAAACTGGACGTTTTCGCGGTTTCTTAAATTTTTCCTCTATTCGTTCTCGTTTTAGATCGGCCGACTCGTGCGAAAGTTCGAATATTTGGTTCATGTGCGTTTCGCGACGACGTCGAAATATTTTGACGAGACTCCAACGGAAAAATTCAAGCTAACCGACGAAATATTTGGAAATTTGCTTCAAAAATAAGTCGCAAGCCGTCGTCGGCCATTTTACATTCAAGCAAAATGTTCGTTTATATAGTTTTTCCATTCGCGTTTTCTCGGGTTGACGTTTGGAAAGTGATGGCAGTCTACCTACAGAACGGTTAGGAATAATTGCCCAACCCAAAATATCATTGCTTATTTCACGCATTAGTTAGAGTATTGAAATTTTCGATGCAGATCACGTAATTAAATTTTTTTCTACGTCAGCCCGTCATCGATTTTCCCTTGATCGTCGTGCGGTAGCAACGCCACGATATCGTTTTAGAACTGGTAAGGAGGATTTCGTACAAAAGCATTCCTTTGTGTTTATATTTTTTTAATATTTAGTTGGTAATTTGAAAGCAATAAATCAAAGGTAGGTGAAACGGATGCCTGTACAGAGCAGGAGTTTAAAGAAAATGACAATCTACCGTTTTTTTTATATTTTGAATGATATATTTTAGTGAACGCATCACTGGTTTTCTTTTCACTTTGTAACACGTCTTATAAAAACTGATTCACGCACCGTACTTACCGTGTTCGTTTATGTACTTAGCACACTTTCGTTCTGGAACGCATAGGTGAAGCTGAAACTAAAAGGTATTCTTGAAAAGTATTTTATGGTTTAGGTACCTACATGACGGATTTGATTTCAGATTGGTTTTTATGAGACCTGTTGATGTTGTTTAATTGTATTTCTGCATTTTCTTGTACGTATGAATGTAAAATGCCCTGTAGATTGGTAAAAAAATTGATGTATTATTATAAAAATATTTAAAACGTGCTTCTTTGCATTTTTTCCACCCCACCGAAATCTTAGCAGATGTGCTTGAAGAAATTTTGGATCGATTGCTATAGGAAATTCTAAATATCAATTGAATTTAGATCACAAATTAATTTATTTGTGATCTAAGTATAATTGAATGTACTTGGATATTATTCTAGGAATTCAGTTGAAGTATGCTTTCTTTTCTATCAAATAAATTTTATATAAAATCACAATACTAATGAGATGAATATTTGTGTCTACAATCTGTACAATCTAGTCATGATGAAGGAAAAATAATGATGTATTATTGCTTTTTGTAGCAATAAATTGTACACAATATGATGTACATGAATGCAATTAGTTTGATAATATTTTCAAAACAAACAACTCTAAGATAAATACACACAAACTCAAAATGTCAACAGTCGTACATAGGCACCAGCCTTTTTAGTAATGCAATCCAATACAATGATATTGTTTATAAATGTTATATAAACGTAGTTACTATACAACGAAACTATGAGAAAATATTGAAATTTAATCAAAATTGTGACACCACAGGCTTCCAGCTATAGCGGAAATAGGTACATGCCTATTAAATGAACTCTGGATATTCAACATAAGATATATGTTTGTATTAGCCCCTTAAAGAGATCTGATTGAATGGGTGTTAATGTTTCAAAGTGAATTGTACTTTTCAATTCTTTTCACAACAAATTAATTCAGAGGGAAATTGCAAGAAATACTACACTCATTCTATTTATTTGAAATTTCAGCAATTGTATATAAATTATTTTGTTTGTAGTATTTTGTAATGAAGATCTTTCATTCTGGCACACATTTACGCTGTATATATTTATGAGAGAAGCAATGTGATTCCGAATTATATATTGTGCCAAACAATTTAATTTTTTTTAAACTCTTTATGTAAGTTACTCGATATAAAAAAATGAACAGCTTAAGTTTATCTCGCATAGAGATCTCTTTTTTTATCTTGAATAAATAGTCTATTTCGATAATCTGTAATCCTCGATTATGTGATTACAAATGGTATTACAAAATACATTAACAAATAGCAAAGGTTATTTGCTAAATATTCCATACTTATTGAAATACTTTCCCTTTATTTCGAGTTGCTTATATTTTTACAAATTTCAGTTTCAATTAAAAAAAATTACTCTTATAATAATAGAAATAGATCTTATTTTGTGTGGCTTGGGAGGCGCCACACAAGAATGATTGTTGAACTTTTTTTGAACCACTAAAATATCAATCGGTGAACGTCATTAAATTAAGAAATTTGCTAATTAATTCTAATTAAATAAGTTAAGTTTTCATTTTTGCACTGGTAAATTATAGTGTTTTCGAATTTTCCCAACAAAACCTGCAAATAGAAAGAAAAAATCGTTTCAAGAATTCATTTTGATTCAAATATCTTTTCTTTCGTAATTTAAATGAAGTTGAGTGAAATTTTTTCATTCTATTAATGATAAACTGTTCAAATCAATTGATCTATTTGCATGTTTTGCATATCAAAGTAATCTATGAAAACACGTAATGCGAGTATCCATTACAGAGTACTGCAAAATCAGATTACATCTGGTAGAATACTGATGAATTAAGTGCTTATACTAACACAAGAAATATTTTATCCGAAGTTATATAACTATTCGTCAATTTTCACGTCTGTTCACGTTAGCGTCGTGTTTCCCCATTCTGGAAAAGTGTTCATGTCCCACACAAATGGCGATAAAAAGGGAAAAACGCAAAATAGGACTGCAAGGGATATTATGGCGACTCCAGTTCCAACTTTGGCCATTTCAGAGGACGGCATGTTGCATGGAGCTGCAGCTATTGCGTTTGGTGGAGTTGATACAGGTAGACAGTAAGCGAACGAGCAACTGAGCGATGCTGGCATCATCAGATACATGGGATGAATTCTCGCTATCTGAAACGTGATTATTTTGTTCAAAACTTTTTGCAAGCACTTTTAGACTCTAGTCTGGTAAAAAATAACGACAAAATGAGGTTTCAGTTCTTTATGTTTTGTTCTAGACGTAAAGTGAAATACGTGTTGTAGGTTCACCTCTATATATTAGTTCAAGAAACTAAATTTTTGAATTGATCACTATTATAGTAACGATGAAATTCAACATCTAAGGCATTATAGTCTAATGAGCAAAACTCTTGAGTGAATGCTTTGGTACGTTAGTATTTCCAAAAGTATGTATTTACCTCTGATATCTCGGCAAGAACTGGCAGTATAACGTTAGCTACAGCAATGTTACTGGAAAATTGAGTGAGTAGGCACGCCAAAAGACACGCAATTACCATTATCCAAAACCTTGGTAATTCCATTAAACTACCTAAATAGTGAACTATAAAGTGGTTCATTCCACTTGCTTTCGAACCCTCAGCTAAAGCGAAACCACCTCCTAGCAAAAATATCAAACCCCAAGGAAGTTTTTGCTGTACAGTTTTCCACGTTAGTAAAGCTTGAGACGGTGCTGTGGGTCTCCTGGACTGCTGTTTACTGAATATGTAAATGAAGTTTGGATTGGCTGGAATGATGAAGAATAACATTACCACTATAAGGGCTGCCGTTGCATCTCCAACCTGGAAAGTACAAGTGAATGTTATATAAATTGGATAATTAAAACTAATTTTCTTTATGTATCCTTAGTTTGAACAATGTATATTTCGTTCGAACATTTTGGCAGTCAGTAAGTAGGTACTCTATGTTGCACTTAAGATAATTATTAGATATACTAATGATTTCATTTCAGAAAAAAATTGTATTCATATGTCTGGCTTGTTTCTATGCTCCGATATTATATGTTCATAATATCGAATTCCACATTTTATAATTATGAATATTACATAACATCGATTCAGTGGTGTCATTTTGACACCATTAATTTCTTTGATTCTTTTCATTCACTTGTTTTAAGTAGTTTATTTACTCAAATCATTAAATTGTGTATCATACTTTTATGTTTTACCAGTATATATATATATATATATATATATATATATATATATATATATATATATATATATATATATATAGAATATATATTATATATTTTATATATATATATATATATATATCTCACAGGTTTTATATTTTCTTTTTTATATAATTTTCTAGATACAATAGCATTTTTTACTATTAACATTCGCGGTTGACATTGCAATTAATTTTTTGTAATGAGCGTATGCAAATGGGTACCACCTATTCATTTAAAGAATCACATATCAAAAATTTGGAAAGTATATCACTTTAGCTTTATTCATTGGGATTCTTATGAAGACCTGTTGTCTTGAGTTATGTTTGTTAGTATTTCAATTTATGTTCTTATGTAGTTAAGGTATTCGACTTATATCTTTTCTCTTAATTCATCGAGAATTTTCTTCTTAGACTTTATATGGAATATTTTTCATACTGACTGGTGTAAGTAAATATGTCGACTGCAATGCATGCTATTAATACATTCTATTTATCGATCTATCTATATAATTGACCAAGAATCTCAATATAGTTTTCACCTTATTACACTGTATTCAGAAAGAGCATTGAAAGGATGCCTTCTTATCTTAAATCATACTGTTCGAATAGATTTTTTAAAATAAATTGGATTACATATTGGGGAATATATGAGCAGCCACTATTATTTTTAGGTAATGACTTCATAGGTAAAAGCTAATAAACAACAATTTGTGGGAGGTACATCTCAGGTCTTAACAACTCAAAAATGAGACTAGGAGATTTATACATCTAAGTGCAATTCTATGCTTTGAAGTGTTGGCGATAACATGAAGAGGCTGAAATCCCGTAGGCATCTTTAGGGACCGTTTTGCCAATGTTTGATATGTTGAGAAAATGAATCAACGATTTACTAATGTAATAATTATACTCACCATTGTGCACGATATGTGGCCATTATCCTTATTTTGTCAGTTAAATATTGACAGCGTGCACAGAATTAAGCATTAAAAATTATATTCAAAAATTAAAATAGAACATAATGGATTCAATGAGTCAAATCTAGACAACGTATTCCATATGAATATTATAGTATTTTTCACGATGAATATTAAACTAAGCACAAATTAACATTGCATTTATTCAAATATGCAGTGGCCATAATCTTATGACCTTGTTCCTACATATTTGTATGTAAAAATGCAAGAGTATTGTTCTCGTATACTACTAAGCAGTGTTTCAGGTCTAGTAAACTCGCTATCAGACATTTTGTTGTAAGGGCTTCTGCTCTATGTTATGTTTATAAGAGATATAATTTTATATCTATTATATTATATATATATATATATATTTATTTATTTATATATAACTTTTATATATAGTTATTTATATATAACTTTATTACCACATATGTAAATTTTTATATGAATGAAATGAATTTCTAAATGATGGAATCTATAGTTAACTCTTAAGATATTGAGAATACTTAATGCAATAGGCATTTGTTATAAATTTCAATTGAACAAAAAAATGAATAAATGTTTTTCGGAAAATTGACACATCAAAAGTATTACTGTAAGATCTTGACACATAAAATTATTGTATTCATCAGAATCATTTTAGTTTTTTTCTTGAATACCACATTAATTTTTATCTGAATTATAGATATATAGGAAACTTGCAAAAAAATGTTCAAGCCACGATTGTAACCTTGACTTTATTTTAAAAATTTTTCGAAATGAACTCATATAAATGAGTATTTCTGTATATTACTTATGCGCATCACAGATTGAAGAAATTATTACACTTGAAATATATTCATCTAAACTGCTTTGAAATCTCATAGACAGGTGATACTGCCATAGACAAAGGGGACTTAATTAAGAAATTACCTTATGGTCAGTGATCATTTCCGCCCATCCGGGTATGAACTGAGGCTTCCTGAAAAACCACAAAAGCACGGACAAAACGAAGCATGCTGCAACTGAGCCTTCATGGAATGACATAGGACCCATTTCTTGTATTTTCTGTGATATCAACTTTCTGGCAACAATTTCGCCTTGGGTACCAACGCGAATTCTTCTGGCGTCTTTTGAATGAGGTCGGAACAAACCCATGAACCAGAATTGCAGCCAGATAAGCGACAAGTACATCATGATAAGCATCAATGGAACATTCACTATCATCCATTTAGCGAATTCGACACCTGGAGATCTCTTGAAGGTTGTTTCATAAATGCCTTTGAACGTAAGATTGGTACCGCTGCCCACAATGCAACCTTTAACATGAAGTCAAGATTAGTTTTGAATTGAGATCTGTGGACCTCGATTAATTTGTATTTGAATGATAATTTTTTTTCACGAAAATAGAAGACGATTTTATCGAATTGTGTTTTGTCCATTCTAACTGATGTATTCGTTATATTATGTATCATATTATCCACGTGAAGAATTATTATTCTTCCTTGCTGTGAAACAAATTATTCAGGATATATTTTACTTTTTCTTTTAAAGTAGATGTTTTTAAGTTCAAACGGTATTGTATTCTATCTATCTCATCCAGAGCATCTAACACTTTTGTGGAATTAATATCTTGTTCGATGTTCAAAATATCGAACAAGATATCTCTTTAATTGAGGGTACCTCTTGAGTTGATATCAAATCTAGACGTTTCAAATGATTACAAGAATTTTATATTCCAAAAATTTTATGTTTCAACAATCGCATAAGTTGTTAATAGCTACTTTCAAGTTAATAATGACTTTTTGAGCGTCTTCAGTATAAATTAGTATTCCAGAACTTGGTGCATCTGAAACATTCAAGTTGTATCGAAAAATTTTAAAATTTTCGAAATATCTGGCCGAACATCACAATATTTTTGTTTTGAAATTTTTTTCATAATTAGAAGGCTTTGAAAAATGACTTTGTAAAATGCATTTATTATGTGACCTTTAAAGTTATTCCTTTTTTCGGAGAAAATAAATCGTATTCCGATCTGCATCATAGTTACTTGAAAAATCAAGAGAATTTTGATTTGCATATATCAGAGAAACAGATTAGGAAACTAAATGCATCTTTCTAAAAAAATATATTGAGAAAGAAAGACTAGGGAAAGAGGATCAGCCATATTTAGAGCTTACCATTTCCGCCAATGCTTGCAGCATATGCAGTACTTATGAAGTAGCACATTGTCGTTTTTGTCGGTCTTTTCGCTTCAGGTGCATCATGTTCCCTTCTGTGATCTCTGTTCACCTTTTTCTCTGTATCATCTTCGATAACGTCTTCTTCGTACATATTTCCAATACCTTGCGACTCCAATTCTTTCAGAGTTGCTTCTATTATAGGTATCATCATCGCAGTAGCTGCTGTGTTTGAGATCCACATTGATACCAGCATGGTGACTGTAATAAGACCCAGATTTAACCGCCTGGGACTGCAGCCCACCTGAAAATAGTATCTGTTTAGTATGACGATAACTACTAAATCTTGACATGTAGTTTCAATAACTTTTATTCCAATTTTCATGAATTTTATTTCATCTAATTTATAAACTACACCAACTTTTATTAACTTTTTCTTTATGTGTTAATTCGTTGATTAAATGAAAATTAATCAGAAAATATTTGGAAATTTAGAAATTCGTAAAAATGAGTGAGTAAAATATTAATATATTGACATAATATTGTGAGATTAACGTCAGTTCTTCAGGAAGCAGTTGATAACTTCAAGAATATTGACAGTATTGATAGATTGACATTATTTCATATTCGTTTACCGTTGTTAGCAACAACAGAGAGGTATTTCTTATGTTGATGTGTATTTAGCGGTTTAGAACGCCGTGTTATTTATTCTTATTGATAAGAAAATGCCACCAATGATGCTCCAAACTATTATTAGCGTGACGTATGATGTTATGACGGAGAAAAATCTATTTATTAAGTTTTGAATGAAGAAATATATTCAGATCTTCAACGAATATACTGACTTTAGGATTCCTTATATAATTATTGAAGAGATATAAGGAAGAAGTATCTGTCACGAAATTATGAACAAGTTCCACCATAGAAGACAGGTTTATCACTTCTGATAAATCAAACGTGTTATTAAATGTAATATAGATAATTCGACTGATTTTAAATTACTGTAATAGTCTAAGAGTTAGCAACATTTTTGAGAGAGAATTTCAGGTAGGCCAGTTTTTAGATATGGTATCTCTCTCACTCCTCCGGACGTCATAAGGGCGGTCTGGCTGGCGGTAGTGGTTGCGTTCATCAGTGCGCACTCCACCTGTACATGTAAAATATCGATTTTTCAAATCATTTAAAGAAATTTTGTTTTTTTTATTATTTTTATTGAACTATTTACAACATGCATCTATCATTGCCAGATATTTTTATTTTTGATTAAACCGTGCCAGATGCTAATTTGAATTAAAAAAATTTTTTTCAAAATATTTCAGTATGGCTGAAACTTTCATATGATGTTATTCAAGTATCTAAAAACCTAAAATTAATTTGATAAACAATGATTCGCAAATTGCAATTCGCAAGACAATCACAAATTCTTTCACAGATAATAACTTATTACAAGACGATGACAATCAAGAAGACGACGATGATAAAAAAAAATGACAGCAATGATGATGGTGATAATTATCAATATTTCTCCGTTTTTTGTGATACAATTATGAATTAAAAAATATAATTTTTGTTTATTTTCATAATTTATTTTCATAATATTTTCAAAATTTTGTACAACAATAAATAATTATTTTGAAACTATATTAATCCACACATTAATTCAATAGATTTTCTTTCTCTGGAATTTATTCGATAACCATTCCTAGACTAGACCAAGCAACATGATCCCACATCGCTTTTCACTCTTAAATTGGCCTGGCTGAAGTTTAACAATCGAAGTATTGTTTGGAAAATTAAGTTTAGGTTTTTTAGATACCTAAATATCATCATATGAAAATTTCAGCAATTATGAAATATTTTGAAAAAAAATTTTTTTCAATTCAATTCATAACGTGGTCTGACATGGTTTGTTTAATCAACACTAAAAATATCTGGCTATATTAGATTTATGTTGCAAAAATTTCAATAAAAATAATAAAAACAAAACTTCCCGAAATGATTTGAAAAATCGATATTTTACCTGTACAGGTAGGCTGTGCACTGATGAACGCAACCACTATCGCCAGCCAGACCGCCCTTGCTAAAGAATTTCAACTAAAAGTGTGAAGTGATTCTATTCAGGAAGATTGATATTTTTTATAAATAAAAGGGTTTCTATGTCAAAATGACAACAGATCTTCCTGGAAAACGCCGTTGACATCATGAACGTGAAAATGCGCAAATGGATCAATTCCTTGTCGTATATAAAAACTGTGGTTAGTTTTTATATTTATACCTCATCTAGGCACACAAAATTGCATATATTCAAACTAATCCAAAAGTTCAAAATTTGGAGGAGGGTCTCACTTTTCGTCTAAGAACCTTTCACAACGAGGCGCATTTATAGGCAAATGGCTATAGAACCTAATACAGTCTTCGACGACGTCAACTTATGCGGTTTCCAGGAAGAAATGGATCCACAAAAAATCATGCTCCATTGTAATCGATGGACCGGTATTTGAACAATCACAATCGACTCAGATAAATTCAGTTATAAAAATTATAGTATCAATTAAAGGTTATTGCCTCGAACTGAATTATTATTCACTTTTATGTTTGGTAGTAGCTTTTGTGACCTTCAAGGTCAGTGACTATTATTGAGATATATGCTAATTACCGTATCGTTTAGAAGAGATTCGAATGCTTATACCGAAACTTTTATTTCAACAAGGAATAGGAAATAATAAATATTAAAATAAAAAAAACAAATATCACATATCAACCACTGTACTTAATATTGATTATGTTGACAAAATTCTGAAGCAATTTTCAGTAACTACTATTCGAAAAATACTTTTTCAAATTCTATTCACAATAATTATATTGTGAATCTGCTTTATTTGACACTAAAACGATTCTTCTGTATTGGTTGCGGTAATGATCTCAAGACTTCAAATATTAACATTATTTCTGGCCCTATGTAAAGTTCTTTGTTCCCACTATTTCAGTGAATAATGGCAGGATTTGCTAAAATCGGTAATTGATACGAATCATCCTGCAGTATTTAAGTTGTTTAGCCAGTTAATCATTAAAATATTGTATATCTATTCAAATCAATAGGTAATTTTCAGAGGTTCATTAGCCGAACAGCATAGTGACCCTATAATTTTTGGGCTTACTGATGCTAGTGGGTTCGATTCCCACAGTGTTCTTAAGCCATTCGGAATCGGCGTTAAACTGTAGGTCCAATCGATGCTATATAGCTCTCTGACCCCGCTCGTAGAACAATAATAATAACTGTAATGATCGAATATTAATGAGAGATTTGTAATGTTGCAACTTTTTTCCTTTCTATAAAAGATATAGTCATTCAAATGGAACAACTTATTACCAAATGTTCGGAAATACAATTGTAGTTATTTCCGAATGATAAGTCATACAATTCCTTCAAATCCTATAGCTACAATATTTTCTTCTGACTAGCAGTGAAATCACAATTGTAATTTACAATTTTTAATATCACTGTGCAATTAGAAATTCTTTCTTCATAAATATCTAATAATAGGAGAAGCAATGCTTCATTTTTAAATTAAAATTTGCTGTGCGCAGAATTCGATAAGAAATTCAATTTGGATAAATGATGTAATGTGGAATTAATATCTGGAATCCCATAGAAATAAAAGCATTGTTAACAGCTGTGGGCAAACAATACAAACATAAATATGATTGATAGACCTTCAATGAACATGTAATTTTTCAAAAAATACCTATAAAAAGTCGCAAATATTTAATTTTTCATTATTTTTCGAAGGTCATATTTTTAATAAACTTACCCATTTTATAACATGCAAAGCAACTCTTGTATGCAAGTTACAATGTTCCACAGCAATGGCTATAATTAAACCACCAACGAACATCATGTTGGTCTCCTTCAAGTAACATAGCGATGTTTGGTTCGAATCTAGAACTCCCATTAGTGGGAAGAAAATCATTGGCAGCAGGGACGTCACGGGCAAGGGTAGCGCTTCCAACACCCAATACCCCGCCATGAGTAGAACGACGTATAAACATCTTAAGGCTGGTATATTATTTAAGAGGAAAACAGGAAGTAATACCAGTGGGTAGAGAATGACAAATATCGACTTCCAGTACACTCTTATGGCGTGCATCACCATCTGGGATGTCAGGACCATGTTGTCCAGTAGTTTCACTGCAAATAATTGGATACATCAGAAATTTCCATAAAAATTTTAAAATGTTTTGTGAAGTAAAATAATTTTTCCTACCCATAATCTATAATATAAAAATGAATCGCAAAATGTGTTGGTAAGCGCATAACTCAACAACATCTGGACCAATTTTGCCAATTCTTTTTTTAAATGTTCGTTGAAGTCCGAGAATGGTTTTTACAGCGAGAAAAATTCGAAAAATTGCCGGGAAAACCCTAAAACAGCCCATTTCTTTTTCTCATACAAACGTTTTCTAACTAAAATGTAGAGTACAAGGCTGTACCGATTTTACTATTTTTTTGTTCTGTTTGTTATTGTCAGGGACAAAATTTAAAAAATTGCGTGTAAATTAGATAATTTGAGAATACTTAATTGATAATATAAGTTAGAAATAATTATTAATTCTCAAAAAGAGAATGTAGAAAATCTGAATATCCTATCACACATCTTGGTTAGTTCAGAGCTACTAATATTAAAACTTCAAATCAATTTTGGTACGTTTGAATAGACTTACATACACGTTACTAACATAGCAAGTGGTATATTTGATTATAAAGAAAAATACATAGTTTTCTTTAATTTACAGTTGAAATTTCGTTTTTAAAAATGATAGCTATTAGATGTACAAAATTAAGTCGCAGAACTCGCAAGGCATCAAGTCAAAGATATAAAAAAGCAAGTCAAACTGACGAGCAACGCGAAGCTCGGAATGAACTTGAACGGAATCGATGGAATCGAAATTACCAATATGAAAAGGTTGCGTTTAACTCCTATCGAACTGCATTCAATTATAACATTGAAATAGATTACAGTTCACAGCAAATCATTGCTATTGGACCAATGAACGTTGTGTGTCAATATTGCTAGGCAAAATTTTGAAATTGTTATTGATAAGAAAATACTACCAATTTTTTGACTTATGTCCAGCATATATCTCATATAAATAATGATGAGATATATGGGTTAAGTACTTGCTACCAAAATTAGGAACATGCCGTTCAACTATAGAACGGACAGGTTAATCACTTTCAATACATCAAACGTGATAATATAAACATTTTTCGATAATTCGACTGATTTGAATTAACAGGAAGTAATGCAGTCCTTTCGTAGGCGAGTAAGTCTCTGGCTCCACACGGGATAAATATTGAAAACAACATAGTGTAGCACTAATAGTAGAACGTGTCTTTCCGGCTTTTTGAAAAATATTCAGAGTAAAATAAATGGACGTACAAAGTTCGCCGAGTCAGCGAGTACTTTTATATATTCTGAGTAAAAAAATAAAACTATTAAAAAAAGTAAGTACACATTTGATATCTCTGAGATTTCACAGAAAGTTAATATACTTAAGATAGCTACTAAGTTGATTTACTTAACGATAAATGGTATCTATCTACATCTTGTATCAACTAATTGGTGATTATCGTTTATTAATTAAAACACACTTAAAACACTGGAAAAAATTGAATAATATTTGAACTGGGAAACACAAAACGTGACATGGTTTGTCTATTGAGAAATCCAGTTTTGTAAACAAAATTGATCCTTTGCTAAATAGTAACTTAAAGTTCTAGCTAGGTAAACTCAACGACACCTGAGTGACAATGTGGAAACTTCAAAAGACCATTCATTCAGACTAATATAAAATTAAGAAGAACCAGATTATTTGGCCAGTTTCTTGTAATTTAATTTTCGTTAATATGATTATTCTCAATTGTATATTTTGTGTATATTGAATACTTATATACTTTCAGTCATTTCGTTAAGTCAAATTCATCCAGTCACAGAATATTTATCATTAACAACACTATAATAATTTCCATTTCAAAATCCATAATTCAATTTCAGTGTCAAAATATTTTGTTCACATGTTTAACCGCTAGCCTAACAGAACAATATTGCATTATTTTGCGGTTATTTTGAAATTGAAGGAATAAGATGATTTATTCCTTTGCGTTTCTTGGTGTTTTTTAAATTGATGAATGCAATTTAACTATAGCGGACTCTGTACCGACTTATAATGTTTCAATTCTAAGCGACAAATGAAATTTCAAACGCCAGATGTTAAATAAATACTTGTTCACGAAGCAATTGCTGGGTTTCTCAGCCCGAGAAAGAGATGACGTATGAATGAAAATAGGAAAAAAGAAATATATTTTGTTCACGTCATGTCGAAAAAACATATGTAATAAAAAGTAACGATATAGTTGAAGTATTAATATACCTATTCATTGATCGATTGGACTGATACTTGATGAAAGGCTAAATACATAATTTAAACAGTACTAAGTAGTTTTTGATTTTCACTATAAATCAGTTGAGTATAACAATATTGTTTCGCCAACACAGATCTTTATGTTTATCTTATCTGTAACTTAACAGTTTATCATTACATCTTCATCTGATGAAGCCAATGTTTTGGTCAAACATTATTGTTTTGTTTAAATTATGGTGAAAATCAAAAAACTACTTAGTTTTTCAAATTATATTAATATGTTTCCCATTAAAGTAATATGAAGCGTCTAAGCGTCTATATGTATATATATATATATATATATATATATATATATATATATATATATATATATATATATATATATATATATATATATATATATATATATATATATCATTATAAAGTTTCATTCTCAAGTAAATTCTGTTAGATATTTATTTAAAAGGTTAATACTAGAATGAAGGAATTGTGTCAATGCAACCTTTCACGTTTGTATATCTTGCATGTAACTTCCTTATTATTATTCAAATTGAAACTGATTATGTTGTTTAAAATAATTTGAAGTGTTAACAAAATGAAGAAATCTTCTTTCTTAATAGGCAATACAATGAACTGTTAACTTAATTGGAGAAGTTAATTTAATAATTGACCACACATTTGTTTGAATTTGGAGCACGAAAAAGTGTGTTTGATTAGTTTGAATAGAAATCGTGGCAGAATATAATTACTAATTAAAGGGGTGATTATATCGAAACTAAAAGGCAGTTTGTGGTGATCAAAACTCAGCACAACCAGAGCCGACTACTCAAGGTTTTAACTTCCTAAGAAGAAATCATTATTTCTTTAAATATGAATATCATTCATTCGTTCATATTAGTGAAACTTATGAATCTTAAAACGTATGAAATCAATGCAAAACTCATTGATTATTACTTTAATTATTATATTCATTTATGGTTTGTCACTAAGGAAAAGTTATTCAAACCATACTATATATAATATTCATATAATAAATAATAATCCATTTCGAAACGTAATACTCATAATTTTGTTGAAAGTGTATGTTAATGTATGAATCAGAAGTTTAGTCCACCGATAACGGATTTCTTTCTTTATATGCCTTCTATCCTTCATCATTTTCTTCGTTTTCAATAAACCTCTGTGTTTACGTGAGAGTTTGTAATTCCCAGAAATAATTCACATTCTGACATTATTTCACTAATTTCGTGAATGGATTGTGAATTCGTATTCATCGTTTTATTGACTATCGAATTATAATTTCACACCGACAATTAATTTTCTGAAAAAATTTATATTCTGTTGTATTTTTCATATTCAAATTATAAATACAAGTTTATTGAGTACCTAGTTAAGTCTAATAGAGATAAAACGTTATTAAAATTTCGATTGTTCAAAGTTTTGTAAACTTTGTTTTTGTTTTTAAAAAGTTTTTGTTTTTTTTTCGTAATTAAAACAATTTGAAGGCATGGATGTTTATGTTGGTCTAGGAATTGAGTTTAATCTGGATTGATTTTATTGGGTATAAGTTCATGCATTTAATGACGATAAAACTGAAGTCAGTACAAACACTTATTACATATTCATCTATCTCAATCATTATATCTTTATAGGTATCTTTTAGTCGGTAGTTATACCTTGATTATGTTTAATGTCAACTTCATTATAGTGAACGAATGATGAAATACATAGATAAGCTCGATGTTATATTCTGTTTGTGATTCGACGATCAATTTGGCTCTATTTATTCGAAACAAATAGACAAGTTTAATATTGTCTCATTACTGTTAAAGTTAGTATTGAATTAATCAATGTTCTATGTAATCTATGTATATATATATATATATATATATATATATATATATATATATATATATATATATATATATATATATATATATATATACTTAAAAATAAACTTTTTCATATCAAAAAAAGCCTGTTATTGCTAAAAACTTTCGAAATAAAATATCTTAAACAGGCAATAAATCAATCAAGATATATATATATATATATATATATATATATATATATATATATATATATATATATATATATATATATATATATATATATATATATATATATATATATATATATATATATATATATATATATATATATATATATATATATATATATATATATATATATATATATATATAGATTATTGAATCGCTTACTCAAACAGCAATTAAAATATTTAGCGATATATGTTTGAAGGTAATTACAGTCAATTACTGATATTTCCTCTGCAGTGAGAAAAATTACTGAATATTTGCAACAATACAAAGGTCTAACATCTATCGATAATTACTCAAAATTTTCCTATACAAAATTTGCACAGTTATTAAGACGCGTTCAATGGAAATTAAAATTTGTTGTAAATTATTTTAATATGTTTGTATTAAAATAAGGAAAAAACTAATTTCAACTTATTATCTATTGTACGAATAGAAATGCAGTGGTCAAATTATAATTTCAGTATTCTTCCTAGAAAAGCTTGAAATTGAAGCCTAGGTATACTAATAAATGAGGTCTTCATTCAAAGAAACTTTTAGAAGATTTGAGAACTTTCATCACACAATTGTGACATACGTTTTACCATTACGTCAAAATTGTTCAATTAAATTGTGTAAATCTAGAGAACAGTATTTTTCGTTAAAAGTTTGATTTAGGAAAATAAATGGCGGGGTTCAAAAACATTGAATATGGCGCAGGCGCTATATTAAGTGTTAAGAGTAAACTTTACAAGATCATCCAAGAACCTGATATTTTAGGTTCATTAAGACAAGCCGATTAAAATGGTTTGGTCTCAGAAGATAACCTTCTGTTGCCAGAAGGATGTTTGAAGCAAGGGGACCAGTTGGAAATAGATAAAGAAGATGCCTGTTGAAGAGGGACGTTGGGACAGACATAGAACAGTATGGAAATTCAGAGTTGTCGGCCAGAGAAGTCACGAATGCTGAAAGTCTATGGCTCATAACGAACAGTAAACGAGAGTTTGATACAATAGGAAAATAAGAGATTAACAGCCGAAACCATATTTCCATCAATTGACATCATCTGTAGAACATGACTGGAATGTCAAGCGCAACTTAATGAAATCAAATTACCTATCGAGAAAGACGAAGTGAAAATACATGAAAACGTCTTCCGAAATTTTTGTATGCATTAGAAATGTGGGTATTGATAAAAAATAGAAGCAAAAAATTAATGAGGTGGAGAAATATCTTGGTGCTATATATATTGGAATAAATTTACAAGACCAATAACAAGAGATTAAATAAAAAAAAATGAGGAGCAGGGAATTTAATTCAAGCAGCCTAAAATAACAATAGTGAAGAAATTTAAATAGTTTGACTAAGGAAATAGAAGTTCAAATTGAAGACGAATGGACACTGTTACAAGCACAGGTTCGCAAAAATTCATTTTGCGAACTAGAAAGAATGCAAAGAGAAATAAAACTCAGAGAAGAAATTAGAACGATTAGTTGCAGAACAACTATTATTATTAATTATATATCATGTAAATGTTAAAACTGCAAGATATGGTATTAGAAGTATGTACCTAGCGTGATATGCGAAAGCAAGCCATATAGAGCAGTGCAATTGAATAGATTATTTAAACGAATATGGATCTAATTAGCTCAAATGTATCTGAAAAGATTTGGGAGATTAGTATTACAGAACCTTTTTCTTTGGATTAATTCACAAAATAATTTAACATAATAATTAGAGAAGTATCTATAATAAAAAGATACTTAAAATAAAAGAGGCATTGTCTTTAAATTTTGGTAGAAAAATAAACTTTTTCAATCAGGTTGAGGTAACAGGAAATAAAGTAGTAACTAGTTATTAATATATACGAAATTTGGTACTTGATATGAATTATAATTATCAAGTGGATGAAAACTATTTCGAACTTTCGATTATCAATTCTCCAAACTAATTTATGGAAATTGCAGATGCAAAGAATGAACAGGATTCACATATTTATTCGTGAGAAAAAATGTAAGTATGCTAATTGCTAGAAAAGTTTCATTGTAATGAAGTGTTCGCGATTTCAAAAGAGGAAACTGATGAATTCAGAAGGGCTAAAGCTTTTAATAAACCTTGAAAAGGAAAACGATACATATTCCATATATTAATAACAAAAAGACAGAATATCGAGATGAACTCCAAAAAATAGGTGAGGTCGTAACTATAGAACATATTAAATCTACACTTTCATTCAAAAATTCGAAATCATTCAAGCAGATAAAATATAAATCTACCCACAATGAATGATTTACACTTGATTATTTTGCTCTAATGTTTTCACCAAAAATTCACCATATTTATTTCCTCAGATGAATTTTGAATCTTTTCACAATAAGCGATTTTCACTTGCTTATCATTGCTTGATATTCAGTATTATTGCTGATGCATCACAAAAAACACCACAAACATCACGAACTATTCGTTCATTTCCCGACCACAAAAAATCTACGTTATTACGTTATCTAATTTGAATCATATTTGAAAGACCTGAAAAAAACGGAAGTAGACTACCAATGTTATTTCAAAATTATTCTTAATGAACACGTGCTCAGTTTCACCCTGTGACCTTATTTCATGTGTAAATTAGGGAATATAATGCGTCCGACAATAGACTAAAGAAACTTTGAACTGAGTAGAACGATTCCAAGGATAAATTTATTATATTTGAATGAATGCTGCTCTTATTCAAAATAGTAGTCGATGTAGGATTTCAGTTTATACTAATGATAATTAAAACTGAAAAATAGTATATTTATATTACATAAATGATAAAATAATATAAAAAAACACCCCCATTCTTTCGATATTTGCGATTACCGAAAGAAAAATAGAACGGACAAAAATATGAAACGAATAATAATTATAATCAAATATGAAAACATTCAAAATCGTAATTAAAACGTAATAATAAAATATGTAAAATAGTTTAATATGCTCTCATTCTACATATCGCAAAATATGGTAACATCTAGAATTATGCAGAAGAAAATAACTGAAATATTTCATTAGAGTAAGGTATTTAATTATCTTGGAAACAGATATATTCAGATCAATATCCGATAAAGTTATGAGTAAATATCATCCACTACAATATTAATTTGAAAATAAGCAACACAACTCTCGTTCAAATTTTGCACAACTAACTTTCAGTAAATGTTATTAATCGTCAAACTATCGTCTTTTTCAATTAATACTTCATTAAGCGTTTATTAAAGTTACTTTATTAATATCCAATATACAAATATTATTAAAAATCACGAACATAATCAAAATTATTTTCTTTATATTTATTATTGATTAAAATAAACATACTTTCCGGTCCTATTAAAAATATTGAATAGAAAATATATATTAAAAACATTAACACAAATGCATTTGTGTGAAAAATTCTCACTGTTACACAAGCAATCAATAAATATGAAAAAATTTCAAAAAATTTAAGATGAAAGAAATTGGAAATAAAAGTAATCATATTAAACGAGAAATATAAAATGTTTACCTCATTTTGTATTATACCTTGTTGTACTTGAATATTCATTCAAATATTCAGTTCAATAATTCATTTCATTTATTTAAATAATCAGTTGTTTTGTTGTGTGAACTCAGATTTTCATAGGTACTGTGAAATGCACATTTGTACGCGTTTTTACTACAACGTCTATTTCATTTAATTTTTTGTATTAGATAAATGAATGAAGTTTTTTCATGCAGAGTGCAGTGGTAATCATATAACCTGTGTACATACTTGAAAAAAGTACAAGTTTATAATAGTAGGTGAGAACATGAAGGAATTTTTTTATTCGAAAGAATATTTTTACTAAATGTTTTTTTATTAACAAATCAGAGCCAATAGAACTATATTGATTTCTTCCAAAATAAGTGTTTGCAAAAACAAAGAAAGAAACTAAAATAATTCGAGTATCTCTGCATCTGCAACTTGCCACTCGAAGACTCAACAGAACATAAGAGTTCCTAAATTTTAAATATTCTTCAGTGAAAATTATTCCTTTCATTATTTTAACACGTCTAGAATTTGTATAGGAACGTTTTTACAGTCTGACATTGCTGAGAATATATATTTTTTGTTTATATATATATATATATATATATATATATATATATATATTTTTGTCGATATTTCAACCAAAGATTGATATTCATAGCGAATGACAGACTGAAGATACTTCTTGTTTACATTCGCTGCAAATTGTGACTTTGTCAGAACTCTGAAAATGATTGAATTCAGGGAAATTTTTATAAATATTATTTTAAATTTGTAATTCACGAAATTTCATTCTTGTCAATATAAATTTAATTTTTTTGTGTTTACGAGTTGTTACTTGGGAACTACTTTGATTATTGAACTGTTCATATTGAGTGTTTTTTTGCAGAAATACAATATAGTTCTTGAAATAAAAAATCGAAAACATGGGGTAGAATATATCAAATTTCCGTGGGAGGAGTTAGATGGATGAAATAAAACTTTTTCTCTTCAGTTATGTTAGACATTAGTAAAAATATTTACTCAGAGTTCGACGGTACTCACTTCTGCTGGTGATTGAAGAAAATTCCCTCTCAGAAATATTTGCACTCCAATACTATCAAAATATCACAGTTCCTCTAGAAAATTATCTGTAGATTACGATAATTAAAAATGTTCTTTTGGTGCGTAGCAAAGCACTGACTTGATGGTGATTAGTCTCAATATCTTTTTTATATCAACAACTCGCATGTTGACGAAGAAACACTGGCAGTTGATGTGACTTACACTCTTATATAGTCTCAGGAGGTTGCTTATCGTTTAAACTTTGAAAAGACAGACGTAGTATATCTATCCAGATCGATCAGATGTTCAACAGGTTCAATATCGTAAAAGGTTAAATTGATTTTGTTATTATTCACCTTTGATCTAGTTCAGGGATTCCGCGAATGCACAGAAGTGATCGGGAATTTCCTGTTGATTATTTTGCTGGTTGATATCACATTTGAAAAAAATTCTTTCGCAAGACTTTTTAAATTTTTCAATCAAACGTAACTATTATTAAAAAAAGTTTCGCTGGAAGTACAAGAAGTGTTTTATGAATATCACAAACAGATTCGTCTTTTTTTATCCACACCAATGTTGCAAATTTATAACAATGTAATTTTTTTGATAATGTATATCTTGAAAACTAAATATTTTCCCTCTTACCTTTTATGGTATTGTAAAGAATCAGGAGTTTTCCGAATTCGATTACCTGTGGTATAAAACGAGACAAAGTTAAAAATACAAAGAAAGAAAACGTTGAGTCATATTGAAATCAGGTAAATCAGGTGAAAATTTGAAAAAAAATTTTTTTAAATAATTCGCATTCGGATGGGAAATGTATAGCCTCAAAATCGTTTTCAGAAATTCTCAATCTCGATGAATTCAATAATTTAGTCAATATTAATGGTAGACTACTAGATCCAATTTTCTCAAATGTTCCATGTCAAATCTCTCCTGACAATTTTTTTCTTGTGAATGCCGATCTCCAACATCCTGCAATTCATTTCTATGTATCTTGGAGCTCAAAACATGTTTCTTCCATGGGCGTGACTTCTATGGACACTAAAGAGTTGAATTTTCGTAAGGCTAATTTTCCGCTAATGTACCGAATGATATTGGATATCTAAGTTTCATTCAATATTAAATGATATATTCTTAGAAACTGTACGATAATACAATAATTTTGATTTTCACTTTGACTCCATAGAATTTATTATCAGGAGTTATGCGAACAACGAAAATTGACTGAAATGAATTGATTTAGATTGAGTTATTTGTAATATTTCATTGAATGCTATAATGTAGTTATCAGTTACTATTTTTTTTTAGATTAGATTGAGCTCTTAGTTAAATCTTTTTTCTAAATATTTAGTTATGTATTCAAAATCGTTATTATTTTCTGTAGTTGGGTGTTATACCTGTTGAGAATAAAGAACTTTATTTATATCCTTTTTACCGAAAAATCCACAATAAATACACAAAATAAATTCATTCTCTTTTCGTTAGTCATAAAACTTCGGCCAACGTGTTAAGAAACGACCTTGGAAACATCTGGGAAAGTTTTGTTAGTACTGACATTTTCATATATATGAGAGGAATATATGAATTGAATAAAAACACTCTTTCACAGAATTTCATCTAGAAGTATCAACTACTTGACATTTGCCTGTCTCAGTAGCTTAGTCGGTAGAACTCCCGACTTTGGTGCGGTAGAACACGGGTTCGAGCCCCGCTAAAGGCATGGGTGTTTGTGTTTGTCTATGATTTGAGAAGTTAAAATAATGATAAATGCTGGGTAATGTACATCGATTACAAGCCCAATGGCCGTTCGGAACCGGCGTTAAACTGTAGGTCCACTGAATTGAAAAAAAAAAACTACTTGACAATTGTTTGAGATTCTGAAAATTGATTAAAAAAAGCCATGACCAGCAATTAAGTTTCACCATGAGGTTAGCGAATCAACAGTCCAATGAGAGGAAAATGAGAGGAAACGTTGAAGGGAAAATCAAATGTGCCCACATAGTATGATGTCGGAAAATGTTTGAGTTAAGAAGCTTCTCAATTCGATATCCATGGTAATTCCTCAGCTTTCTTGTGCAAAATGCCATTGCAAAGCTTGTTGGGTATAATAATTCTCTTCGTTGTAATAACTGATTAAATTGCAACATATCAAAAGAGCACTACGCGCATGTAACATCGTATCACTTCAATATTTGGTGGCGCGTTGATGTGCCGCAATGATATGCATTATGAAATAAAACAGTCCATAGACGTATTTTATGTTTTCTGACCTCACAGAATCAGGCAGATTATCATAACAAACTTACTCACTAGTGTTTTGTCTATTGTGACTATTATAACTGAACTTTTTGATCTTTGTATCATTGTTTATTATGAATGAAACTTTGGATTTCGGTTCGAATATTACAACTTTTTTTATTTTTATACATTAGGATTTTTTTTGCTTGAACCATTGCATTGAATTGTTTTCGGAATTGAAGTAATTATTCATTCGTTTAAAATCACTCTTTTATTGTCATCAATTTTAACAACCAGGAAGAAATACTGATTAGTGAAGACTAAAGTGACGAGACACCACAGATAACCTCAGACAAATCTATTTCTTGAACGCGGATTTCAAAACCGTTTTGAAATTCGACTTACATCGAAACTTGTCTAAGTGAGACCTTAAGGGACTTGCAAAATTGTCTCACTAATAGAGGTATTCTTCTTACCCAGTGTCTCAGATATCCAGGTTCAAATAAATATCAGTCTCATTTAAAGAGAGATCCATTAATAGAGGTCAGAATACAGGTTATTTCAGTTACAGAGGTGCATTTATTAAATAAAATAACGTATGTATGTATGTGCAATACGTTACTTACGTAAACATTATACGTAAGTTTTAATCTTTATTGGAAATAAAAAAAAAGTTTATACTGGTAATACAACATGTAACTCTAATAAACAAAAATATTCAAGCCCGTTTTTTATAAAAAAAGGTGCTTAATGTAAACTGAATGTGTCAATTATAAAAATCTGCCATTTTGGCTTGTCTTTTGAAAATATCAGACATCAGATGTTTTTCTATGTTATGAATTTTATCAAATATGATTTGATAATTATTGATGAGGCCGATACTTGGAGAAAATTAATATCCATAATAAAACAATATTTAGAATTTCTTCATATTTAATATGAATACGCATGACATCAGTTTAACATTAATCCAGCATTTGATAGAGAAGTAGTACTTCGAAACGTCGTCATGCGTATTTGTATTAAATTATGAGAAAATTCTAAATATTGTTTTATTATCCAATATGATTTGGTCACCAATTGATGTCATTTCAAAATATTAAATTAAATTAACCTCTTGACTTAATGTTTCACGATTATATTTAACAACATGAATTTGTCAACATGTTTCGAGCGTGAGCTCATTTTCAAGACTCGTCTGTCGTAAGTCAATCTTGAAAATGAGCTCACGTTCGAAACATGTTGTTAAATATAATTGTGAAACATTAAGCCAAAAGTTTAATTTAATTTAATATTTAATTATGTTTCATCAAGAGTTAAGCGAGAATTCAATCTCAGTCATTTAAAAATAATTGTGCAAAGTATCCAGTGCTTTTACTGCTTTTCCGTTTAGATATTTTTACTAAATTTAATTCCGAGCCCATTTCGTTGTCATCTTCTCTAATGAAGAAGAGGAGTAGCCATGAACAATGTCGCTTTCAGTAAGTTTTCCTGCATTTATTAAATCGTCGTCGATATTTATAAAATCTGTGAATGTTGGCTGTTGATTATTGTCGTTGCTGGTTTCAATCCTCAGGATAAATTTCGAAGTTTTCTTCCTCCTCTTGTAAGCTTTCAGATACAGTACTGCAGATGTAAGTACAGATTTTTTTAAAGCAGTTTTGGTCACAGAAAAACAAGCTTTCCTAGCAAATGTCATCGCCTGAAGAATATTGATTTGTGGGTACTGATTATCTTCTATAGATTTGATAACATGTTGAACAACTTCTTTTCTGTAATGAATTTTGAAATTGTTGATGATGCCTTGATTCATTGGCTGCAATTTACTTGTTGCATTTTCAGGCAGATACATGAGATTAATGATGATAAGATGATGATAGGATGCCTAGCTTGGGCATCTTGCAGTGCAATTGTCAACAAACATCGAAATTTTTCGCTTCTGAGCTTTCATTACTTGATTCAGATTCTTCAACCAATCGAAAAAATAGTAGATGACAGCCATGCTTTTTTACTATTTTGGTAATTCATAGGCAAAGTTTTCACACTTTTGAAACATCTTGGAGTTTTAGATTTTCCGATTAATAAGATAGGAAGCTTTTCAGTTCCTGGCATGTTAGCACCCAGAAGTATTGTAATGCGCTGTTTGCTAAGTTTTCCGACATGACAGGACTCACCTATTAAGGTGAAAGTTGTATCGGGTAGACACACGACCACCTTTAATACAGGCCATGAAGAGCGTAGTCGCTCGGCGTTCCAAAGTTGAGTTAGTGGTCTACTCCCCTAGTCGCTTTATTTCAACTCTTTTTGTATATTGCTAACGAATAAGAAATATTTTTCGTATTTATAACTTATAGAATATTATATTGGGTATTGTGAGCACATATTTCTGTAACAGACAAATGAAAAACATTTATTATTTCAAGAAAACAACGATGTTTTCGATAAAGCCCCACTGCGTAAAAAATACTTCTATTAGTCAGTGGGATATATTTAAATGAAAAGTTGCCTAACCAAATTTGTTGAATTATTCGAGAGAATAGGAACCTTGAAAGAAACGCTGTAGGAATTACTCAAATTGAATTATTTACCTAAGTATAAATAAATATTATATTTCTCATTAGCGCAACCAACAAACTACTTTATGAAAGTATTGAGCTTTCTTCGTTTATTTTTTGATTCAGTTTTCTTGCGTCCGGTTTCATTATTTTTTTTTTGTAGTCATTCAATAAGATATTCGAAAAAATGGACCACAGCATGTTCAGAATATTTTTATTGTCTTCACCACATAAACAGCAACAATAAAAATCTTAATGAGATTGAATTCTCGCTTAACTCTTGGTGAAACATAATTGAATATTAAAATAAATTAAACTCTTGGCTTAATATTTCACGATTTATTTAACAATATGTATAGTCAACATGTTTCGAGCGTTAGCTCATTTTCAAGACTCGACTTCAGTCTCTTTCATTGACTCGACTCGACTTCAGTCTTGAAAATGAGCTACGCTCGAAACATGTTGACTATACATATTGTTAAATAAATCGTGAAACATTAAGCCAAGAGTTTAATTTATTTTAATATTTAATAATAAAAATCTTTCAAAGACAAATTGCTTTCTGGTGCATTTTATTCAAAAAGACGAAATTGTGGAATAATCACAGATATTATCAGCTAAATAAACTTTTTGCTTTTCAAGGTTATTTGGATAAACAGTTTTGTGATTAAGCTTGTACGCCTTTTTTATTACCATATCTTTTTCTTTCATGTAGAGATTTTTAATGTCCTGAAACTTCGCGTATACCTGTCTTCATCTTACCTATCCAAAATTTTCGAATTTAGGATATAAAAAAGTATTATCTGAATTCTTTAAATTTCTCCAGTTATTAATAATATTTTTGAGTAAATGTACGATTGTAGGTGGCCGTGGTACACACTTATACAATAAACCCGCTTCTTCTGCGTTGAAAATATCATCAACAGAATAATTGCGCAGAAGAACTGACAGGCCATCAATCCATTGGCTACATTTGTTAGCATCAACAGCGTTACTTTCTCCACAAATTGCTTTGAAAACGATATTTTTTCTTTTTTAAACCCTTCCAACTAACCATTGCGGCTACAAAAATTGTGAATACCGAGCCTTCGCGCGAAATCTTGTGCCTTTTCTTTAATCATCGGTTTCTAACCTAATCAATAAATTGCTAACCATGTTAGCAAACACTGATCAAGTTCAGGATATTCTGATAAACGTACAAGTTTTCATTTTTATTCTGAATTATTCTAGAAAGCGTAGATTTTGGCACATTAAATTCGACACCGACTTCATCTCGTGTCTTCCCACTTTCATAAATGGATATTAACTGATAACGTTTTGAGCTTTCGTTTCGGCATTTTTAAAAAAAACATCCGACAGTAAAGCAAAACTAAAACTGAATGTCATTGAGGCTTGAAATTAGTTAAGTGCGGTATTTGCGGGTAGAATAAGTAAGCAATATAAATAAAACGAACTAAAAAAGCGCAATTTAGAGAAGTAATAAGTAAGTACATATGAATATGTTATCTTAGTTACAGAGGTTACAATTTACTTGCTGTCTCAGTTACAGAGGTAAATATGACGATAAAATCGAAAGAACGGATTCCAGATATAGAGGTTTCTTTCGTTCCACTAACAATGTCCGTTGGAAACGGCGTTAAACTGTAGGTCCACTGAATTGAAAAAAAAATAGGTGATTCCTAGCAAAGGTGTTGGGATCTCCGCATGAGTTCCAGTTATGGAGTTAAGTCTCACTTAACCAAGATTCACTGTATTTCCAACAATGCGGACCTTGTGTAACCATACCAAAATATTCAACATGTAACTTGTGCAGATACGTAATTTTATAATGGTCTTGATTGCTGATAATATGAATGACCTTCAACACCTTGTCGATGTAGTGGGACAACACAGTGAGAGAATGGGCCTTAAAATAAATGCCAAGAAAACAAAGTATATGGTTATTACTCGCCAACCTGACACTTTCAAGGATGCAGGGTTAACATCTGATGGATCATCAATGGAGCGCGTGAATAAATTTAAATACCTTGCAGTATGGCTCACTGAGGACTGGACATCTGATCTGGAAATAAAATGTCGAATAGAGAATGCTCGCAACACATTCATGAAACTCAAACGTATTCTATCCAATGCGAACTTTAGCCTAAACCTGAAGGTGAGATTTGTGAGGTGTTACATCTGGTCAGTGTTGTTGTACGATGTGGAGAACTGGACACTAAAGGTAATCACAATGAATAGAATAGAAGCCTTCGAGATGTGGGTATATCGCAGAATACTGAAAATCCCATGGACGGCCCGAGTGACCAACGAAAATGCCCTACGAAGAGTAAACAAACAACGTGAACTGCTGCTGATGATCAAAAAAAGAAACTGCATACCTGGGGCATATAATGCGAGACACTAAATACCAGCTCCTACAACTGATTATCGAGGGAAAGATTGAAGGAAGGAGAGGAGTGGGAAGGAGGAGGATGTCATGGGTAAGTAACATAAGGCAATGGACGGGCTTGCGAACATTGGAAAGCCTAATACATACAGCCAGAGACAGGACAGAAATGAAGCATGTGGTCGCAAACATTCATTAGTGAATATGCATTGGAAGAAGAAGAAGAAGGTTTGTCTTCGATGCTGATGTCGATTTACTGACAGTAAAAGCTTACCTAAATTTTCTCAGTGATAAAGAAAACGTAACTTTCATTGATATCAGTCAATTTTCAAAGACATCAATGATCTGAACCTTCAACTTCAAGGCAAAGGAAAGCTTGTAATGGAGCACTTTTTTACATAGATGTTGATAACGCATGCCTAAAATTACCTAATTAAAAAAAAATCTTCAATGTCAACGAGCCTGACGTCGACCAATATAAGATGTCCATTGAAAATCTCAAATCGGAATTTGAAAACAGAATCACCGATTTGAAGAAAATTGAGAAAGTCGTTGACGCCTTCAGTAACATTTAATCTCTGAATATTGATGATGAATACATAAATGCAGCTGAAAATAATTTCGGGAGTATTAAAGCTGATCTCTAGGTAAACATGGTCGAATAAAATACAGTTTCGAAACACCAGAAACTGGAAGTTTCTTTTCAAGACTTTTCAATAAAATTTATTGGTACCTACTGACAAATACACTTCTCAATTTGATGACAGAAATTTTTAATTACTAAGATTGAATTCTCGCTTAACTCTTGGTGAAACATAAAAAAGATATAAATATTAAATTAAATTAAACAGTTGGCTCAATGTTTCACAATTATATTTAACATTATATAAAAGAATATCAGATAGTCAACATGTTTCCAGGGTCTTTTTTTCAATCAAAGGGTCAAGGAATTATTTGATATTGTTTCAGATATTGTTGAATATAATCGTGAAACATTAAGCTATGTGTTTAATTTAATGTAATATTGCACTATTAAGGACAAAAGCAAAATGTCATTTTCTCATTTATATTGAGAAATGCCTTGGTAATTTATACTCAATTTAATCATAAAATTTAATTAATATTCAATGAACCGAAAACAATTTGTTTTATTTTTCCATTGATTTGGTATCTACAAATATTATAGATACCATAATATAACCATATTATAGATAACCATATTACAATAATATAAATAAACTATATAATAGTTTATTTTTTTCTGGACCGCGACAGATATTTATTTTCCAAAACCGGACCCCTAATGAAGGTTACTGTAACCAATGTGGGGTAGTAGTTCCAAATTGTTGAAACCAAAACACCCTAAACATTAAGATTATTTCTTGCACCTCAGATGATAAAATCAATAAAATTGATAATCCCATTTTTTAATACTGAAAACACGATAATTTCAAGCTTGAATTATTAGAGTCAAATGATATTACCATATAAATTTCATATTTTCATGAGACTTTCAAGTGTATTCATAAATTTATATTTCAGTGATTCTAAGGAAAATCAGAAGAAATTGATTGAATACGAAACCAAATTTCAACATAATCGAATTGAAGCAATGAGAATTCACAAAAAGTACATAAATCCATGCAAATGAAGCATATCATAATTCCAATGAAATAAAAAACTGCTTAGTAGACTTGTTTCATGCCTTCCGTATGCATCATATACTATACATCTATATATATATATAATATATATATATATATATATATATATATATATATATATATATATATATATATATATATATATATATATATAATCAAAAGTAGTAAAAAGTAGTATTGTCCGAACTAGGAATCCATCTTTGACACGTGTTTGGAGCTTGTTGGATGTCATCAGACCAGTGTAGTCAAGTTTCTGATGTACGAACGTGGAGGTCAAGAAATGAACGAAAACTAAAGAAGAAAACTAAAGCAACAGTGTGTGAGTTCAAAATGAAAATTATTCTACCAAGGATGTGACACATAACAAAAAACTCGAAACACACACACACACACACATATATATATATATATATATATATATATATATATATATATATATATATATATATATATATATAAAAGGAAAGGAAAGTTTTTTGCTTATGGCACTGAATGAAATATTTAAGAAAACGAGCACTAGAACATTCATTGTATACGTTCACATATCTAGCTCTACTATAACATTCTTTTGGTTAATTTGAATTTTTCGAATGAATGTTCTATATATATATATATATATATATATATATATATATATATATATATATATATATATATATATATATATATATATATATATATATATATATATATATATATATATATATATATATATATATAGCACATGGAAAAAAGTCTCGTGTAATGGAAACATCAAGTGGATGGTACAAACTCTAGTTTTGAGCTTGTTGGCTCTCATCAGAACGGCGTGATCGTTTCAGACGTACGAGATGGAGACGAAAATTCAAACGAATATGCACGAACAACGAAAGGCACAAAATTATACATGTATATATATATATATATATATATATATATATATATATATATATATATTCATGTATACAAAATATCGACATTGCATTGAGCTTTCAATGATAAGTTATTCAAGTTATGAAAAAACGAAATTTCATTCAAATTTCAAAATATGACTGAAAACTTACCTCTAATTACTACAGGTATTGTAATTATCCATTTGAGGAAAAAAGTATTATAATCCCGGAAAAACCGAATTTGATTATATCCGAACAAATATTCACTGTATAACGATTCAATTCATTTAATTTTCAAGAAACTGTCACATTGAATATACCTCCAGAGGCATGTCTATAGGTAATATAAAGAAATTTTTAATATTGTTAATTGGTCCTTTATATAATTATCTATTTAATCATATGATTTTTTATGTACGGGTAAAATTTACTGCGTGAATCTTTTTCAAAAAAGTGTTCACAAGTATCGCTTCAAACGCCGGCCGTACTGAAAATAAGCTGTTTTCTTTATTTGAATACTTCAAGGCTATCATAGTTTTATAATAGAATGCGTAGCAACGGTCAGCTATACGTAGAAACCTGTAATTAAACATAAAAAATGCAACTGCAATATGCTCGTCAATTCTATAATTAGACTTCATTCAACATTTATCTTTCATTTCAAAAACACTATTAATTTTTCGAGAATCAGTTGGTTATATGTACGAATTTAATTTCCAAGGATCTAGACTAGCTTTCCGAGCACTGCGAGAATCAAAATGATTTTTTTACGGGCCTATTAAGATAAATAGGCAAGTAAGTAGTTCTATGGGTGTAATAAAATATGTAAAACTGTTTTCGCTCAAGTCTAAATATGAAATACAATTATCAAAAGATATAAGTATATGTGTGCTCAAATCGATAGGAAAATAAATTGAAGCGCATACCTGAAAGTCTATAAGAAAAATTTCACATATTCTTCCAGAAATTTCTTCCTAAGTGGTCTGGATTTATTGATAGGTAGGGTGCAGATTTTTCGAGGGAAAGCATTGAAAAATGCTGCAACAACCAGCTGTGTCCCCCAATTGCTGGACAATTGGGGGACCTGCACAATCTGGTGAAATTTAGTCAATAAATATTTGTTTCCGTAAGGGTAACAAGCAAAACCATATTATACTGGGTAGGAAAGTATGCGCAACTCTCTGTAATTATATTTGAAATTTGCTCGATATAATTCCAATTGTATTCCTTAGTAGTCTGAATATGGTTTTCTTAGCTCCACAACAAAGACCAACAAAGCATATCGAAGCACAGACTCAAAGAAGGAGAAATATGTCAACTTAAGCACTCCATCGGACACAGATACTTCCACTTAGCCTAGCAGCAATGGGCGAAAGTCAACATATACTATGCTGTTCGAATTAACTGGGACAAACATTTTTTTACTTCGTTTGAGTTACCTACTGTAGTAAGTACATGAGTACCAGGGTGGCGCAAACACCGTCACACCTGTTTGTTTACTACCTGAGGTGACGTGAGGGTTCGACCTTGACCATCATTCACATTCTGAGCGGATTCACATCGCCAGCAATTCAGTTGTGGGCCTACCAGTGCAACAGTTGGTGGTTTCCATTTTGATACGTGCTGTATTGTCTTGTCCAAAGATGGATATCACTCCGAAAAGCGTTTCAAAATTATCGCGCTTAATGAACACACATCAATGACTCTGAGAGATAGAGCTGAAGCTGTTGGTGTGGGAAAGTCCAACGTTCCGAGAATTTTAGAAATATTTGAAGAAAGTGGCTCATCATCTCCAAAAAGAAAAGGAAACTGTGGCCGCAAACGCAAAACTACTCCAAGAACAGACAAATTGTTTATGAGAAATAGCAAAATTATTCCGAGAAAGACAAGCACTGATCTTCGAAGGTATTTAATGGTTTCTGATGTGGAGGTGAGCACCACAACTGTGTAAAAACGACTGTTGGAGGTTGTAAGGCAAGAAGACCAAGAAGAAAGCAACTGCTTCGAAGAAACGTTTGACGTGGACCAAAAAGTACCGTGCGTGAACTGCGGACGACTGGAAG
The DNA here is from genome assembly GCA_030704895.1 of Henosepilachna vigintioctopunctata. NCBI lineage: Eukaryota > Metazoa > Arthropoda > Insecta > Coleoptera > Coccinellidae > Henosepilachna > Henosepilachna vigintioctopunctata. Next base: position 11,006,923 of record JARQZJ010000031.1, read on the forward strand.
AAGGTGGTTTTTAGTGATGAGACACATTTGTTTATTAATGGGTAAAAATCAAGTGTTGTTAGACGAAGTGATGGTGAAACTTTGCGGCCTGATCACATTCAGTAAACAGTGAAACATCGTTCGAAACAAATGTTTTGGGGTTTTTTCACAACCAATGGCACTGAGCGATTAGCTCCTATAACAGGGATGATGAACTCAGTGAAATATTTGGAAACATTGCGCACCAGGGTTGTCCCATTAATGGAAACGTTTGATAGAACATTTCAGCACGACCTGGCTCCCTGCCACAATTCCAAGCAAGTGCTGGCCTTTATGCGTGAGAGTGGAATTAAAGTACTCGATTGGCCGGGGAATTCACCTGATCTCATTCCCATTGAGAATTTATGGAATATTTTAAAGAAACGACTGGCAAAAATGGATTGCACTACAAAAGAAAAAATTATTATAAGTGCAATTCAGTTGTGGTTTCATGACGAATTGAAGAAAATCTGCGCTACGCTAGTAGAATCGATGCCTAGACGAGTTCAAGACGTTATTTCTGCGAAAGGAGGACATACTTCATATTAATATGAAGAATTTACGCTAATTTGTATGTATATACTTCATTAAAAGGTAAAATTTTACGAAAACATTGTTTTTTATCCTTTGTCCCTGTTAGAACTTCTAAGAACTGGAATTTAGAAATTCCAGTCTGAAACGATCAAGTATGTCTCGGAGACGAGTCCTGTCATTGTGACTTTTCACGACACTAAATAATTATTTGTATATTCCTTTGTGAAATAAATCTTTAGAATATAATACAGAATTTCAGTCGAGTTATCGGAAAGGGAAATCTGAAATTCAACAGTCCCAATTAATTCGAACTTGGTGTCTTCAGTCACATCATCTCAGAATAAGCTAAAAATAATGCACTTTGTCTTATTATTATTCATACACACTGTGTTACCAGTAAATCAGCGGTCTATGCGCTCCTCCATATTTTGTACATCAACTCTTATGCGCTCCTCTTCAGAAGCAATACGAACACTATACCAAATCAGATTCCTCAAGAAAAATGCTGCTGAGATTTGCAAACAAAACCCGAAATAAATTCCTGCGAGACTCCTATTTACAAGATATTCTCATGAGGCCAAACTAAACAAGAGAACATTTCGTGGATGTTCGCATCTATCAGGAGAAAACAAAGAATAACTTATCTAAAGTTTCATTTTTAAAGCTGGAGGGAAATAACGTTATCTTACGATAAACTACGACATACTTTCCTCAATTACTATGGCTTCTTTGAACACCTTCGAATTACGTTATAGTCGTTGAATTTGCAATGAATATATGATAATGTAGAAACCAGCTTTCTCTCATACATGTTTTTCTTTCATTGTTCTTTTCAGACAAGAAGTAAAAGGACCAACAAGGATGCATTTCAATAAATATATTGGCGTGCTCAAAAGTAATTTTCTCGAATTATTTGTTATGTTTGAGAATTTCAAAGTATCTCTTAATCTTTTGGAATTGTTGTTTGTATCAAATTTTTAAAAGGATCAAAAGTGAAAATGTATGTTCATATGAATACTTCATTGTATATATCTCACTAATTAGCTTTTAATTGTATATATTATATAATGATGTTCAATTACAACTTCACTATACCTGCCAGGAATAATAGTAAACAACTTGATCATCAGGGGTCACCACTCCCAACTCGCACTATCACCAAAAAAATATATTTTGTTCATATAACTACTGTATAAAAGAAGCTTATCTTTCCAATTCATAAAAAATTAGTAAATCAGAAAGTAGCTTTCCAAATAATGAACATGTTAGGAGAAAGAAATACCGAAAAACTTAGATATCTTCGTAAAACTTTACAGGTCTCTTATCCGTTCCAAAATACTATACTAGTGTCAATACTTTACTCCACTTCGAGCAAAAACAACTTGAGATCTTTGAACATTGTACCGAGCACAGCTGTGGTTATCATTCTGGGTCGATTTCCATCCAGCCCAACTGAAAGTCTCAATGTTAAAAGTCTCAAGCTCAAAAATTATCACTGAGTATTTGTAGAGGACAAATTATTTTGAATTATTTCTGCAAACTTGAGGTCTTCCCAAGCAATCCACTGCATGGTGTTATAATAGCTTTGTTCGCGGTAAGGATTCTGAACCGATTCAGAACTAATTCATAACCGATTCGGGATTGATTCAATACGAATGCTTGGTTATGAACTGGTTCGGAATTATTTCGACCAGCGAACGATTTTAGAACTAGTTTAGGGAATTTTCAAATCACGGTTGTTCTCATCGAATAATATGCCGTATACCGCTTGGAATTGTCATTCTAATCAAAGAACAATACCATAACACATTATTCTATGGAAGTCGACTTATAAGTAAGCAACCATTTTCCAATTTATTTATTTTTGAAAGCACAACATACGTTTAGTCATTTAGTGATAGTAAGATTTCAGAAATGTCCCAACAACCAGAAGATAGCTATGAATGGACCCACCAAAACACTCTTCTTCCCTTGTATTTGTATGAAAAATACAGGGACCATGTCGGATCGATGCAATTAAAAAGCTCCAAGAGAATGTTTGAAGAAATTGCAAAAGAAATGGTAATAATCACAAATACACATGCTACACCAAGTAATTGCGAAAACAGGGGGAAAGTGCTTGAGAGAAATTACAAAAAATATGTAGACAATATGAATAAGACTGGAAGGGGAAGAAAAGTGTTCAATTACTACGATTTAATGCAGAATATCCTAGGTGAAAAAAATATAAATCCAATACTTTTATTGTCATCGGACACTGTTACAATACCATGCACTGACAAAGAGAATACTAGAACTGACGATTCTGTGGAGGAAGTCATGGAAGCAGGGCCTTCCATTAGTTCTTTAAGGCATTTTATGGAACAAACTATCGTACAAACGCCTTCAAAAAATCATAGATATAATTTTCTATGATACCAGTTGCCAAACTATCGTGAATGCGCAAGTCCCGAACTTACAGTTCTAGATTGATCCTTTGAACCGGAAGAACCAATTCCGAATCGATTCCGAACCAGTCCCAGTTTATCCGCGAACAAAGAACTGTAACTAAAAGTTCGAAACTGGGTGTTCCGCGAACGCCAAAATTCAAACTGCGCATGCGAATAGTTCTGAATCGGTTCAGAATCCTTACCGCGAACAAAGCTAATAGCAGCAACGTCCCCCACTTCGAGGCATGCAAGGACTTTGTTGTTAATTTCATAGCTTGCCAAACTATCCTCGAATAAGATAGATATAACGTCTGTTACTACAATGGGCATCTCCAAACATGCTTCCGGAACCAAACAACCAATACCCAGCACTGAAAATATAGGATAAAGACACAAATCCAGCCAACATAATTAATCTGGAACTATATACACCTGAAAATAGACCAAGAAATCTACATAGATGCCTCCATAAATTCACTAGGCCTTGGATGCTCTGGCATTCACAATCCTTAATCACCATTATGTAATAATTATAATACATAAGAAAAAAAAGAAAGTGATATTCTCAGTAATTAATTATGAATGAATTTTGAATGCTTTTTTCATATACTGTTGTTGACAATTCTGCTATATTCTGAAATGTGGAAAGTTCTGCGCTCATTGTCCAAATTAAAAATGAAACTTTGTTCAAAAAAAATTTTCCGAAAACACTTTCTTCACTATTTCTTCATGGTAATAAAAACATACATCTTTGTTTTTCATTTTAATTAATTTTCAGTACAGATGAATCCATAGCTTACTTTTTGAAGTCGATTTCGTAGGTTATTTCCATTTACTATCAGAGAAATACAAATTCTGTGCAAAACGCAAATAGATCAATAATTACAGAATTATCTCATTACGGGGGAATATCTAAATTTAACCAAATTATGACGTTAATTTTGTTTGATAATATAACGTTATCGTTTATAAATATAGGTACCGTTTATGTCATAAGTGGAGAGACAGTACGCAGCAAATTGAGTAATATTTTTCCAAAATTTCGAAAGTAACATTTCATAATAATGCGAATTAGTTGTGATATTAATACTATTAGCAAGTCACGTAATGATTTTAAATTACATATTTATTCCCGTATTTAATTCGATAACTATCGTAACATATTTACTTACAACGAATGATAACAGTTAATGTCTTGGATTTTTTCAAATTCTAATTGCAATAATTTTATTTTCGATAGGGATTTACATTATGTGGACAAAAAAACTGTAAATTACTTTATAATTCAGTTTTAACGTCGAATAACTTTGAAAGGAGTGAATTTTGAAAAATTGGAAAACCTTTGAGAGTATTGAATTTTCTCCGAAAACAAGTATTTTGAACCATAAAAATATTGATATCGATATTGGTACCTAGTTGCTAAAATTCAAAATGGAAACTTAAGATGCAAAATTGAATGAATATATCTTAAATTAAGACACAATTACAAGAAAACGGCTTGTTTTACGTTAAGTCTCATGACGGACCAATATTAGAGGTATTTGAAACAACAAAAGGAAGAAATATAAAGGTATGCTGGACGTTTCGGAGGTTTTTCCTCCGTCGTCAGCAGTATAAATATATTATCTTTCAGATGTGACTTCGCTTGACTCTGTTTAACAATAATTATTCACAACGGTTTTGAATAAAATAATCTAAGGTTGAAAATAATCGAATAATCCTTTGAAACACAAATATTGTATGCTATTGAGCACAATTGCCCAATAATTAAATGATAAATGACATAGGAGAATAAACCAAGCTGTAGTACACACTGATCAAATCACGCACGTCCAGGCACTTCTTGTGCGATAATGCAAAATACTCGTAGACTCTGGACTATGATCTGCAACTCATCCAAATGAGATCCCTAACCAAGAGTTTAATCCAACTAAACACCTAGGTACCTGAAATCAGGAGAAAAACGGATTTCTCCGACATCAGGTATTGTATTAACATTATGAAAACTCGAACATTTTGTTTTCGAGCAATTCAGCACCGTTCCTCTGACACCAAGCATCAACCTGCACGCTTACTGCGGCAACCTGAAAGCCAACTTCTTCCATTGCTCAATTATCAACTCTTTTAATTAATTAGCGCTACTTAGGTACGCTAATGAATGAGGTAAACATATTTCACTTGTTCAGTTCCGAATTAGACAAGTTCAAAGAAAAATTCTTGCTGGCAGAAGAAGTTACGCAGTCGAATATATCTTCGATAGTTTTTGCTTGAAGAATCAAGATAGAATCAGGTCAAGGATTTTTTCACTGTGTATGAGTAAACCTCCATGCCAAAAATGTGCCTTTACAAAAAAACATTGTTACTTGAAATATCACAACAGCATGCAGCATGCTTTGTAATAACAATAGCTTATAAATTCAATGGACGATGAATCTACTCTGTGATAGTTCATATTTAAATGAGAGGTAATAATAAAAACTTGTCTAAAAATCGCTGACTGAACAATTCTTTATTCTGAATAAAGAATCGTTTAGTCAGTGATTTTTAGACAAGTTTTTATTATTACCTCTCATTTTAACAATAGCTAAACCTATCAAATGCTACCAATTTAACCAATCATAATAAACCAATCAGAATCTTATTAGAAATTATTCAAATTTGATTTGTTTTCTCATACTGTTTTTGATGATCCCACTTTCGATGATTTCGAATATTTCCAATTGTGATTCACGCAATGATACTACTGTTATATTTGAGGTTATGTTCCTTCAGTGTGAAAAATATGTTTCAACTAATATTAACAACACAATTGGGTGATAAGGATAGCTAAATATATTAAAAGACAACTCCTTTCATTTTGCCACAATCCCGCAAAGAAATTCGTCGAATACAGTTCACATTAATCTTTTAATTTAATTAGCATGATATTCTTGTTTGAAGTTTTTTTGTTCAAAAATCTTGTATCAGAATAAACCAATCAGATAAACCAATCAGAAACCTATCAGAATTTATTCAAATATGATTTATTGTACACTAACATTCTGTTTTTTATGTTACCAATTTTGATGATTTCGAATATTTCAAATTGGTATGGATGTCATGACATTACTGCTATATTCAAGTTCATGTTCCTTCAGTGAAAAAAAAATATTTTTCAACTGATATTAACAACACGAATGGGTGACTAAGGATAGGTAATTATTTTGAAACAAAACTCGTTTCATTTTGACACAAACCCGCAAAGAAATTCCTGCAATATAAGTTAATATTTTAAATTGATTAGCATGAAATTCATGTTTAAATTTTTTTTATTTATGAAATCGAAAAAATCGGAGTTATTTGGAAATTCTAATTATTGTTTTTCACTAATTCATCAGAAATGACACTAAAGAATCCAGCATTATTTCAATATTCTTGTGTGCTTTACACAAGAATATTGAAATAAGTAGTATTTGTTCAACGAATAAGTATAAACGAGTAATATTCGAGATAATAAGTTCATAACGGTTGATTTTTCAAGAGTTAAGTTTTTCAGGTTGGCAGCAATAGTTGGTAATGGCATCCAAACGTCATCTGTCAAAGTGAAAAGTTTTCTTAACTCATAATCACCAATTCTGGGAATCAACAATTTGTGCTGTTATCACCAAATTTCGCACCAAGTTTACTTTGCTAGACATTAAACCATTGTCTCTCATGCATACAGTGCGTACTGAAGAGAATATTGCAGCCGTAACGTACATTGTTAATGAGGATCGTGAAATGTCAATTCGTCGCCGTTCTCAGCAATTGGGCATGTGTTACTCAACCACATGGAGAATTGTACGTGTTGATGTACGGGTTTGAAAGCCTATAAAATTCAACTTCTGCAAGAATTGAAGCCAAATGACCTACCACAACGTCTAATTTTTGGTGAATAGGCCTTAGAACAGCTTAATGAAAATCCACTGTTTTATCGAAAAATTGTGTTCAGCGTTGAGGCTCATTTTTGGCTTAACTTTCCATTTTTCTTCAAATACGACCGTGGAAGAAACGTTACCTTCAACTTTTTTTTTGTCCCAGTTGGCCGAGTTGAGCTTGGTTGACATGTGGTTTGATCAAGACGTTGCCATATGCCACACAGCTAGTGAAAAAATATTGACATATTGAAGGATGAATTTGGTGATCAGCTTATCTCTCGAAATGGTCCTGTGAATTGGCCGCCAAGATCATGCCATTTGACGCCTCTGGATTATTCCTTGTAGGGTTATGTAAAGTCGTTATTGTATGTGGACAAATCGAACACGATTGAAGCCTTATAGGATAATATAATACTACGCGTAATTCGTGGGATAAAGGCCGAAATGCTCGAAAAAGTGACGCAAAATTGGACCTTCTGAATGGACCATTTGATACGGAGCTGCGGACAATATTTACATGAAGTTATCTTTAAAATGTAAATGACAAAGACCAGGTTATCAATTTCAATAAAAATTTTGAATATATGATGCAAATTGAGTGTTTTATTCGATTCAAAAACACTACGCTTAAAAAATCAACCATTATAAATATATACATCAATGTTTACAACAGAATTTTAATGTTGTTCATGTAATCAAATATTGAAGATGCCAAAAGTTCAAACTTGCATTCATTCACGAGTTCAAAATAATATATATCCATTAAAAGACTTACCGGTAATTGCTACTCAAATATTGAGTTTTCACCACTAATTCATGATATTAGCAATAGTACTTTTGCTCTGATTATCAATTACCACAAGTCGCGACAAATAAATTATCCTTAAAAATAGACCTATTAGAATCATTAGTGATTAGATAGATACATTATTAGAAATACCGGTAATTCATATGAATAGGTAGAAACTCGTTAGTTTGGACGGAAGATAAATTAATGTTGGAAATAATTATATATTTTCATGAATATTTCTGAAACTATGTGGAATGTAAAAATGTTTATTCATATATTGAAACAAAAAATTAAATATCTACGAAATGAACATTTGAAATCAATTGTGGTGAATTTCAATTGAAATAAATTGAAACGGTTCAGATATTCTAAAATTTCAAGTGTGCAAATAAATTTTTTATCGTAGTATACAATTCAATACGAATTCTTGAATTATATATAATTCAATACTTAATGATTGAATTAGGATCAATCTAACCATTCCACAGACCGATATAATACTAATAATAATAATAGAACTTTATTAGTACTTCATTACAAAATTCATACATACATGGTGTTGCAAACATTTTTTAACATACATCATTCAAATTGCATTGGTATAACTTCACAAACTATAGAGTACTAAGAGGTGGGATACAGCAGGAGCTGATTAATCCAACCGAAAGTACTGAACCACCATAAAGACAGGTATGGTGATTCAGTGTAGAATACATATTAACCACATGCTCGATATAAAAAAAAATTAAAAGCTACCAAAAAAAAAAAAAAAAACTACCTAAAAAACAAACTCAATCATTTTCCTTCAGAAGAAATTGCTTACATTTTTCTTTGAAAGCTTTCGCTTTGTAACTGAAGAATTCATTCGGAATACTATTCATTAAATTAACAATTGTAAGGGGAAAGAACGTTTAAATAAGTTTCTATAAAAGCGAGGAATAGCCAACTTATGTCTGAACCTTACAGTGAGACAATGGATGTCTGAACGAAACCTGATTTCACGGTGTAAATAAGATGGCCTTTTAGTTACTAAGATTTTATGATACGAACACAACATATGTAATTTTCTACGTTTCTCCATATTGAGCGAACCCATTTCTACCAATCTCTGTGAGACTCGGTCCGAACGCTTCAACCCTTAGGTATATCAATCTAACGCAATAATTTTGAATTTTTTTTATTCTAGTATATCTAGTAGCAATATTTTTTTATATATATATATATATATATATATATATATATATATATATATATATATATATATATATATATATATATAAGAAAATGAACACTAGAACATTCATTCGAAAAATTCAAATTAATCAAGAGAATGTCATAGTAGAGCTAGATATGTGAACGTGTACGATGTGATGTCTCCATCATCCTTCAAGGGATAAATGTTAGAGAAATATTGAAATCGATGCCACACCTGATGGAAGTGCGAGACATGTATGTTTCGTTCTGCAAGGAACTCGTCAGTCGCACCACATCCATCGAAGTGAGGCAACGATTTCAACCCCCAAGCATCTTCTTGTGACTCCAAGTGGAAGACCGTAGAGTTATGAATACTCCACAATTCCATCTATGGGAATCAGTAGAAAACACCTCTCAGATTATAGACATACCAAGCATCGAAATTTCACATATCTTCTATACCCGTAGGTATCTACTAAATTGCAATGTCTATTTGACAAATATCATCGAACGATGTTTTTAAATGTCAATAGATTGCGTTAATCTCGGAAACCAATAAATATAGTGGCTCTGGTGGCTGTACCAATAGCGCCTATTTGAATTGACTCCTCGCGCAATATTTTTTCGCATCATTGGTAGTATTTTTTATCAATAACAATCAAACTTTGCCTTGTTATATTGGCACAAAACGTTCATTGGTCCAATAGCAACGATTTGCTGTGAACTGTAATCTATTTCAACGTTACAATTAAATATTGGATAGGAGTTAAACGCAACCTTTTCATATTGTTAATTTCGATTCCGTTCAACTTCATTCCGAGCTTTGACTTGCTCTTTTATATCTTTGACTCGCTGCATTGCGAGTTCTGCGACAAAGTTTGTACATCTAATAGCTAGTATTTTAAAAACAAAATTTCAACTGTAAATTAAAGAAAACTATGTATTCTTCTTTATAATCAAATATACCACGTGCTATGTTAGTAACGTGTTTGTTAGTCTATTCAAACTTACCAACATTTTATATTAAATTGAAGTTTTAATATTAGTCGTGATAGCTCTGAACTAACCGAAATGTGTGATAAGATATTCAGTTTTTTACATCCTTTTTTTGAGAATTAATAATTATTTCTTACTTATATTGTTAATGGAGTATTTTAATATTTTCTAATTCTTACGCGCAATTTTTCAAATTGCTTCTCTGACAATAACAAACTCAACAACAAAAAATAGTGAAATCGGTCCAGCCGTCAACTCTAGATTTTAGAGTTTAGAGAACGTTGGTTTAGGGAAAAAGAAATGGGCTGTTTTAAGAATTTTCCCGTCAATTATTCGATTTTTTCTCGCTGTAAAAACCATCCTTGGACCTCAACGAACATTTCAAAGAAAGAACTGGCAAAACTGGTTCAGGCTTATTGAGTTATGCGCTTACCAACACATTTTGCGATTCATTTTTATATTATAGATGAACGATAATTTCTTAAATTGTTTTTTATCTATTCACGAATGTCAAAATTTCTTCGATCTGTCGTTCTTTGAATGTTTATAAATTTTTTTGTCTGTGGTTTCTATCAAATTTTCCGTTTTTTGGCAAAACAAAGACGAAATTTCTTCAAGTTTTCTATTCTTTATATTCATCATTTGTAGCGATATTGTTCAAGTTTTTTTTCAGTAAAACACTAATTAAACATTAAAATACAATATATTTGAAATTATATCGTGAATATATCAAAATATCAATTATTTTCTACTGGCGACTACACGCGCTAAGCCCCATTGACGCGCTCAAGGGAGGAAGGGGTCCAATACCAGGAAAATGGACTAGCACAGGTATTGGCAACATGTGCTGTCTTGTTATCTGAGCTCTCAGGTTATCGAATCTGAGCATTGTTGCCGGTCTTCATATTTTGCATACTCAACTCCCTTTGGCGCCTGCACTAGGTGTAGATTTGCTTCAGGTTAACAGTTACATTTGAGAAGGTATGCGGAATGAGTGGATAAAATGCTGCGTAATCGTCCTTCTCGAACGTTGCGAGACTTGCTGATTCCAATCTTTAATCATAGGATCAATTATTCCGAAGTATGGTTATTGTACAGTTCGAAATGAATCTGTTTTGATATATTGACCCAGGTGATTCCGGAAATAAATTCACGATAGTAGAACGCAGGACTTTAGAACACTCGGTTTCGCTTTTGTTTTTGATTCCATCAGCACAAAAAATTGAAATATAAATGAATGAAATATATTCAATATTTTCAGCGTTAACAGGCTGTTTTCAATGTTAAAAACTTTGTTTTTATTGACCTTTCGTTGTCTATCACAACTAACTAGTTTTGACATACAACGAATCGTCAACAAAAATGAAGCTTTTGACATTGAAAATAGCCTGCTAAAAATATTAAAGTTATAACTATCTCAATCGTATATATATATATATATATATATATATATATATATATATATATATATATATATATATATACTTGTCAATATATCACGATATATATAGGATCACAATAATAGATGTCACGAAAAATAGAAGGACTTCACACTAGATATTTTTACAAAACTGTTAGAAAAAACTTACAATGATACCAAGCGCCAAGTCTATGCTTCAATAAATCCTATAAACGTTGGAAACTAACACAAAAAATAACTTCAAAATGTTAGCCGAATATTTTAACACCCTTCTCAACTGCAATCCACCCCAAGAAGAACATAAGTTCGTCTTTTCAATGTATAAGCATCCAGACTCACAAGCTCCTGATATAGAAGAGATTACGTAAATCGTCAAGCATCTCAAAAACAACAAACCAGCAGGAGAAGATGGGATTATTGCGGAACTCTGGAAACTGAACGAATACTAACGCAAAAACTTCATCATTTATTATCAGAAATCTGGACGACGGAACAGATACCAGAGGATTGGAAATGCGCGCTGATACATCATCCAAAGGGGACAAGATGAATATCAATAATTACAGGGGAATTTTCTTACTCCCGGTTGCTTACAAAATACTTTCTTAAGCACTACTAAATAGAGTAGAACACCAAGCGGATCCACTAATTGGGGAATATCAGGCGGGATTCAGAAAAGGCTGATCATGTGCTAAACAGATCTGGACTTTAAAGATGACATTACAGATGAGGAAATGTAGACAACCAGTGGTCACATTCATTGACTTCGAGAAAGCATATGATTAGATAGACCGCGAAACCATTTTAAAATCATGAAAGAATTTGAGATCGATCGAAGGCCCCGAAAAATTATAGAACAGACACTTACAGGTACAACTGCCAAAGTGAAATTCATGGGCAAAGTATGAGATCTTTTTGAAATCAAAACCAGTGTGCGGAAGGGGGACGGGCTTTCACCAATCCTTTGCAACAATGTTTTAGGAAAGATCATTAGGGAATGGGAACCTCCTGTGAGGGGAATTTTCTCGCCGTGAAAAACTACATGAAATTGTGCAGTAAACCGGGTTACAAATTTCTTATGATAAAACCAAATGCATGGAAAGAAAACCAAAAATAAATCTTCTCTAATAACAAAAAATGGTGAAATTCTGCAAGTCGGTCACTTTAAATACCTCGGAGAAGTTGTACAGACCTCAGGTTCAAACCGAATCGCTAGTAAACAAAGAATTAGCAAGCTCTAAAGGGCCTACAAGCTAACTTGGGCGTACTATAACAAAACTTTCATCTCGAGAGGCACAAAATTGAGACATTATATCACAACGATTCTTCCAGAAGCAATCTACGCAGGTGAAACAATGGTTATTGAAGGTCATTCAAGAATTAGGGAAATAGAAAAACAAGAAGGAAAAATTCTCAGAAAGATTTACGGGCCAATCAATAGAAACGGCATTTGAATGAAGATCTCAGAATGAACTTTATAGCTATAAAATCGCAAATGTGAAATTTGGGCAAAAATCTACACACAAACCTGGAATAAAATAGATAGAAGAACGGTAGAAAGAGCATTCCGAGAGGATGAAGCGTTTTTGTGGGGCAAAAAAGATGAAGGATTAGGACTTTTGCCTAAGAATCGCGAATTCAAGTTCAATCGCTCTCATTGATTCCTCATTATTTCTTCATGGGAATCATAATATATATATATATATATATATATATATATATATATATATATATATATATATATATATATATATATAATTCTCAATATTTCGAATAATAACATGATAACACAACCTTCAATACTTACAGAGATAATTCACTTAAACAAACTCTAAACAATAACAATAAAACATCGACTGCTACATATGACAACATAACAACGAATAACCCGACGAGACCGAACCAAGTGTTAAATCTTTTTTTTAAAATGTTACAATAAATGCTGCTTAGTTGATTTGTATCTGTTTTATAATTTATTGCATTTTGCGTTTTACTGATGTGATTAAAAACGGGACATAACTTCAGATTCGGAGATGTGAAGATTTTGGAAGAGAACCAAAACTACAGAAATCGTCTTTTTCTTGAAATGTATCACATCAGTAAAACGCAAAATGCAATAAATTATAAAACAGATACAAATCAACTAAGCAGCATTTATTGTAACATTTTAAAAAGATTTAACACTTGGTTCGGTCTCGTCGGGTTATTCGTTGTTATGTTGTCATATGTAGCAGTCGATGTTTTATTGTTATTGTTTAGAGTTTATATATATATATATATATATATATATATATATATATATATATATATATATATATATATATATATATATATATATATATAATTGTATTAATATTTTTACAGTGAAAATTGAGAATTGAAATTACATTTCAAAAGTTTTGAACTCGACTGGGATTCGAACCCAGGTTCTTTGGGTTTACGCCCCACTGCTTTTGACCGCTAAGCTACCGAGGTCTACACTCTGAGATGCAACTTCAATTCATATCTAACAACTCTTTTATTCGTCAAGCTAGTTATTCGACGCTCGGATTGTCGTCTTTGATACCTGCTAGCGAAAGTGAGTGACACCTACCCATCCTCCCATATGTATTTATTTTTTCCGTAAGGAACAATGATAATTAAAGAACAGTAATTTTGTCGTGTTAACCTCACCACGTGCGGACATGAATAATTGTATTAATATTTTTACAGTGAAAATTGAGAATTGAAATTACATTTCAAATGGGTTCGAATCCCAGTCGAGTTCAAAACTTTTGAAATGTAATTTCAATTCTCAATTTTCACTGTAAAAATATTAATACAATTATTCATGTCCGCACGTGGTGAGGTTAACACGACAAAATTACTGTTCTTTATATATATATATATATATATATATATATATATATATATATATATATATATATATATATATATATATATATATATAAAGGAGGTTGGCGATTCACAGCAGTGACATTCGTCTGCAGCCAAAAAGATGCGCACTCGCAAGCCATGCTTCTTCTTTGAACCTTAACTTTGACCTCAGCCAACCAAGAGTTCTCTCAATAGAGACAAATTATAACGAAAGAATATTCTTGGAGATGTGTTAACATTAATAACATTCCCAACAACATTAATAAGAGAACGGACATTGAGAGTCTCAGTTCTATATACAGCTATTTACTCTCTTTAGATGAGACTGGCAAAATTAAAAATGGCTAAGACCAACGTTCAGACATTTTGTCATCACGTACAGGGAACACCGCAACTTATGTGTGATTCAAAGAATAGTCTATGTCATGAAAAACGTCACTTTATTATATTATTCATGTTTACATAGTTATTCACATACTTGTCCTTAATTAATAATTTTACTGTATTTAATCTATGATTGAATGACTTCTGTATTGTTTTTTGTTAGTTTGACAACTTATGTCAGATGTAGGTATATTTTTCACTATCACTTATATTTATTTAACATCTTTCCAGCATTCCTGAAGAAGAACTGAAACCTTAGTTCGAAATATAGAATTACTGACGATTAGTCTTGGATTAATTTAATTGCCTAAATCGCCGATAACCCAACAATTTTTCACTAATTTCATTACCACGGCAACAGTCCTCAGTTCATATATATATATATATATATATATATATATATATATATATATATATATATATATATATATATATATATATATATATATATATATATATATATTTGAATGTTTCACGACTGTAGATATGTATTTTAAGTATTCAATTGGCATTGCAGTCCAGGACAGGAAAATAAGTTACCTCTTTAGTATTTTAGTATTTTCAGGTCTAAAATAGTAAAATAACAGTTTAACAAGGCACTACTTTTTTACAATTTTTCAGGTTTCTGAAAATAGTACAACATTAACAGTTGAACCCAATGCATTTGGGAACACTCATACTTATTTTCAAAAAACAAATGTACTTTAGGACTAACATGACAGAAATTGTAAGAAAAATTTTCAATAGTGCCTTGTTATATAAACTGTTAATATTGTACTATTTTAGCCCTGAAGAAGAAAATAAACATTTTTGAAAGCTTGGAAAATACTAAAGAGGTAACTTATTTTCCTGTCCTGGACTGCAATCCCAATTAAACACTGAAAATTTACCAAACACTGACCAATTAAGTATAATGTTACAAAATTATATCAAAAGATTGTTACAAATCTAGTCAGTCCGAACAGCATTTGATTCGAATAAAATGGTTGCAAGGTTTACGCCTCAGAATAATGCTCATATGATTGAATTTAAGTGAGTTTGTTAGAGTAGAATATTCCATGATGGTCTATATATAAACATTTTTCAAATCGTACCCTTGATTGAATCGACTGCTGAAGAAAATACCCTGTTCCATCAGGACGATGCAACAAATAATAAAGGTCCAGGATGTAATCTATTTATTAAGGAAATTTTTAACTAATAATTCAAGTTAAAAGAGAGTACTCACAACTAAATATTTTTTCAATAAGGAATTAGATTTTTCTATCATAAAATCAAGAATTTTATAACTTGTCCTCGTATATTTCCCTCGATAGGATATTATACCTGATTAACGGTTTAATTTTAGGCAGTATGTTGATTAAAGTTGTTCAATTAATAAAAGTTATCTCAAAAAAACTTAACTTAATGAGTAAGTTATGAAGATATTCATGTGCCCCAATATTTTATCTAATTTACGTTGATTTATAAATTGTCCGACAATATTCCTAGATAACTTATTATCCTAAATTATTATAGACAAATTTATGGCCCTCATTACTCGAACAAATGATCGAGATAAATGCTACATTCAAAATGAAGATATGAACTGATGGAGATATGCATGAACGACTATATATTTGATGACCAATTATGTCTATATAAATGATGGAGTCAGATAATACTTACAAGTAGGTATGAATAAAAACACCAGAAAGTAGTACCTTTTTCTCATTATATTTTCGCTTTAATGAGAGGTAAGATGGTGGTTGTTTCCAATGCAGAGATCATAATATTTTTGAATAAAGTTTTTCTCACCTACTTCAATACATCTAGATCTGTAGCTGTGATAAACTACAACCAGGAATTCCTCTTTCCTATTCTTCGAATCAATGCAACGCAAATACACACGAATAATAACTTTGATAGCAGTATAGATTGGTATATAATGGATATTCATCAAAATGCAGTACAGGAATTTTTTAAATTCTCGAAAAAATTGCATAATTTCAATCCAAGAGCTGGTTTTATATTTATAGGGCATAAAATCACGGATAAAGAGTTGCAGACTCTCTTTGTGAACTTCGTTATAAATGTTGTATTTATAGATTCCCAAAGTATGGATATCTGGAAATTGAATCTTTTTCAGAATGTACCATTTTCCAAGTACCCACCTTCCGGATACATTAAAAACAAGCTGGGAAATGTGAAAGATTTGAATCCTAAAGCTTTATTCGAAGATGTGATACCGAAAATCTGGGTGGAATCTACTTTCACATCGTGTTTTGTGCATGTTGAACCGTACTATTTTAATAAATATGAAGGTATCTATCCCGAGATTTTGAAACTAATGATGGAGATGATGAATATGGAAATACGTTGGGTAGAAGATTCTCTTCCCATTGAAAACGATTGGGAGCTACATTATGATAAAGTACTGAGTGAAAGAAAATGCGATATTCATATGGCATACCTCATGGGAACCGTTGAGTGCCTAATTCCGTACAGTTTCGATACTGCATTTTGGTTTGTTCCTTCGCCCAAAGAAATTGAACGATGGAAATATGTTGTCAAAATCTTTTCACTGGAAGTTTGGGTAATTTGGATTACTACCTCGATTTTGTTATGCATAATATGGCGTCTTACAACTAAGTTTACAAGAAAGCGTTACGATGATTTATATTCTACACACAATGCATTTTCCAACATGTTTATGATATTTTTAGAACAAACCCCAAATTTAACTGCTCATTTGCAATCCCAGAAAATATTAATTCTTCTTATGATTTTCCTCACGTTTCTCATGAATTTATTTTTCAAAACAAAGTACGCTTTTTTACTTCTCGGAACAAACTTCGAAGCATCCTCAATCAATTCATTCGAAGATATTATGGAGAAAAGAATGACAATAGGCATTCCTGGATTTTTTTTCAAGATATTCAAGAACGATGATGTATTCGAAGAATACTTCAATAGCTACTATCTTCCTTGTCCTGCTGGCAACACTTGCATTAACAGAACTGCCTATAAAAGAGACATAGCTACCATACAAGTGAAGAGATTATACGTCTCTAATAGAAAATATTTGGTTGACGAAAATTATAGAGATTTATTACAGATGATTCCCCGTCCTGTTATCACAAATGTTATAAATATGGTTGTCAAAAAAGGCCATCCTCTGGTAGATCAGCTGAATCAGAATTTACATCATCTCTGGGATCATGGATTTGTTCAGAAAATAACATCGAAATACGAAACCGATGGGTTTCATGTTAAATATTTACAGATGAAAAAATTAAGCCTCGAACATATCAAGTTCCCTTTGGGTGTACTGATAACAGGTCTCATCATTAGTGCAATAGTTTTCTTTACGAAATAATCTAGATGATAATATTACAATAAATAAGATATTCAATAGATATAATAAGAAATTAAGAGTTTGGTAGGAAAAAATGCAATTTTAAAATATAAATTTACTTGTATTCCTAAAACGCTTGTCAATGTCATGGCGTCGCTTGTGACGTCACGTTTGAGTAAACTAAACAATAGGCGCTGAGCTCGTGCAATAATTTAATTATTTTATGTTATTAAATATGAATTAGAAAGTGTATAGTGGTGTGGGGTTCCCCAGTCTGAGAACACATCCATAAAAACTCCTAATAAGTTATTTGTGTTCGTTCCTCAAAATAAAACAACACGAAACAAGTGGCCAAAACTTGCAATGCGAGATTCAAATGAAATATTGTCCTGTGCTCACCTTTATTTTTGTTAAGATCACTTTGAGTTGAGTTTTTACATTGTTGATTCTTTTATACTATATAATATTTGGTAATTATATTTTGTACGAAGTCTAAATGTAAAAATATAAACAATCCATTTCGATGTCTAACCCCGAAATTTCATTTCATTGCTGTTATATTACGTATTTGATTCAAATTTCAGTTAACAAATGTCATGGATAATTAATGGAATATAATAGCGTCATCGCCATAAGAGGACCTGGTGGACCTAAAATGAAGAGTAGAAGCATTATAAAAATAGATTTCATTAACATAACCCTAATAATAACCTGATATATTACATATTAATACATTGCCAAAAAATTTTATAGAGAATCATTTTATAACTGCTATTAAATATGTTTTTGGTTATTATTAATATACTTACATGGAAATTTTAACATTTCTAAATTCTGCTGAACAGAAGTCTTTATTTGATGCCAAAAACTCTCCCAACATTATTATATCGATATCAAATTAGCACTGTTTGCCTTAGTAAATCCTTGATCCATGACTCGTGTTATTTTATATTCGATTTTAATAACATTCACACTCAAATAGTGGAATTTAATAACACAATTAATAAATAAAAATACACTCGTAGTGGAAGTTAACAATACGAGATGTGACATCGAGGTGTGTGTTTACTCAAAGGTGACGTCATGTGCTCTGATTGGTGTTCAAGATATAATTGCGGATTGCCATGTTTTGTAGGGTTAATTCATGAAAATAAATATTAATCACACTCTTAATAAAAAAACAACGCGTGGTTTATATCCTATACTTCAAGTTTTATCCAATAAATATAGTATTTTTGTGATTTTTAATTACTCCCTATTATTTTATGTGATTTTGATTTTAATGAAGATAACTGACTTTATCTTATTAGATGACTTCTAAATTTTAAAGTACCTGAACAGAAACAACTTAGTAGGTGGCAACGTCTACTTTTGAAATGGTAGATCTATTTTGAAGCAGGTTTATTGAAATTAGGAACCACTTATAGAATACTCATACATATCTTATATCCATGTTGAAAAGTAACTTTTGATTTGTTCATAAGTTTTTTATTGTGGTCTGTGCATTCAAAAAATTGAAAATGTATGACCAAGGAGATGTCTGCACAAATTTTGTCGACAAAAAACACAACTTCGACTTTCGATAGTGAATATTTAGTGCACTCCGAAGCACAAGAACTTATTGCGAAACCGATACATTGCCCTTTCATCCTTTCATGAAAATCATCAGGGGAATACATCCAAACAGTCAAGTTTCTATGGTTTTCCAAACGCACTATCGTTGGAAAAACCGTTGTATCTCTTCAAAAGGTGGGGTCAAACTAGTGACATAATCACGTCATCTCCCTCTATCGAAGAAACAAGATAAGCTCACATGAGTGTGATAAAATACGTTCGTGACCAGATTTAGTGCCCACTTTCAGACCAAGATGGCAGGATTTGTAGACTGTCATTATATCAGATAGATGTTTATTGATATGTTAGATGTTTCAACGCTCCGTTTCTATCTTGAAATTCATTAGAAGCTTCCCGAAAGTCGAAGATCCGGAAGAAACGGAAGTGAATTGCAACTTATTTTTCAAACAGCCTCAAATTAGAATGATTATGAAAATTTTCGGATTTTGATAATTCACTAAGACTAAAATTTGTTGAATAATAATAATAGTAATAAGTTCTTTATTCTCAACAGGTATAATACCCAATTACAGAAATTAATAACAACTAAAGAGATAAACTATGTTCAGAATCTTGAAGATTTTGAACAGATTTATGTAGTTAGAATAGGGAAATAGTTTATAGTCATGTATTAGGCTATAGGTATCTAGGTTAACGCAACTATTGCGAATATCATGGGTTCACCATACTCGCATAAATGTGATGAACTTCATTTTAGCGAGTAAGCAGTTTCAATTTATATATAAATACGTTAATATTTTCTGAATAAAATCAGTTCTACATCAGTAGTCAACTCATTCGCCTGACAAGGAGTAGGCAGATTGAGGCCTTGTCAGCACCGAAACCCTTTCATACCGATTCCCAGGAATCGGGAGAACTGGGCCTTAAATTGGTTGTCCAACACTCGGCAACTAATCAACCCCTGACAAGGAGTAGGCAGATTGAGACCTTGTCAGGGGGAAATTTCCTTGTGAAGAAATAGCACTCCATATCTCTAAACAAACTAAGAGAAAGTCGACTATGTCATGTTATCAATTATAAATTTGTGTAATCTGTGCTGAAAAAAATAGGTAACATGTTTTTTAAGAGAAAATCAATTATGGATGTTATCATCTTTGCGTTATTCCACGTGATCTTCTTTTGAATAAGAGGGACATGAAAGTAATTATTTATTCCCATTCAGTTAATAATAATAATAATATTTATTTTAGCATTAGCTATTACAAAATCATACATACATTCAGGTTCAAACTATATTATTTACAATTTTATTTTTAAAACGAACTTAGCTAATTTACGCTTGAATACCTTAAGGTCTCTAATTGTTTTTATGGAGCTAGGCAATTTATTAAATGCGTTAAATCCTTCATAAAATATACTATTCCTATGTTTAGAATGCTTAGAAACTTGCATGTAGAAATAGTCTGCATTTCTTGTATTATGACTGTGCACATCACTGACACATGTTACATTTTTCATTACTTTATATGGGAACAATTTGTTTTTAACTTTAAATATAAATTTATATGTAGCAAAAGTATTCTTTGTTTGACTGACATCAATTCTAAACAATTCAGCATGCTTTGGATTGGGGTATATCTATTGCATTTCAAAATTTTTCGCATAGCTCTATTTTGTTACTTTTGTAACTGTTGAGTTTTTTCTTTAATCAATCCCAATAACAGAGTGGAACAATATTCAAAGTGTGGCATAATTATGGACTTGAAGAGCAATAACTTCATATATGTGGTCAGATTTTTCCCAATTCCTTTGAGAAAATTGATTTTCTTGGAGATTTTAGACGATATCAAGTCGACATGATCATTGAAACTCAATTTCTCATCTAACATAACGCCTAAGTATTTAACAAGTTTTACCCTCTCAATGTTCTGGTTTTCAATTTTAATACTTATATTTTCATTACTAACTCAGTTCGTGTTTGGTATTCGTTCGGGTAAGACGTGTTTGAAATCGCTCCTATTGACTTTCTCCGTTTGAGTTTGTGTGGTGTTTGAAATTGGTTGAATCTTTTCAAAATTTGAAAAGAATCTCAGTATATAGTCATAAAGTTCGACCTTTGTCAACTTCGAGGTATCCGGTCACATCTGGAATCCATCTGCAGCAAACTTACCACGAACCAATTCGTCATTGACTCGATTTATAGTGCAACGTTGCCGTTCTACTTTTATAACTGAAAGGGCTGATTACGGCAACATTCTGTTCGAATTGAAGAGGAAATACTTCGAGATGGCTAAGGAATGTTCGGTTTGCAATGACAATTTCATCGTCAACACAAAATTGATAAATTGTAACTTATGTGGCGCTGAACAGCATCTCCATTGTGCTAAAATAAAGGATAATATGTTGAAAGTAATATCCGAGTCAAAAAATTTACACTTTCTTTGCAATGACTGCGTAGAAGTCGTTCAGTTGAATTTCCGTGGTAAAGTCACTCAAGGTTTCAATAGTGAATCTAAAAGAATAGCGGAAAATGTCGAGCAAGTTAATCAGGCAAACGATTTGACCAATGTTATCGAAAATTCCTTTAACATTCTAAAGAATGAGATATCGGCACTCAAAGAATCTAACATCGAATTGATTCGCCTAGTTACATCGGATGAATTCAATGAGGTGAATAGTAAGTTGATTAAGGCAAAAAAAAGTTTGGAAGTTAGCGATAATATTAGGGAACTGGAATTGGCTCATTCAAATGAGGAGGCAAATAGAAATTTAATTATTGCAAAGAAAGGTGTGGAAGTTGGCGATGATAATAAGGAGATGAATTTGGGTTCGAATGTTGAGACAAATTCCACTAAAAGAGTACGACAGAAAGCTCAAAACAAAAATCTAAAAATCAATGAATCTCAGCATGAGATAAGATTAATAGAGGATAACCCCTCAACTGAGGCTGAAAATCAGGGATTAAGGAAAAAATTAAGCACTGATGTGAATAAAGCGAAAAACAAGAAATTATCAGAGGTTGGTAACGGCAGTGGAAAACCTAATAGTCTATTGAAACCAGCACCATTGAGGAGGAATTGGATATGGTTAGGAGGTCTTCACTCAGAAACTTCTGTTGAGAATTTAAAAGCATATGCTGAGGAGAAATGGCCCAATAAGGATTTTCTCTGCTTTGAACTGAAATCGAAAAACCCAAAAAATCATTCAAAGTAGGTAGCAGTGAAGTTTCCAGCGATGAATTGCTTCAACCGCAGTCCTGGCCTGCCGGGGTAAGAATTCGATTATTTCGAATCTAACATTAATCCCTCAGATTTAAGTCGAAAACAATCATTAAAGGTTGACAATAAGAAAGCTTTTACATGCTATTATCAAAATGTTAGAGGGCTTCGTACAAAACTAAAAGAATTTGCGCTTGCAGTGGCTTTAACGGATTTTGATTTAATTTGCTTAACGGAGACATGGCTGTCGCCTGATTTCCATAATGCCGAATTAGGGTTAAAAAATTATAACATATATCGAAAAGACAGGGATTCAAATACCAGTCTGAAAAAAATAGGAGGTGGAGTTCTGATAGCAATCAAAAATAACATTGATTCGCACTTAATTTTAACAGATCTTAAGCTGGAAGCCACTTTTATCTTTGCTAGAATATGCTCAGAGAAATATATAATAAGCAACGTTTATTTCCCACCTAACTCAGGGGACGGGTTATATGAATCCTTTGCCGATGAACTCGAAGCAATAGGAGATAATTATGAAGATGTCAAACTTATTTGCTGTGGAGATTTTAACTTGCCAGGGAAATCTGGGACATGTTAACTAAAGATTCGCCACAAATGATGAATAAACCACAAATTATTATAAGTAATACTACTTCATTGCTCAATATGAACCAAATTAACAAAATAAAAAATGTGAATAACACGTTATTGGATTTAATTTTTGTTACTCATGAAAATGTCGAAGTATGTAAAGCGGAAAATGTCTTGGTTGGTTGCGATGCGCATCACCCGGCCCTGAATTTTGATATTACATTTCAAGAGGATAAGAGGGAAACGGATGTTATTTTATATAATGATTATACCGGAGCAAATTTCGATTCTATTAACCTAAGTTTGGGCAAAATTGACTGGAATATGATTATTAGCGAGGATTTAGAAAGTAGTATCGAAGGTTTTTATACTGTGCTATATGAGATCATAAACGAGTATGTTCCAAAGAGGAGGAAAACCCAAGGTAGCTTCCCAGTGTGGTTTTCTGCCAATATAAAAAAAATGATATCAAATAAGAAAGCAGCGCATAAAAGATTTAAGCAAACAGGTCTCGAAGGCGACTACGATATATTTAATTCTATCAGGATTAAATGTAG
This sequence comes from Henosepilachna vigintioctopunctata, assembly GCA_030704895.1. Lineage (NCBI taxonomy): Eukaryota > Metazoa > Arthropoda > Insecta > Coleoptera > Coccinellidae > Henosepilachna > Henosepilachna vigintioctopunctata. The sequence continues at coordinate 11,030,742 of JARQZJ010000031.1, forward strand.
AATTGAATCCCTAAAATGTTATAGAGATTATATAACGACAGTTGAAAACTCTATTCACGATAATCCGAAGTATTTTTGGAAGTATATTAATGATCTCAAGCAAGTTAAGGGTATACCTAGAGAAATGCAGCTGGAAGATGTACGATCAAGTGATGATTGTGAAATAGCTGACCTCTTCAAAAATAATTCTGCAAAAGCGTTTAAAACATCCAATCCCAGAGATATGAGAATAAAATACAAGCATAAGGTTGATATATGCAACTGTTTTATAACTGTTAATGAAGTTATGGGTAAACTCAAATCACTATCTGAAAAAAATGACGAGGGACCTGATGGTTTACCTGCTATTTTCTTGAAACGATGTAGCGAGAGTCTAGCGACTCCGTTATGTAGTCTGTTTAATCTTTCCATGAACTCAGGAGTATATCCTGCCTCTTGGAAAATGAGTTCCATAATTCCGACCTTTAAGACAGGCATCAGAAATGACATATCAAACTATAGACCGATATGCAAATCTTCGGTCATACCTAAATTGTTTGACGCATTGATTGTGAATAAAATTTCTCCATCATTCAAACATATTTTCCTGGACGAACAACATGGATTTATCCCAAAAAGATCGGTTAAAACCAACTTGTTAATATTTGTAGATACTATAGTAGAAGCCATGAACGCGGAAAAACAGGTTGACACTATTTATACTGACTTTAAAAAAGCCTTTGACAGAGTGGCTCATTGGTTACTAAATGCTAAAATTGAAGCTCTAGGGGTTGGACCACCACTTAAAGATTGGTTGGCTGATCGGATCAGAGGAAATAAGTTGAGAGTTAAGATACGCAATGAACTGTCTGAAGAATTTGGAATGGAATCTGGTGTACCACAGGGATCACCCCTGTCATCTCTTCTATTCTTGTTGTTTATCAATGACATAGGAAACGGTGTAAGACACAGTTCATTTCTACTCTTTGCGGATGATCTTAAAATTCTAAGACCAGTATCGTCAATGGAGGATAGTCAACTTCTTCAACGTGATCTTGATTACTTGATGAAATGGTGTGCAGACAACGAAATGGAATTCAACTTAGAGAAGTGCCAAATAATGAGGTTTGGAAGAGTGAGATCTCCGATCAATTTCGAGTATCATTTGAGCCACCAAACATTGAGGGAAGTTAGCATCATGAAAGACTTAGGTGTGTATTTCGACCGTAAACTGAGTTTCGCTAATCATATACAAATAATTGCGAACAAATCGTTCAGGATGCTGGGTTTTATCAAGAGGTCAATGAGCCATTTCAATAATATTGATGTAATTAAGTCAGTGTATTGTGCCAATGTGAGGAGTATATGCGAATACGCATCTGTTGTTTGGTCCCCAGCCTATGACAATCACATACAAACCATTGAAAGAGTTCAAAGGAAATTTCTTAAGTGGGTTTCCTTCAAACTAGGTATACCGTCTTCTGTTATAAATTATAATGAAGTGCAGAGGCGTGAAGTGTTAATTTGAGATCTTTAGAACTACGGAGAAATAACTTTGACATTATGTTAGTTTATAAATTGATTAACAACTTTTTAGATTGCAAATATCTATTGAGCAAATTAATTCTTAATTGTAAACCAGTTAATCTTAGGTCAAGAGAAATTTTTCATATCAGTTTGGCTCCTTCTAATTACAGCTTCAATAATCCTTTGTTACGGGCACAGCGCCTAGCGAATGCCTGTCAAGTTGATCTTTTCTTAGTATCCATTTTCTATCTAAAGTCATATTTTGAATCTCAGGAGCTGAGTGAAAGATAAAGTAGAATAATTTATAATGTTTATTATATGAGATGTAGTGCAACTGATGTTTTAGTATTGTAAATAATCTTATATTTATTCATGTATCTTTTGTATGTAGATTTTGTGGTAGAATAGTTTCATAAATTGTAAAATGGCATGTCCGTATGATTAAATAAATAAATAAATAAATAAAATAAATAACTACCTTAAGAATTCTACTTGTACCAAAAACTATAAATTTAGACTTTTTAACATTCAGCGATAAACTGTTATCGCTTAGCCATTCATTTATTGCTGCCAAGTCTCTATTGATCCATTCTGTCATGGTCTGGATATTTTTACCACTAATAAAAATCATAGTATCATCTGCGAACAATCGTATAGAGCATTTTTTCACATGCAAAACAATATCATTGATGTATAAGGAGAATAGTAGTGGACCTAAGACCGTACCCTGAGGTACGCCAAAACCAACTCCAATGCTGTCCGAAATAACACCATTGAATTTAACTTTTTGAGATCGCGATTGTAAATAAGAATTGAACCATTTGTTCACTAAACCTTCAAAACCAATTTTATTTAGTTTTTTCAACAGCAACGATCTACATAAAGTTTCTACTGCTCTTTTGAAGTCCAATAATACTACAATCACTACCTCTCCTTTATCGATAGCTCTATACCATTCCTCGCATATGCTCAACACTGCTGTCTCACACGAGGAATTTCTCTTGAAACCTGATTGTAAGTCAGAAATAACTGAATGTTTTTCGCATAATTCTGGAATCTGATTTTTAACAACTAGTTTTAGAATTTTTTCGTATGGTGGAAGAATGTTTATAGGTCGAAATTCCTCCAATTTGACAGTTTTACAAATTTTAGGCACTGGTATTATCACTGAACATTTCCATTCATTTGGAAAGATTCCATGAGTCAGTGATGTGTTTATCAAATCTAAAAATCTATTTTCAGAAATGTCAAAAGCATCTTTTAAAATCTTAACAGTTATATCATCTTCACAACTACCAGTGTTTTTCAGATTTCTCACAATAGTTTTCAAACCTGCCATATCTATTTTTTCGAAGGTATCCATTTTCAACAATTTCGGTATAAATTTCATCATGGTTATGTTTTGGAACTATAGAATCAATTATTTGTTTTATACTATCAACAAAGTAAAGATTGAAACAGCGGGTAATATGGTGATCATCCCGGATTATTTCATTATCGATTTCAACATATAACGTATTTTTTGTTTTACTTGGTAATAATTGTTTTAAATGTTTCCATAGTTGTTGAGAATTGTTCCTATTGTTGTCTAAAATATCAATGAAATATCTTTTTTCGACTGCCTTATCATTTCTACAACTTCATTTCTTATCGTTTTATATTCCTGCCATGCTTGGGGTGAATAATTGACAATAGCACTTTTATATTTTCTGTCTCTATCTTTCATCTTCATTATGATTTTACTTGTTATCCACTTATTGACTTGATTGTTGTGAAAATGCTTAACTGTTTTCACTTTTGACATTTCGCTCAATACTTTATTTAATGGATTTATCAGATTGCTTGCTAAACAGTCGATATCAACAACAGAATTATTCCATTCTGTTTTTAGCAAATTTTCGACCAATTTGTCTCTATTGTAGTCTATATATTCAATTTTCGTATTTTCTACAATTGTAGAATTTTGTTTCTTCATTGTTAACGATATGATATTATGATCACTTATCTTAGGCGTGAGAAGTACCTCACAAATGATTGATTTTTCGTTTGTTATTACATAGTCAATGAGAGTTTTACTATTATTGGTTATACGTGTGTAGTCTTTAACAATCTGATACAATCCACTATTTGATAATAACAATTTACATTTATTTATATAATAGCTTTGTGCTTTATAATCATAGTTGAAATCGCCCATGATAATTTGTGTCCCTGTGAACTCAAGTATATCTTCAATTAAATTCTCAAAGTTATCTATAAAAATATTATTTGGTCCTGATTGTGATCGATATATTCCGGTTAATAATAGTTTATGTTTTTGAATTTTTAAACAAATTGACAAGAACCATAAAGTACTATCAATAGTCTTATTATTCATTACATTGAAATCTATTCCATTTATAATATAAAAGGTGACTCCACCTGTTCTTCTGTTTTCACTAAAGCAATTCACAGAATTATAACCGTTTATATCGATTTCATTCTTACATATGTCTTCTGTAAGATGAGTTTCAGATACACAAACAACCATAGGTTTCACATTATTTATATACACTCTTAACAGGTCTATATTATTTGTAAGTCCTTGACAATTTAGATATATTATTTTATTTAAACTTAATTGCTACTGACTACGTTCTATTTTACCTTTTCTTTAGTGACCATTCTCAGATAACAAGGACATTGTTTATCATGAGCTATATGGTCGGTTGGTAAATTCAGCTTCGTTTTTTGATTTGCATATACAAAATTTACACATTTGTTTCGGTTTTCTTCACACTCCTTACTGTTGTGTTTACCACTGCACTTTACACACGTTATTTCGTTTTTGCAATCACGGGCTAGATGATTGAAACGCGCACATTTATAGTACTGTGTAATACCAATGTATTCGTACACAGTACATTGTCTCCATCCAATTTTTATGATCCCATTTTCCAATATTGTATTGAATAGAGTGGAATCTAATTCTAATATGATATTTCCACAATTTCTTCTGTTGGTTTTTATATATTTTTTGAAAACTTTCAATTTACTTGTATAATCTTTACTTATTTCGTTTTGTTCAATTATGCTTCTTATTATGTCCTCATCATTTTTCATTATATAGTCAGATTCTACATTGATTATTGATAATCTAGGTAGTTTCATTTTCACGTTTGTAATTTTATATTTGTCCCCAAATTCTTCCTCCACTTTGCTCATAATTTTTTCCTTGGATTTTTTATCGTAGCAATTTACTATGATTTTAATCTTTTTAACTATATTAATATGCACTATTAATTCTCGTGTTTACCCGCTTAAACTGCAACAGAACTCGATTAATCATTGTATATATTGATGTTTAAAACATCGATAATTAAACTTATTGATGTTTTAAACATGGAACATGGAAATATTTTAATCAAAAACAGTCTATTTCCATCGATTAAATAAGCTTAGATTATCTTCCTCAATTTCTCTAGAGACTGCATGAAGTACGAAGTTGTTTCGATAGTTCAACTCTGACTTGGTGAACAAGTACATGATAATGATGAAGCCTGTTTTGGGTCTTACCGCTAAAATACTCTGCATTACGAATATTTTAAATACTATCAACATCGACAACAGTTACTGGACTGTTATAAACTATAAATCTGTGTTGAATGTTCCAGTTATACGAATAAATTCGGAGGAAAATCAAAACGTTCAGAATATTCAGTCAAATTCCAAGTTATATCTCATTAACATTGATACAATAAATGTAGAAAAGTTTTTGAAGTTCAAATTCGACTCAAGTTCATATGAAGACACCAAATATGTACTCATTGGGAGAAATTTCACTCCTTATAGTAAATTGAAACAACAAGTTTCTCGGAATTTGATATACATTAATAATGAAGACGGTGGTGTATATGTCGTTAGTTCAGTTAGGAAGAGAGGCATAAGAGATAATGTTATTAAAAATGTTGGCAATTGTTCAAAAAACAATTTCAATACCACAGGAATATTTGAAGGTAAAGCCACGAAAAACATTGTAGGATCAAATATTTCAGTGTGCTACTTCGAACTTGTTCCATATACAATGCCCAAAGGTAGTGGAAAGAAAGGAATGAACATAGAAATTATTGCAATGGCACTGGAAAAACTCAATATTTCTGTCAAGTTCATAGGTTATTTATTTCCGAAAAAAAGATTACATGAACACTATAATTACGTTTTTGCAAACCGCTTATGTAGTGTCCATTTACAATCAGAAGCAACGAAAGGATTTGATTTCACACAAGTTTATCTATTCGATAATATTAACTGGGTGGTCTCAACACCAGAAGAAATTTCAGGCTGGATGTACCCAATCCGAGTATTTTCCCTCGACTTGTGGATGGCATGGTTTTTTTCTTCCGTTGGGCTATCCTTTTCATGGTACGTGGCAGAGCGCATTATGCACTCGAAAGTAGGGTTGAAATATTTACTAGTGGGACTTCAAATTATATTCACATTGTTTTTACAACAATCACATACCATGAGAATATCCACTATTTCGAAGAGTGTCCTGAGGTTAACAATTATCATTTCTACATGCTTATTCAATCTTTTTTACAATAGCAAATTTGCCTATTTATTGAGTGGATTTAATTATGGAAATCCAATTGAAACATTCGAAGACGTGATGGCCGCGAAGTTGTACATCAAGATTCCCGATTTAGTGTACAGTTATTATATCGATGAACCAAAAATATTCCAATATTTCAAATTATTCCGAAGAGATTTTCCATATTGGAATGATACAGTATTTACCGGTAGGGATTTTGCAACATGTATTTTACATCGCAGATTCATTTATGATCTGAAAGAGATCCTTGATAGCAATAGGAGACCTATGCTGAAGGAAATAACTCCTGTAATTAAAGTAGCTCAAATCGCTGCAATTCTGCCAAAAGATAGCCCTCTTACCAAATCTTTGAGTGAACAAATCGGTTATCTGATACAGCATGGATTTGTAAGCTATATAGTGTCCAAATATGAGAGCATACCCCCAGAAGAAGACAATTTAGGTGTGAAAAAGTTAACTATGCAATGTATGCTATTTCCTTTTTCTGCATGGGTGATTGGAATATTGCTTAGCTTGATTGCATTTCTGCACGAATCGAAAAAAATCAATCTATTTATGAATTATATCATTAATAAGTTCATTAAATAATATTAAGTTGCATTTGAAATTAATATTATTATTCTACTGTTTATTAAAATGTACACTACTCACTAATTATACACTATGAGCATGGTTAGATTTATTCCTCATCGTTGACCCAAAGTAAATACCTTCCGCATCAGCTTGATGATATCTCATATAATAAATTATATTAGAAAGAGTAAAGTAGGGGCTATCCATTATTATATCACACGTTGAAACGGCAGGAACGGTTCGACGAAGTGTGACATTGTTCAACAAAAGAGAGTGGGAGAGGTGCGAGCTAAATTTCATCATGTCACATTTTGGAATCAACGTATTGAATCACTTACTTTGCATTATCAACGAAAAACTCAATAACATTTGAAGGGCACAGGGGAAAAACATGCAATGTCACTAAGTTAATGAAATGAAAAATTGTTAAATAAACATTTTGATCCTTGAAAAAAGGTACATTAAAGCCTGAAATAAAACGGAAATATATAATATATAAAGAAAACATATTTGTTTTGAGTTTACAGTACAAAATAAACCCTTCTTGGTTGTATTTATTGAGTAAAGAGAAAAAAGTGAACAAAGTCAGAAAATACAGGAATAGAATATGCAATGTCCACAAAATTGTTATAAAATACAGTAAAAAATATGCAATGTCCGCGAAATCGATAATGTTTAAGCATTATTTTATTTTACTTGTGAGAAATATTGCTTAGCTCTTGGTCCACAAAACTTTGACAAGGCCTGTATATCCATGAATTTTGTCTTTGAAACTTGTAGGCTCTCATTATATGATTGTTCTGGCAGTAAAAACTCTGGGACACCAACGGTGTGAGAGGAGTTCCTCAAATTTTTTTTAGGTCCCATGAGAACAGATGACGTCCAAGCGGAATTGTAATGTTCCCTACTTATTTAAAAATTAATCTAGGGTGATCCTTTTCAACCCAGATTTCTCTTATAGATCGATATAAGAGAGGGCATGCCTTCTTATACATAGGTGACAAAAATGTTGTCCAGTGTCTGACAAGTGGTTGCTCAACTTCAGTCACTTGAAAGGGGGATGGCTTCTGTCTAGCTTCAGGAATTACTTTTATCCAGTCATCAGGTGTTTCGCAGGGTGATTTCTGATTTATGCAACCCATATTTCTGTCACATTCTAAGTATGAGTGCGAATGGGAAATATTATTTTGATAACATCCAAACGCTTTGTATTGTGTACAACATAGTGTATAAAACGAAACACGGTATAGTTTTTATTTTGCCCACCGCAAGAATTACAGAATATCACCAGTTCTCGAGTATTTATATTAAGCATATTAAAAACATAGTGATGAAGAAAGGAACATACTTCATCAGATCCTTTTTTTGCTATTGTTTCTGGGTAACAGAAGAAATATAATTATTTTTTATATTATATTATCTGAAATATTATGATTTATATGATACGAATCTTATTGTTAACATTCGACCGTAAAGTTTACGTTTTTTGGTAGACTGCTTCAGATTAACACCGTCTTCCACGTCTTTCGACGACATTTTCGAAGTAATACGAAAAACGAACAGAATTATATTTGAATTAAATAAACACAAGCCCAAAAACACAACAGATGAACGTAATAACCTCAAAAATTCAAACGTAAACGTCAAATCACCAACCATGGACAACGCTTGTTTTTTTCCTGTTCGACTTGGACATTGCTTGATAATGCACTGTATCAATATTTTTCAATGAAGATTACTCAGTGACTGTGCATGGTATTGCAGGGTGTGTTTTGGCGCATCGTTCTGGCGTATCGTGATTAAACAATAAAATATAAAAATATAAATATAAAAAATATATAAAAATGTGACATTGCATGTTTTTCCCCTGAGCCCTTCATTTGCAACTCGATCTGAAACCCGAAGATAAATTCACTCCACTGATACTTTGGATTTTTGGAAGCTTTGGATTCCCGAGTGTCATCACATTTGAAGAAAGCTCCATATAATCTAGTGCCTTAATGCCGAGGCATACTTGTTGAAGCGATCAGGTCATCTGTGTATTATAGTTGCTTATTTTTCCCCTCATCAGCACAAGCAATCACCTCATAGTCAACAATAAGTTTTGCCCATCGCTAAGATTCGTCCTCAAATAATTGCTGCTAGACGTGACAGAGAAATTCTCTGTTTGAATGATGAAGCATCTCTGCCTGAGATGATCTATGGTTGACTGAAATACATGTTGACATAAAGAGTGCTGCTGATATTAAAAATCGAAAACTGAAACTAAGTGGCTGCTTTGTCAGTTATAAATAATTTGAAACACTGGGTTCAAATTCCATGAACTGAAGATGGTTAATAGGCATGAGTAAGTAATGCTGGTAATATCACCCGCGTAATATCACCTTGCGGTGTGATGCTACATTACGCATTACGCGAGAAATCTAAACATCACAGTATCACCTCAGCGTAATATTACTCCGACTAGTGTACTGTTTTGATGTTCTGCGTTTTTGGTCATAATACGCATAACCCGCACGCATAAGGATGATTTGAAGAACCGATGTTGAAATCTATTGAGCAGACGAATATTACCTAGCACACCAGACACTGAACGAAGTGTTATTTATTACGTCTAGGCACAAGGCCGCTTAGGGCTTAGATTTTGTTCAGTGATATAAGTAGATATTTCAAACTGAAGCGAATGATCTCATTCAAATCGGAAATAATTTCCGTACTCTGTATTCTACTAATTTGATTTTTTTATTTGAAGTGGTAATAATAATAAATAGTGGATAAATTTCATTCTAATATATAGTCGATAATAATAGATCACCATCACGTAATATATTTCTATACGAATTCAAATTATTATGGTATAAAATTAGAGCATTCATAAGGATAAGTCCACAAAATGATATAAAAAAGAAATTTTCACATGTACTTGATAATAGCACATAATTGCACATATTGCTATACTAATTCGAAATTTTATAGTATAAAAATATGGCTTTTATAAAGATGCATTCACAAAATGGGACTGAAGAGAAATAAATTTCATTCTCACATATAGCCGATAATATAATACCAGCACATAATTATGTGCTGTATAAATTACAAATTTAGGGCCTTTATAAAAATAAATTCATAAAATGAGGTAACAAAGAAATAAGTTCTATTTTTCTATTTTCTTTTTTTTTTTTCAATTCATATTATAGTATGAAATTATATACAATTAGAGCTTTTATAAAGATGAGACAGTAATACGAAATTCATATTATAGTATGAAATTATATACAATTAGAGCTTTTATAAAGATGAGACAGTAATACGAAATTCATATTATAGTATGAAATTATATACAATTAGAGCTTTTATAAAGATGAGACAGTAATACGAAATTCATATTATAGTATGAAATTATATACAATTAGAGCTTTTATAAAGATGAGACAGTTTTCACAAAATGAGACAAAAAAGAATCAAATTTCAATCTCACGTACAGTGGATAATAGAACAAGCACATAATATATTTCTTCATTAATTCAAATTTTTATAGTATAAAATTTAGGGCCTTCATAAAGGTGGATTTACAAAATAAGGCTCCACAGAAATACATTTTATGTTCTCATATAGTCGGTAATAGAATAATAGAACGCCATAACATAATGTAATGAATGCCACTTTCCAAGTAATATTACGGTGAAAACATCACCTCATTACACAGTACGCAACGTGATGAACCGAATCAGCACGCGTGATGGTCTGCGAGTAATGTTTAACGTGATGGGGTGATACTGTGATATAACGGAGTAATATTACTTTCGAGCGTGATGTGATATGACATCACATCACACCTAAACGTACTGTTTTGCGCACATCTAATGGTTAGGTACTCTTTAATCAATATAAGTAATCGTTCTTTGTTTTGTTAATTTCTTAAAATATTTGACTTGATGTGTTGTATTAAAAAATAAGTAAAATAGAAATAAAATATAATAAAAAATGAAATTCTGGGTTTACTGCTTTTATTCAATAATTTGCAGATGTAAAATTGCAACATATGTGTCGTTACACAAGGACAAAGTCTCACAACTGTGTCAATTTGGTGAGGTGTCCAAAGATCATAAAATATGTGTGACGTAATTTATGGATCGCCACAATATGTCTTCTGATTATCAAAGCTACGTTTATGTCCAGAAATTCTTCACATTATGTAGAATTCACATTATGCAAATCATTTGATTAATGAAAATCATATATTCAATTCTGATTTTGAAATTTTGAATACCGCAAATAAGGGAATGCAGCTTAATTTGTAAGAATCACTTCAAATTAATAAATACAAATATTCTGGCAACCTGTTGAACAGCCAAATTGATCATACCTCAAGCCCCCTTCTCTATCTTTTCAAAATTACTTAGTTTCCTATATAGTAGTTCAGTATGAATTTATACCTTCTACCTGTTTTCTCTGTATTCATAATTTAAGTGTACCTATTGTATGTATTCGAGAAATGTCATCAGTCTACACGTAGCATTTGAAAAAGGTGAATCTCATCGAAACGTGCGTCATGCAGTATTCTTTTCAATATATGTGTGAATCTTGACTTAACAGTTGTTTTATTATGAATCATTTTTCATGTCTCAACTATAAAAAACCTCGTTGAATAAAGAAATCATATACCTTACGTAGAACGTAGTTGCGGTAATTGGTTCTTGGGGTAGCCAAGAAAAATAATTCATTGAGCACAGCTTAGTTACTAAAAACTTCACCATAGCGAAGAGGTGAGGGTTAATATTCATCTTCTCAGTCGTTCACTCTTGACAGAGTGGTCGTGGTCGTGTCTCGGTCTTGTGCCACTGCGTCCCACGCAATACGGCGCCAAACTGCTCTATGCTTAGCGGCTCTAGAGTTTTCATTGATGCTGGAATGCGTCACAGATTTTATCAGATCTGTCCACCTTGTTGGAAAGCGCCCACGCGATCTTTTGCCCTTGACTTTCCTTTGGACCACCAATCGTTCGATAGGGTCTTCGTTTCGGGTGATATGTCCAAAGATTTTGAGGATTCTCAGCTGCACAGTCGACGATAACCTCTCTTTGATGTTAAGCTCCTTCAGAATCGAGAAGTTGGTTCGATGTGCAGTTCACGGGATTCTGAGCAAGCGTCGCCAGCACCACATTTCTAACGCATCAATTTTGCGACGATTTTGCATCCTCAATGTCCATGTCTCACTTCCGTACAAGAGGATAGGAAAGACTAGGCATTTCATTAGTCGAACCTTTGTGTGTTTGGTTATTCTGCGGTCCTTCCAAATCTTTATGAGCTTTTCCACTGAAGATCTTGCTATGGCGCAACGCCTCCGGATTTCGTCCCCGAAGCTGCCAGAGTTTGAGATGTTTGAGAGATATACGTAGCTGTTGACTACTTCACATCCCACAATGTTTTGAACGTTCGCCTGGTTGTTATTAGGGTGGTCCACGATCATAATTTTGGTCGTATCGCGGTTAATAGCGAGTCCAAACTCCGTAGCTGTGGTCTCCAGAAGACAAAGCAGAGTCTCTATGTCATCTTTGGTTGAGGCTAAGAGAGTGATATCATCCGCATATCGTAAATTTGACAATTTACGGCCTCCTATGGATATTCCTTTGTCCCAGTCTTCGAGAACTATCCGCATGATGTATTCAGTGTATATGTTGAACAATAACGGAGATAATATACAACCTTGACTGACGCCGGCTCCTGTTTTTATTCAACACCGTCAGTTAGGGCCGCTTCTGTGCCATCTTCATAGAGACGTTTAATGAGGTGTACGAGGTGTTGTGGTACACCCATTCCACCATTTGACGGTATCGAAGGCTTTACTAAAGTCAACAAAACACACATAGAGGGCAATGTTGAACTCTCCAGCCTTTTCCACAATCTGTCGTATCACGACAAGTTGTTCTTTTGTGCTAGGGGCACAAGAGAACAACTCTTTCACGAATTCAGCCTGCTCGGGAGAGATCTCTCGGGATAAATAAGCTTGAAACCTAGTATTCAGAATATGCAACATGATTTTACTGGCATCAGATATGAGGGAAATTAATCTGTAGTTACTGCACTTTTTTGTCGATCCCATTTTTATGAAGTTTGAAGTGTTTTATGACCTTTTTTATGAAGTGTGATAGAGTGGGACCAATTGTTCGGCCAGATTCCAGTGATCCAAATGCGATGACAGATTGAGGGTTAATATAACCATGAAAAAAAATTTGAAAAACTTCACGCAGAGTAATTTTCTGCTCACTTCAAGCAATTTAACATCAAGTAAGTCCAATAATCATCCTTATTAAATCCTTTAGTTGCATCAATTTTCAAAATATTCTCATTTTCAAATTTCAAATTATACTGTTCAAACTGTACAATATATCAGACATGTTGTATAACAATGTTGCTCAAACAAATGAACAAGAGAAGTCAAATTATATCAAATAAATCTCCAGTCGGAATGACTATCTGCTCTAAACAATGTTTAAAATGTTGGTTTTCATGAAATTCGTATTAATTAGTGAGTACGCTTGGATGATTAAGATTTTACGTGAAATTTAAATTTCAGAAATAGCTCATAAAAATGTCAAAGTATCCACACAATCAACATGCACTTAACATATACAACCAATTTGTGTTCGAAATTCACTAAATTTGTATAATTTCCCGAAACATATATTTAGGATACAGTTTTGCTTACCGATATCGTCTTGAACTTATTTCATGTGTGTATGAAATGGTGTGTCATATGCTGCCACCATTTTCAAGTATTCAATGAATGAGGAAGTTTATCGGATTCTTCATATAATATTCCGTCAAACAGTTTCCGTTATTTCTATCGATTAACTCCCGGAAGTGACATATATGTGGTGCTTTAAGAATCATACGAGGTGTAACTCATTCTCAAAATGAAATCTAGGCTTATCCAGAGCATTCATTTCTTTATATTCTGGTTTATTCAAAGCCCTACTTCACATTGGGTTTTATGTGTAGGCTTACTAGATGGTAGAGAAATCCGGGATTGTCCCGGAATGTTGCGTCTTGATCCGTTTCCAATAATTAGACCTTTTTGTCCCGGATTCGAAAAACCTTCTAGTTTTTTAACGAAATAAACTAACAACCAATGGCACGGCTTGTTCTGTTAGTATATAGTATTTAGCCAACTGAAGAGTTTATGGAGTGAAGCGTGAAACCGATTGTCCAAGGATTTAATCAAGTCCATGCCAAGAATATCGATATCCAACGGTTGTAGTGTAACATTTTTGAAAAACAAAGTGAAGACAGATTGTATAATGAAATTAGGTTTTATCTGCAACTTCGTCTGCGACATTGAGGTAGTTATATTGGCCTGGGATACATCGTCAGTGGACATATTCATTAATTTTTTGAAGTAGCTAGGTATTTTATAATATCTATGAAAGTATTTTATTTATTTCAAAATCGTTCTTTTATAATCAAATTAGAATCATTGTATGCAGATTTTGCCAAGTTTGCAAACCAATACACATACATTTTGACGTGTTGCCTTGCTCAAAAATTTCATCAGCTTTGAACAAATCTGAAGGGAGAAATCCTAATAAAAATGGCAGAACTCTGTGATAAATAATGGTGTTCCAAAATTGACGAAGGTTTGAATTAAGTAAAAAACACAGTTTTTAGCATTTTGATTGTCAGTTTTTCACTGAATCATAAAGAACATAGGATAGGGTTATTTATGCAATTTATAATTCAAGATCAAAATCAAGAAGATTCTTGATAATGCTGTAAAAGGCGAAACTAGTCGAATAAACAATTGTTCAGCCAGTGATTTTTAGACAAGTTTTTAATATTACTCTCATTTAAATATGAACTATCACAAAGTAGATTCATCGTCCATTGAATTTATATTAAAAAATTTCGTGGACGTGTTTTCAACTACATGATAGTAAGGTGAATATTCTGTACCGTTATTAATTGATATACGTCCCTAGATAAGAATCGAAAACAATCACTCAAATTTCATAATAACGAAGGGAGACCATTTAAATGACTGAAAATATCGATTTTTCTATTATTCATGAAGATGTTTGTTTCAGTACTACAGTTATAACGTCGCGAACGATATCATTATGATACGACTAATAATTCTTATGAATAAAATGCTGTGTTTGAATAATATTTTAAAAGAAGTTCAGGTAAATAGTACCGTCATAGTAGTTAACTATGAATATGCCTTAGACGCTCCAACAATTCGGTTGAATTTAAAAGAAAATTTCAATTTAATGGAATTCACAAATTTTCAATTATTCGTTAAACATTGCATCGTCAATATCGATGATATTGATTTTGAACAGTTCGTACACTTCAAAAAACGTACAAAATTAAATGAACACATTAAATTCGTACTCATAGGTGAAAGGTGGCCTTTTGAGAAATTTCGACAATTTCTTCACATTTTTCAAAATATAATACATATAAATAGTCGAAGTGGAGATATATCTACGTTTGTCATGAGCCAAAAGAGATACTCGAGGAAAATTGTCATAAAAAAACATGGAAATTGCTTGGAAAACAATTTCAATCTTTCTGAAGTAGTCAGTAGAATATCTATTTACCAAGGATCGAGAATTACAGTATGTTACTTCCAAATACCTCCATATGGAATGTCCAAATGCGGCAATACAAAGGGTATTAGTGTAGAAATCACTGCATTGGCACTTGATATGCTCAATATTTCCGCTCATTTCAAAGGTTATATATTCCCGAGAATGACATTGAATCAACACTACCATTATGTTTTTTCCAATGACATTTGCACCATTCATGTACAAGCCGAGGCGATGAAGGATTTCGATTTCACACAACCGTATGTCTTCGACCACCTCAACTGGATTGTTCCAACCCCTGAAGAGATACCAAGATGGAAATTCGCCTTTCAAGTGTTCTCCAGTGATGTATGGTTGACATGGGTTATTTCTTGTCTTGTTTTATCCCTAGCTTGGTATGCTACAGAATTTACCATGAACTCAAAACCACAGTTGAAGCAACTTGCGATGGGGTTAGAAATCATATTCACTTTATTTTTACAACAATCGAGTAACATCAAAATTTCCACTATTTCTACAAGAATTGTGTTGGCTACAATAATCATTTCAACATTTTTCATTAATCTATTTTATATCTGCAAATTCTCTTACTTATTGAGTGGGATGAATTATGAAAATTCGATTGAAACTTTGGAAGATGTAATGGAAAAATCGTTGTATGTTAGAATTCCAGATGAAGTGAACAATTATTATAAAGATGAAGAGAAAATATTGCAATACTTCAAATTATTTCGGAAAGATTTCGAATATTCGTTAAAAGAAGCAGCATCTTTGAGAAATTCAATTACAAGTAATTTGCATCGAAGTTATATATATAATCTGAAGGATGTACTTGATGATAATAAGAGAGTATTGTTAGAAGAAATGAGAACTCCCATAAAAGTCGCTCATTTAACCGCTGTTCTACCAAAAGGCAATGCTCTTACAAAACTTTTAAGTGATAAGTTCGGACATTTGAGACAACACGGATTGGTGGACTATGTTACGTCAAAATACTATAAATTTCCTGCGGAAGGAACAAATGTAGAAAAGAAAAAATTAACTCTGACAAGTATTCAATTTCCACTTTGTGCATGGATTATTGGAATCATCTTCAGTTTAATAGCATTTTTGAATGAATTGAATATATTTAATGTTGTTATCAATTGGATTTTCTAAAAAGTGAACTGTTAATATTATTTCATGAATTTATACATTCAATTTGTTCAAATTCTTGATTTTTATATAGAATTCAAATTTTCTGAAGAACATTTTCTGTATGTGTCTTCATAATTTGAACATTCACAGAACATATTTATCTATACAGATGTGTGCGCGATTTTCTGACGGGTTTACTGGAATTAATAAACACGTTCCTTGCCTTCTAAATAGGGTATTTGACTGCAATGAAAATATAGATCAAAATGTTGTTAGGTTGATAGTAAATATTATTTCAAACCAATATAGCCATTACATCTTTTTGAAATATATATAATCTCAATCAAAATTTTATATTTGATCATGTGATTGAAAACACACTGGTTTGGCTAAATCGCGAGTGACGTCACCGAGCAGGAAACAAAGCCAACAGCCAACAAAGGCTAACGTTCATTTTTCTGATGTCTTTGTACGTGTGTGTTTGAGTGTTTATTTCCTAGTTTTATTAGCTATTTTATCTGTTAGAGACAAAACAGAGAAATTATTTTGAGTGATTATAAATAATTATATAAGGTACGGTGGAGAGCAATTTTGTTAAAGCTGATAGCAGAAATCTCCCAAGAATAGACGCTATTATGGTTGAACAATTTTTTAAAAACAATCCTGATTTTTATGCTCCAGAAATAAAGAATGTAAAAACAGCACAGTAAGTATTACTCTATATATTATAAATTATACTCTAAATGAAAGAATGTTTTAGGAAATGCTTAAAAAAGTTTACTCAATATCACCAACATTTTAGGTTATTTGATAAATGACCATTCAATACTTACTAGCTTTAGTTGAAAATATATGTAAAATAGATAATTAAGTATGAAAATTAATAAACCTATACATTTTTGAGTTTATTAACTCGCCAATTTGCGAACCAAAATCATAATGAATTCAATCAAGTGCAGTATTACTTGACTACATTAAACATGTAAGAAATATACTATGGTTTTCTTGCTTTTACAGGTCCTCTAGAGAAACTTACGGAGGCAATGCTGTTGGTTATGTTCACCGCTTTCGGGAATCTGGACAATTTCTTTTTCCAATTTTCCAATGCAATAACAATTTTATCATAGTTAATTGACTTCTGGCTAAAATATAACTCATATACAATAAAGTATTGAAGTTTTATAATAATTTTAAATCTTTTATTATACCAAAGTATAAAAATATAAAAGATAGGAATAAAATCTAGTTTATTCTGTTCAAGATCAACAATAAAATACATACGTAATTAAAAACCTCAAAATATAGTAGAATGTATAGAGAAGACTATAACGAATATGTAATAATATCAACTCGTTATTTATGTATGATATATAGGGTAAGAATTATTTACTTACGTTAAAATGATCTTCACACATAAAAGCGTGAGATTTTAAGACTATATCTTTCGGGTTTCTACGAGAGAGAATTAACCACTTTTCCCGAATTTTATTGTTTGTCGGAAAGTTCACAAACATTTTCTCCAGGGTTTTAATAGATGTGTTAGTACATTGTGGCAATACGCGCCATTAATAAGACATTTTATCGCAGTAAAGTTATGAAATCTTCAACAATCACAAAATTTAATAAATGTCAGTCGTATTACAATGTGACGGTTACTATGTTTACTGCATCGTGACGTCACCACATTAAGTAACCTGTTTAGCAGTGTTTTGGCAGGTTTCTTATTCATTCATACTTTCTCTGTCATTTTCATAAGAATTAGAAAAATTTAAAGAGAATTAATCGAATGAGAAATATGAATCAGCTATAACGAATAATTTGAGATGTTTTTGTGTAAACAGTCAAATAACCTATTATATCAATTCTTCAGAACATTGACCAAAAAATATTGAATAGACAATTGAACAGAAAATATAGGACTATATAATCTTTTTATTTTTGACAATTGAAAGAGATAACAATAAACATCAAAATTTCCAATTATCCGTGTAGCCTCCTATATAGACCTTACAGTCCACTGCAAACTTTCACCCTTTCAAACATGAATGAGCAGCCTCTAATAATTATAACATGATGCATGGATATGCCTTTATCAGATATAATATCTTTTCTTTTGAATTCAGCTGAAAAACAGACCTGAATAATTTGAGATCTAATAACTGTTTCCAATCGTCAACTACATAATCCTTGTGGTATATGGCTAGCTTGCACTCCTTTTTTTTTTGACTGATATGAGCAGTGTTTTTTCGCAACTCCACAAACGAAAAACTCAAGATCTTTTATTGTCCAACAAGCTGTCATTATTGGAATGCACATCATATTCTTTTTTGAGAGCATCCTGCAACAATTTTCCGTTCTTCATAACAGTATCGATCAGTTTCAGCTCATTATTTAAAGTAGTAATTTTTTCAACCATATTTCCTTTCGTGTCCAAATTCATTATTCATTATTTTCTTTATTAGCTCGACTTTCGCCCTAGAAAGTGAATCGATTGGTTCAACTCATTTGTTGGAGTAACCAATGCTCATTGTTCAAGTTTGAATATCTATTATTATTTTTGCTGTTTTTTCTCCAGTAAAATAAGTGGAACATGACGAAATCAGGGGCTAAACATTCAATTTTTACTGTTTAAAAACATTTTGAAACGTCTCCAAATACACTAACACATAAGGTTATGCATGAGGTCACAACATGTTTTGCAACCTCACTGTAATACCACTGACACAGCATTGAAAAAGTGGTGCCAAGTTAGGTAGCAGGGCGCCAACCAACTGAACAATAAACCCCCTTTCGACTTTTCAAGGTGGTTCCAATGATATGGTCTATATATACCATAGCTGCACATCCAAAGAAATTTGAATAGTTAATAGATAAATATATCCAGAATAGCTATTGGCAATAGAAAATAATAACAAAAATATAAGAAGTTTTAGATTTTTCCCATCATACTCTTCTCATATATTTTGAAGAATTATCCGGAGATGCCTGTTTTACCTATTTTTATGACGCAATCTGATATTTTCAAACAGCCAAAGATTCTTATCATTGGATGTAAAATATTCATCAATATTTTGTATTATAACTACAGAACAAAATGATCGGTTTATAATTATTGTGCGATTTTTATCATGAAAAGTTTCACTCGAATGAAATCAAATATCAGAAACTTTATGCTTCAAGTATTAACTCATTGTTATAAAGTTCTTATTCAATATATTACCATTCCTCAAGTGAACAATGTTGAAACCGCTACTCGCCCTCACGAAACTTATTTGTATTAATTATATAGTGAAAAATCAAATTGATCATGGAAAAAACGCGGTTGTTGTTGACTATGAATTTATTCTCAATTTTCCACTTCTTCAAATGAATCAAAAAAATGTCGAGGTGTCTAAGTATCATCTCCCAATTCCAAGTGTTTATATAGTGAACTTGAATAATATAACCATGACGACATTTTTTGGAGTCCGAAATGTAGTAGGCTTCGATGTTTTCACAAAATATATATTTATTGGAAGTAATTTCACATATAAACCTGAACGAGATCTCTTCACGTTTGTTTTCAAAGACACAGTTTTCATAAATTCACTAAACGGTGATATTTTTCTTACTTCTATAAATACAAATTCGAACATAAAGGAAAAAATGGGAAATTGTTTCGTGAACGAACAAAATCTTGTTGAAATATTTCCTACTCACTTAATTAGACCTAAAAATGTGTCGGTAGTTTCAGTATGCTTCCACGGTTTACCACCTTATGTAATATGTACAGAGTGCGAGAAAAAAGGAATAGAAATCGAGATATATACAATGCTTTTCAGTTTGATCAACATGACTGGATATTTCTCAAAAAATGAAATACCACGGAACAAAATGCAGTCTCTACTGGAATACAAATTGGATGCAGGAAAATGCGAAGTGTTGCCAGGACTGTTGGCTAACAATGATTTTGGTTTTACATATACTTATCTTTTTGATACTCTACATTGGGTTGTGCATGTACCAGAAGAAATTCCTCTATGGCAATATGCCTTCAAAATATTTTCACCCTACATTTGGATAACATGGATATTATCTTCAACAAGTCTATCTATTGTGTGGTATTTAACACTGTCCAATAAGAATAGCTCAAACCTTTTCATGACTCTCACAAATGGCGCCATTCTAATAGTAAAACTATTCATAGAGCAACCAAATGCTGTGATAACCACAAAATTATCTCAAAGTATTGTTTACTCGATAATTATTTTTTCAACTCTTTTTATTAATCTTTTTACAAGAGCCATTCCACGTATCTTTTGAGTGGATTCATTTTCGAAGACGCCATTGATTCTTTCGATGGTATTATGGAAAATAAATTAACTTTGGATATAGTTAACGGTGCGATAGCTCTTTTTATAGATGATCAAAAAACTATGACATATTTCGGAAAATATCAAGTATTCAACAAAAGTGCGAATTGGGATTACATTGGAGGCGAAAGAAATATTGCAACTCTGTGTACAAATCGTAGATTTCTCTACATATTACAAAAGCATCTTGACGAAAATGGAAGACCGATTCTGGAAATGATCGACGCGCCTGTCATTTCAATCTTTGTGACTACTTTGCTGAGAAAAGGTAATCCAATCAGTAATATTCTGAATGCTAAATTGTCTCTTATGAACGAGCATGGATTTTTATCTCATATATCATCCAAATATGAAGTTCGTAGAGTCAAAAAGAATGCATCGTTAAATGTTAGAAAGTTGAATATTCACAACATAGAGCTACCCATTATTTTATGGCTTACTGGATCTTTTATTAGTTTTATTTGCTTTTTGTGTGAATTGAAAAAATCGAAAAAAAAGTAGAATATTATATATTGAATCAATAAAACTTAAGTAAGTGAATAAATCACTCAATAAGACAAACTTAATGAATAATTGAGTAACTCATTGGTTTGTTTGATGTAGTTATAATAATAAAAATACTAAGACATAAGGGTGGTAGAGAATTGGCAGATATCGGTAACTTGTTGGGCCAACTAACAGGGAGCCTCCGTGACCATTCAGACAGGAAATCTGCTGACTCGCTCTCCATAGAGTGATATGCCAAATTTATGACTACACCTCTGGTAAAGCCAGGTTACAAGTTATCATCAATCTAACAACGAAAAGCTACAGAGTAGTACAGAAGAACCCTTGTACAGAAGGCACATAAATGATAGCTTGAAGGAAAATGTCGTCAAAGAAGCGTCGAACTAGAAGTTGGTCAAAAGCAAAATGTTTCCGAAACTCAAGGCACACTCCTCGTTATTCAACTCCAGGTTATTCCAACCCGTAGTTACCAGAAAAACATCGAATGTAAAACAGGTAGAATTTGTCAAATTCGAAACTCGAATATGTCAAATATCAGCACCAACGGAATACAGAAGGATACATGACGCTTTAGCAAGGATTGTATATCAAGAGCTAGCGTTAGAATTACGAATTTTAGAGAAGGAAAAGGTGCCTTAGGTACTACAAATATATTCCGGGGTCAATTTTGGAGAATGACCAGTTAATACTGCTCCTTAGTATCATGTAGTTTATATTTATTGGGTGGCCATTCCAAATGCAAACGACCTAATTGAAAAGAAAGTCTCTTAATATCAAGAACTTGAAGTGCGAGTGCAGAGACTGTTTCAATCATCTTGAGATTCACTGGTATAACACCGAAAAACCTCCTGAAAAACATCAGAGGACTCGGCGAACATATCTATTACTGAAATCGTTGCTACTTGCCACAGCAAGTACAGAGAGGTTCTGGGACTGGGATATAACGGAATTTTACGCCACGAAGGTCGACGCCAAAGTCCTAATAATTTGGAAAAGAACCCCACCGAGCTTCACCCCTCTTATATATGATGAAGCCGTAAGGCTGAAATCTGGATAATTATTATACTGGATAATGTTTATTTGCAATCTACAATTGTATTGTACTTACAAGTGAATTTGTAAAAAGAGTAATTTTATAACGGGTGTTTTTTTAGAGGTATAGAACTTTAAGTTGGCATTACTGTTGAAGATGGCGACCGATTAACAGCTGAGAAGTGATTTATTCTCAGTTTGGTTTGGCAATTCATCATGAATAGACTCACGCCTGAACAACGCTTGCAAATAGTGCAATTATATTTCGAAAATAATGGTTCTGTGCGGAATACATAACGCGCACTACGTCCATTTTATCGTCGACAAAATCGTCCATCAGAGCAGTTAATTCGATTAACCATGGAACGTTTTCGCACCACGTTTACTCTTATTGATAACTCGCGCCCCCAGAGACGCCGTACTTTGCGTACAGAAGAAGCTTTGCTACTGTAGAGCGTATAGCATTGAGGAAGACCCGAATGAGTCCATCCGCCATCGAGCACAGGAATTGGTTCTGTGTCCATCCAATTTATGGAAGATTTTGCGGAAGGATCTTGGTTTGCGTGCTTACAAAATCCAACTCGTGCAAGAATTGAAGCCAAACGATCATCAAGCAAGGCGTAGATTCGTCGAATGGGACCAAAACGAGATTGCGATTGGTTCCGATTTTCATAAGCGAATTTTGTTTAGCGATGAAGCGCACTTCTGGTTGAATGGCTACGTCAACAAACAAAACTGCCGCATTTGGAGGGAAGATAATCCTCAAGCGTATGTCAAAACACCGTTACCTCCAGAAAAACTGACTGTTTGGTGCGCTTTATGGGCTGGTGGAATCATTGGTCCGCACTTCTTCAAAAACAATGATGGCCAGAACGTTACAGTCAATGGTGATCGGTATAGAGCCATGAATACTATATTTTTCATTCCTGAATTGAACAACCATGATGTCCAGGAGCTGTGGTTTCAACAAGACGGCGCAACATGTCACACAGCTCGTGCCACAATCGATTTCTTGAAAGACACGTTTGCTGACCGCCTAATTACACGTTTTGGACTTGAGAATTGACCTCCAAGATCTTGGGACTTAACACCGCTAGACTACTTTCTGTGGGGCTATGTAAAGTCATTGGTCTATGCGGATAAGCCACAAACGCTTAATCATTTGGAAGACAATATTCGTCGTGTTATTGCCGATATACGGCCACAAATGTTGGAAAAAGTCATCGAAAATTGGATGTCCAGATTGGACTACATCCGAGCCAGCCGTGGCGGTCATATGCCAGAAATCATATTTAAAATGTAATGACACAAAATTATCTTTCGAATAAAAAAAATTCTTGTCAATCGAATGATCCATCGCTGTTTTATTGCAATTTAAAGTTCTATACCTCTAAAAAAACCCATTAGTAGAATATTTATGCCTGTGTAAAAATAATAACAAAAGTAATGAAATATGCAAAATAATGAACTTATGGATTATATTGATTTCAAAAAAAAAATTTATTAATTCTACTATCCAGCAAAAATCGAAATTAATATAAATACCTTATTATATTATATGAAATGGTACAAAAGTATATAAATCACCCTTTTTTTATATAATGATAAATTGTTGTAAAATGCCATAAAGAATTTAATAAACGTATTATTCATTCATTCATATAAATCATCATAGGCACTAAAAACTTAATTAATTACGACATGATGTTCACTTCTGTTTCTTGCATTTATAGGATAATTTAACTTTTGGAAAAAACTAGAGAAATCAGGACAAGTTGAGTATAAATATATTTCCATCATTCGAATAGAAATTGTATTTGTATATCCTAGGAGAAATTTCGTAATGAAATATACAATTCAATCGTGATATAATGGCTTTGTGATGACTATCAGTTGAGGTTTGATATATAAACATAAATCAGAGTTTGTTTACTCTGAACAATAATTATGATTGAATGAATCTGTAAGTGAAAACCCTCCCAATTGCACGATTTACTTTGTCGATGATGTTGAAACCTTTGCTCGTTTTCACAAAACTTATTTGTATCAATTATTTGATAGAAAATAGAGTCAAAAATGAAAACTACGCACTTGTTATCGACTATGAAGAATTGTTCGATTTTTCAACAATACGAATTAATCAGAAAAACCTTGAAGTACCTGAGTGTCATCTCCACAAACCTGCTGTTTATATCGTCAATTTGGATGTAACTAATATGAGATATTTTTTTAATGTCCGAAAACATTTAGGCTTTGATCATTTAACAAAATATATATTTATTGGTCGTAATTTCACCTATAAAGCTGAACGTGAACTGTTTTTATTTGTGGTCAAGGACGCGGTATTTATAAATTCAATGAGTGGCGACATTTATCTCCGCTCAATTTACACAAATTCCAAGATTGGTGGAAAATTGGGAAACTGTTTTGAAAAAAGTCAAAATCTCAATGAAACATTCAGTGATGCTTTGATTCGCCACAATGGAAAATCAAGAATTAACGTATGTTTTTTCGATCAAGATCCTTACGCAATATGTACGAAGTGTAATAAAAAAGGAATCGATATTGATATACAAACAATGGTTTACAATTTGATTAATGTTACCACACACTTTGTAAAAAAGAAACCACCCCTAAAAGAAGTTACAAAACAATTCAACTATGTATTTTCTACTGGAGAATGCGAAGTGATGCCAGGTCTGTTATCTATTGACGGTTTTGATTTTTCATATACATATTTATTTGACTCTATGCATTGGGTTGTGCACGTTTCCGATGAAATTCCGAAATGGAGATACGCCTTCAAAATATTTTCACCTCACATTTGGTTTGTATGGATATTATCATCAATAAGTCTTTCACTTGCATTATATTTAACTACCTACGAAAAAAATAATAGATGTCAAGTTCTATCTCTCTTCAAAGGTTTACTCTTGATTTCCAAATTATTTCTTGAACAACCGAATGAATTTATTACATCGAAGTTATCTCAGTGGATTATTTTTGTCACCATATTAATTTCGACATATCTCATCAATCTCTTCTACAAAAGCCGCTTCATTTATTTACTCAGTGGGTTCGTTTACGAAAAATCCGTTGATTCTTTCGAAGACATCATGAACAACAAACTGATTATGGACGTGATTGATGAAATGAAGATTATTTTCTATGGAGACGAAAGAGTCATCGAATATTTTGAAAAGTATCAAATAGCAAATAAAAGTAAGAATTGGAATTTCATTGGTGTTGATCGAAAAACTACGGCTTTGTGTACAAAGCGAGCGTTCCTCTATAAAATAGCGGATTTTCTCGATGAAGATGGAAGACCGACTATCAAATTGATCGATGAGCCCGTTACTAAGGTTTTTAAAAAATGTGTACTTGCATTTGGAAATCCTCTCATTAATTTGTTGTCTGCAAAATTAACAATTTTGAATGAACATGGATTTGTTCCTCATATTTCATCCAAATATGTTGCTCATGAAATTAAAAGAAATCCAGCATTAGATGTTAAGAAATTAACTCTTAGCAATCTGCAGCTGCCCATTGGTTTGTGGGTTACTGGGATAATAATCAGTTTTATCAGCCTTATATGTGAATTATATTTTTAATATCTAACAATATTAAAAATTACATTTTAATATTGTTAGTGGTAAATAATCCCAATTTCATTTCCAAAATAAGCCATAATCTTCATTATAATACTTGAATTTGTTATAATCACATGCTTATAATAACTTTTTAAGCACACACTTTCCTTTTTGTTTAAATATTATTAAAAGTCATATACGCTCTTTATGATAGGAAAAAACAAGAGTTTTTGATGATAAGTAAACAAGGACAATAATCACTGAAGTGTTTGTTCAAATCATTTCAATTACAAGTCGTCTATGATTTTTAATTAAGGAAGTAGTGTGGATTGTACATGTAATATCTGTACTGATTGATTTTGAGGTGAGAAAACAATTATGTGATGTTTGTAGAGCAAATATTTGAATTGAATCCACACATTTACTGTGAAATTATCTCTGAAATTAAAACTTTTAATTTTTTTTATTATTAGAGCTCGAATCATTTTACATATTCAACATTTCAGAGGAAAAAATCGACCTCGAGTTAACTATTTGTATGTGATATTGTTCGATAATATACTGTTTCAATTTTATGCATAAATTTTATATGTGTTTTTACCTTTCACTTTATGCAAAAATAATATCTTTTTGTCTTTATAATTCGCTACTATTTTGTAAATTATGGTACTTAGGCTAGATCCCTATGAATCACCACAAAACAATTGCACATACATATCTTCATATGATACTGAAGAAAGCCTTAATAAATGAAATTGTAATTCAATTTTTTTAACACCCCCCGTTTTTGTATAGTTTTTTGACAAAGTCCAGTACAATGTCTAAGCGTCGAATATTAAAATAATTTAATTTAATATTTACATGATTAATAATGTAAATCCTGTCTTTATATTGATTTTTTATTAAACTGACAGTTGGTGCAACAATGTCTTTTGTAAGTATACGATTCATAATTTGATAGAATATTTCTCACTAATCAAAGAACAAATCACTAAATAAATTCTTGTCCTTAATTTTGTTCTAAAAATGTTGAGTATATTTATTGAACAACGTATTATGCACATATTGTATTTTTTATTTAAATTAATGAAATCTTTGTCATTACAGAGAAACTATTCATGGTTTATGCTAACCTATAAAAATATTCATAAAAATAAGAGTATAAACATTATATATACATATATATATATATATATATATATATATATATATATATATATATATATATATATATATATATATATATATATATATATATATATATATATATATATATATATATATATATATATATATTTCTTAAAATTGATTTATTGCCTGTTTAAGATATTTTATTTCGAATGTTTGTAGCAATAACAGGCTCCTTTTGATATGAAAAACTTTATTTTTGTTAACGTTTCGTTGTATATCACATTTTTGTGAAAACTCAAAGTTTTGACAAAGTTGTAATATACTACGAAACGTTAACAAAAATAAAGTTTTTCATATCAAAAAAAGCCTGTTATTGCTCGAAACATTAAAAAATATATATATATATATATATATATATATATATATATATATATATATATATATAAGATTTAGGAAGTGTTGCCGTATTATTTAAGAATTAATAAGTAGTAGTTGGGTACTTGGCAAAAATCTGGGCAATAAATTCACAAACTAAGTGTCATCTGAGATTGAATTCTCGCTTAACTCTTGGTGAAACATAATTAAATATTAAATTAAATTAAACACTTTGCTGTTTCACGATTATTCAAACATAGCTTCTAAAAGGTCTAGACTAGCGGTCGGGGAACTTTTTTGAGTTGATATTGTGTTGTGAGAACGTCAAATAAGGTCACCACAGGCTAGGGTTTTTGTGAGAGAATATATTATCTTTGTTTAGGCAACAAAATTGACAAGATAGATTTTAAAATTAGAATACTATATTTCCTCTTATATAATTTTATTACGAGAACCTTAAATAACGATTATTATTATTATATCTGATTCTTTGAGTGATTCAAAATCACATCATATTGAAATATATTGAATGTACTATAAGTTTATTAGTTCAAAGTATTGCAGATTGCTATAACTACTTTTACTCTCCATGAAAAACGAGCTAAATTTATATATTTATTTATAAAAAAAATGATAATAATAATAATATAAACAGGGAAATAATTGAAGCAAAAATTACAGACCTTCAGAATTATCTATCAATATTTTATTTCTCTTTGACACAACTTCAACTTAATAATATACATGATTCTCCTCAATTCATTTTAAATTTTGATTTAATTATTTCAGTAACCACTAATGCCAAATCTACAAAGTGCCAGTGGTTTAACTACTTCTGATATAATTCATTACTTCAATTTTTAGAATAACATTCCATTCGAAACTCACGTCGAATCATCACAAATTCAAAGTTATGCACATCTGCTCACTATAGTGAAAATGTGTAGAGATTTTTTAAAAAAATACAATCATATTTTCACACGAAAAAAGTATGTGCTACTTACTAATTACGATGTAATTATATTGGTATAATTGAACTATAATTAAACCTAATAATGCGTTTTAATGAAACTTCACTTTTACGTAACTATGTTAAGAGCACGAAACGTTGCTTCCACTTATTACTGAAAAGCGGAAGATTCATTAGTGCATACTTGAAGTCCACGAACCTCAAAATGTATATATATACTATAAAAGCATGCCATTTGTTAAACATGTTAAATTAACATTAAATTAACATGTTAAAACATGTTAATCTAATATTTAATATGAGTGTTTATTAACCTATAAAACCAGTAAATTTTTTTATCTAATTCAAAAGACAAGATTCATAGGTCGGTACTAAATATTTAATATTGATAAATGCATCCTCTCCTCCAGTTCGTTCCATCAATTCCAATGTCTCGTTTATTAGATCGGAAACATTTTCCCCTCTTGTCTGTGTATAATCAATCTCATCCCCACAGTTCACATTGCAATTCTTGAACATGTTCAAAACTGGCAGGAGTTGTCTATAATATGGCACCAATGCTTCACCTACCTGCTCGTTGTTCTTCAACAGATGTTGAAGAACCTTCAAAGTGATACAAATTACTTCTTTGTTCCTCGTGTTAAATGCGTTTTCATCGGTATTATCAGTTGAGGAATGCAAGGCAAAGTTTTATTTACTCCATAGGTCAACATATCATGAACTGCTTGCCTAGCGAATACCTTGTAGGATGTTCGGTTTCTGTGAGACCCTCAAAAAACATAGGAAGATAAAAGTGAAAGTCCAGTTTCGAGATATCCGTTTTCCATGAAATTCCTTTAGTTTCCAAAGCTATGGGAAAGTCGCCCCTGAAGTATCGATATCGAAATAAGTTTTCAGGAGGAGGTCTTGCTTGCAATGCGTAACAGCTTGGAGGTGGAGCTACACGTGTACCATTCTGTCTAGATTGAACAGAAAAAGCTGGTACAATTCTTTTTCCAGCACTTTTAGGAACTTCTGACAAAGGTTTGCGAAGGCTTGATCTGAATTCCTTCCCACACACCATTATTTCAGTTGGGTATTTTCACTATTTAAAGAGTATTCTGTCACAGTTTCGAACGTTTAGTATGGGTTTTTTCGTCTTCTAACAGTTTATGGTTTCCTAGGTAATACTGTGTTGAATCGATAACCGTTGCAGGAATGCGGAAGGGTATTCTATAGGTCAATATGTTTTTACAACTGAAATAACTTCAGTTGTAGAATTTCAGAAGTTTTGAAATCTATTCATGATGATTATCACTTTCATTTCCATTCAAAGTTCGAACTGAAATTCATTTTTTTATTTCTTTATTAATTTATGGGAAAGCCCATTCACAGAGTAAGATAAGAACCATACAGATTTTATGCATAATGACATATAGGTACGAGATTTCTATAACAAATAAATTGACTTCATAAAGAAATTACTTGAATTATATATGGGATACATGCAGATATTTTTTTTAATTCAGTGGACCTACAGTTTAACGCCGATTCCTTACGGCCATTGGGCTTGTAATCAATGTACATTACCCAGCATATATCATTATTTAAACTACTTAAATCATAGACAAACGCAAACACCGGAACTCGAACCCGAGTTCTCCCCACTTCAGCCAGGTGTTCTCACCACTAAGCTACAGATTGAAAATACATAAAAATATTTTGGGGCCTTTATCAACGCAATAGCACCCAAATCAAGGATTGTTGCATTTTTGTCTGTTTGTCTGTTCATCCGTTATATGTTTGTGTGTGCGTTTATGCATGCTAATATCAGAAACGATTTATCCGATTCAAATCTGGTTTTCATTAATATATGGTGGTAAGCTGCACTTAACATTTGGTATTTGTTTCATATAAATCGTATCATATATAAAAAAGTGATGCCAATTTAAAAAATCACGTCGAATATTTGCTAAAATGTCTATATCTGTCTATTCTTTCTCTGTTAGAATTGACTAAAATTTTACTAACTGCATAATAATGGTCTATATAAACTCATAAGGTCTTACATAAACTACCAGACAATAGATAAAATTATATAGAACTATTTATTCCTAGACCTATATAGACATATAATATATATATATATATATATATATATATATATATATATATATATATATATATATATATATATATATATTAGACGTAGCTCTGATATAGAACGGTAAAGTAACAGCAAAATATGTATTTGCTGAGCCGCCAGGCGTCGTAGATGAAAGACGGTTTCGACTGAAGATGAAAGTGGGGCGATGACTCATCACTAACAGTCGTGACAGGATGTGAGCTGCAATCTCTTCTTCTTCAAATAATATCTTATTTATAATATTCAAAACAAAAACGTGTCATTTATACCAATGTTATGAATAATAGATTGTATTCATTTCATTGCGGTAATTAAAATCATCAATTGGGTTTAACTAAATGGTTCCATCTATTGACTGATGATTGTTCGACGTTTCCAAGTTCGCCGGGTCAGCTAGTATTCAATAAATCACAACACAGTGCAGAAGCTGTTTTATCGTTGTGGTTCATTGAAATTGACTTGGGAACACAATTAATCGATGTTTTCAACACGTTGGTTTCTTTTTTTTGCATTTTGCCAGATTTTTTTCAAAATAAAACATTAATAACTATCTATGAAAAATCTGATGAAGACACAGACAAAAATTCATATGTTTGCTGAATTAGTATATCAGAAAACCAACACATTCACATAATTATTGGGAGTAGTAAGCGTTATTTAACGTTCAAACAACGTTGTTGTCTGGCTTACAATGGCACTTCTCATAGGTTTTCTCAGAAGAGCAAGATGAATATACTTCTGAAACGAATGCTGAGTCGGTATTTTTTCTAGATTATTTATTATTCCAGTTGCAATACTTGGATACGATTTGATTTCGAAGTTGTAGACATTGACAAACAGAAAACTTTTCTATAAATATATTGGGTTTTCATTCTCTTTCATTTGAATCAAATAATTTCAACAGAAATCAAAACAATTTTAAAAGGCACGAAGTTTGTCTTTTGAGAATATTAAATGTCTGTTGATTTTTTAGAATCAATGATTTACTAGAAACACAAAGCAAACCACATTTTCTAATCAGACATCTTATACGGTTTGATTTTAGTATTTTTTCAGAAAAAAATTCATAGTTGGAAAATATGTTCACTGTTAGAATTTTTTCCTGAATATATCTCAAATAGACATTGGACTATAAAAAATTGAGAACGGTTATAACAGTTGTAATGCATAAATAACAGGAGATAAAATAAGTAAGAAATAAGTAATAATATATACAGGTCAAATAAATGAGACATAAATGAGACCACTCGTATTTTTTTAACAAAAAAAAAATACCGTTTTTACTCATGATATATGATAGTTTTTCATTTCTCAATAATCCAATATATTATCAATAAATCACATACCTGGCGAATCTAAATTCACAAAGTCCTCGTGAACCTACACAACTTGAAGTACTACTGGTTGTACATATATGACAACGGCTTCCTGCTGACTCAAGATCAACATATTTGATCTTAATAAAATATGTGTGATAAAACCAATGACAGGATAAGATTAACAGATTTTTCTTGTTTTAAGTGGAGAAACATTACTGATTTTTAATTTTTATGGTTATTGACATAATATAACTATCATGAGACCACTAAATCAATCAGACTTATCTAGGTTACGTATATGTTCGATCAGACTCCCGAATTTATGTAATGAACTGCACCTCTTACCTTCGTTGAAGGTTAGCTATAACATTAACTTTGTGTAATCTCAATGATCGCATTGATTAAAATTTCATTCTATATATTTTTAATGTTTTTTCTATGGGAAAAGTGGTTTCATTGAAAAAAAATATATAAACAATTTATGATTTGCCCAGAAAACAGTAAACATTTGAATAAATGCAAGTGTAGAAATGTAGTGTTTTATCCACCATATTATCGTGTTATCCACCATAACACGAGAAATTAACCTTTTCGTCCTTCGACTTTGTGAATATCTATGTTTCTTGCGTTGTCTCGAGCTTATTTTTAGGCAGTTGGGAACAAAATAATCAGAACACCCTTTGTACATTTTTTTTTCTTGTACAGGCAGGATGGTTTTGCATACACTGACTTATAGAAAAAATTAAAATGTTTTGTAGTAACTGTGTGAAGCTTTAAACTGAAGTGATGCTTTTTACTTTTTAATACTTTTTACTTCAATATAACCATTCCGACCATCGATGCCTGCATCAAGCATAGACTCAGTGGAATCAAAGAATAAGATTTCATATTCCCGAACTGTAAAAAAAGCATATCAAATCACAACATCAAGTGATCCAGTTTTGTTTAGATCTGTGGTTCGCAACCTGAGTTGGTGCATTTGGAGTATTTAGGTTATGAAGAAAGCAAAAATAACTAGGAGCGATTTTGAAGAGATAAGTATTTAACCTGGGAACTATAAGGAAACTGGGCCACTTCTTATCCTCTTCAACACATATATGTTGGAAAAATAACTGAGATTGAATTCTCTTTTACCTCTTCGTTCAATAATTTAAATTACACTCTTAGAATAATGTTTCAAGAATATATTGAATAATAATACAATAAAATTATATCATTGAGTCCACATGTTCGAGCAGTCAGGTGATTATCTAGAGTGGGATCAGGTTCAGTCAAGATCAAGACTTTGGAAATCAAGAAAATGGAACTACAATATCTTCAATATTCTAAATGCAAGCCACTTGCTAGAAACATGGGTAAAACTCAAGCATGCAGAAACTGTAGTCCGTATCTGTAGAAATAGGTACAACTAAGATGCACCTCAACATGTTGAGTAATAGAAAGCTATCGTAGTGACCACGTTCACCTATTTGTTGTGACGAACAGCCTCTTGAAAA
Organism: Henosepilachna vigintioctopunctata; assembly: GCA_030704895.1. Taxonomy (NCBI): domain Eukaryota; kingdom Metazoa; phylum Arthropoda; class Insecta; order Coleoptera; family Coccinellidae; genus Henosepilachna; species Henosepilachna vigintioctopunctata. Next base: position 11,064,039 of record JARQZJ010000031.1, read on the forward strand.
CCGATAGATATATAGATGTAATACTACTCAAAGAATGAACTATGCTTGGTGAATTAAATTTAATAAACTTTTTCACCAAAACTGCGAATGTGTGAACCTATGCAAAATACTGTTAGGAATATTGTGAGACAGCACTGTTGAGCATATGTGAGGAATGGTATAGAACTATGGATAAAGGAAGGTAGTGATTGTAGTATTATTGGACTTTAAAAGAGCAGTCGAAACTTTATGTAGATCATTGCTGATGAAAAAACTAAATGAAATTGGTTTTGAATGTTTCGTAAACAAATGCTTCAATTCTTATTTACATTCGCTATCTCAAGAAGTGAATTTCAATGGTGTTCTTTCGGACAGCATTGCAGTTGATTTTGGCGTACCTCAGGGAACGGTCTTAGGTCCACTACTATTCTCCTTATACATTAATGATATTGTTTTGCATGTAAAAAGTGCTCTATACGATTGTTCGCAGATGATACAATGATTTATGTTAGTGATAAAAATATCCAGAATATGACAGAATTGATCAATAGAGACTTGTCAGCAATAAATGCATGGAAGAAAATAAATGAATCTAAGCGATAACAGTTTATCGCTGAATGTAACAAAGTCTAAATTTATAGTTTTTGGTACAAGTAAAATTCTCAAGATAAATTGTAACGAAAATAAAAGTATCAAAATTGAAAACCAGGACATAAAAGGGTAAAATTTGTTAAATACTTAGGCGTTATGTTAGATGAGAAATTGAGTTTCAATGATCATGTTGACTTCATATCGTCTAATATCTCAAAGAAAATCAACTTTCTCAAAAGAATTGGAAAAAATCTGACAACATATATGAAGTTATTGCTTTTTAAGTCAATAATAATGCCAAACTTCGAATATTGTTCCACTCTGTTAATGAAATTGAGTAAAAAAAAAATTCAACAGTTACAGAATAGAACTATGCGAACAATTTTGAAATGTAATATTATACTCCAATACAAAGCATGCCTAATTGTTCAGAAGTAATGTCAGTCAAACAGAGAATACTTTTTGCTACATATTATATTTATATTTAAAGACAAACATAAATTGTTAATGTAATAAATGTAAATACAATACGAAATGCTGACAATTTCTACATGCAAGTTTGTAAGCTTTCCAAACATAGGAATAGTATATTTTATGAAGGAATCAACGCAAGTTCGTTTTAAACATATAATTGTAAATAATATATTTTGAACCTAAATGTATATATGATTTTTTAATATCTATAGCTAAAATAAATATTATTATTATTATATTTATTGTGAGTAATGGTTTCAGAATTGTAAATTTAATTGAATAATGCCTTAGATTTTTAATATATGTCTTTACACTTTGCTCCTGTTATGAAATACTTTTTGAACATGGAATTTTGGAACTGATAATATTATTTATTGTTTCATGTAATTTCTCGGTTTTTTTTTTCATTGTTATGTAAAGTGGTGAATAAAAACAAAATAAAAAAACTTTCGGTTTTTTTTTGCGTTTTACTGTTTTATGTTTAAATATAATTCATATTAAATATTGTATTTTATTGTAGCTCTGATGCTTAATAAAATCATTTTTACGTATATTGCATTCATGAAATGCATCTTCTATTCTAGTGATTCATATAATTCATTTCATGGTTCAATTGCTGTAGAACAAGGTGAGTAGTATTCAATTTAAATGATATGCTGATTGTAGGATAACTTCAATAATAATTTAATTTCTTTAGGTCATTTTTATGCTTTTCTTACTGTTATATCGAACAAAGCCTTGAGAATATTATCGAAAAAACTTAACTGGAAATAAACGCAATCTGAGATAAACTTATGCATTTTTATAGAAATAAGCTGCGCAATAACAAAATTCAAGAGAAATTCATTGATTTATTTGTTGTCGTCACTGGAAAAACATTCATAAATAAATAATGAATTTCACATAGTTAGAAACCGAAAATGTGAAACAATGATAAGATCATTTGAAGTGGATTTTCCGACATGAATCAACTTACCACAATCTCGATACCTATGATAGAATATCAACATTTAAAAGTCAAATTTTATAAACTTTCCTATAGAATTAATTTTAATTATCAAATACTTATTGATGGAAATTGGTATATTAGATTAGTGACATGCAGGAATGATATTTGTTTTGCTTGTCTACCGCCCACTTAGAAATCAAATATTCGATAATATTTTAAGGAAAAAAGCTGTCGGTGAGCTCAAAATTCACAACAGTTTTCGATAATACCGGGTTATTTTAAACGGTATAAGAATTCATATTCAATCAACTGGAAGCAGAAACTATTAGGGTGGTCGGGAATTGTCTCGAAATATTTTAGAAATAGAAATTTTTGTTTTTGTAATATACCTATATCATTTATACTAGTTTTTATTCACCGAATATTGTGCTTTAAATTTATCATTGCACTTTTGTATTTGAATCATGTTTATGCCTCTGAATTTATATTGAGTATTTGTATAGGGTAGTTTTCATTAGTTCATTAAAATTTTGTATATATTTTGTATTATTATATTTGTATATTGGCTGTAACACAAACGTCATAGTTCATGAAACCAAAAATGAATTAAAGTCAAAATTATTTCTGACAATACTTCAGTATTTCATTTTATTCTAAAAACATTCACATAAATAGAAAAACTGTACCATATGCACATTAATGTCTAAAAATGCTGCTTATGTTATGGTTTGTGTCATAAAAAGAAATTACCTAACAATCAAATTAAGATTTCTTTTATTAATAAAACACTGTAACTTACTTATAAGTGTATTTTCATTTGTCTTATTAGCAGAGTATTATTGATATTGCTACTCAAGAAGATTTATCTCAATAAAGACGTTAATATAAATGTGGACTTTTCCGTTAGCAGAGTTTTGAGTATTCGAGGCTTATCCTGACAAATTTTCAAATTTATTTACATTTTATCTAGAGCTTTCAGTGTAGAGGTTTCCAGTACTGTAAAAAATTGTAAAATTCAAAATAACCACCTAAAAATATGTTCTCTTATTTCTTTAAATTTCAATGCAAATATGCACCTTGTTTTTCCCAAAAAATTTTATTGCCAGAATGCTTAAAGATGAGTGAGATACACATACGTTTCATTTTAACACTTCAACTGAAGAACCTAAGATTTAAATTTTGTAGATTTAACCACGTGACGGATATATTCACGCTATTTGCATTGCCGTTAATCACAGTTATTGAAACGCACCAGATATAAATGACTTCTACTTATTTTTATTTTAGCCAATACTCATGTTTCTTTGATTATTAGAATTTTAAAATCGTCGCAAAAGTCATCCATCAAAGGCCTTCAAACATTTTTCTCGTGCATATTGCATAAAACTACAGTTCAATAGTCATTAAACTGAACTTAAATATAAATTAATGAAATTGAATATAGCAACTTTTAAATTCAAACGACTCTAACGAACTTAAGATTTCGTTTTATTGGAAACATCATGCTATGTAGCAATAACGTCGTAAATCAAAGTTCACGCATCTGAAGAAGTCGTTATATTCAATATAATGCTATTTACATCAATAAACGCCAACACTATTAAATATATAAATTAATGATTTGAGGCCGATTTAGAGAATTTATAATTCTAAATTATAATTTTCGAAAATTTACCGATTTTTTTTCAAATGTTGAATTAACACTGGTATAGTTTTAAAAATACAGAAGTTTGTATCTATTTCAGAGTGCTAGAATATAGAATAACAAAAAAAAATATCAGAATCTAAAATTAAAATTGAATACAGAAACTAAATAATGAAATATAAACAGTTTTACTAAGTTAGAAATTTCGGAAATTCCAAAATGTTTTTATGAAATCTCAAAAAAATATGTTACTTTGAAAAATCAGCATATTCTTGTTTATATTATAAAAGCGTATAATCGATAGAAAAAAAAACAAAATGACATCTAACAATATTTTTATGGCACCGGAAATTGAACAAGGAAGTAAGTAAAAAACTTAAATTTTTTTCGACTGGGATAGTATTCGTAACATACGTAAACTAAAATGCAAAATGCTAAAAAGTACACAATTTGCATATAAATGCAAATTTTATTTTTGCATTGAAAAATAACTGCTGTTTTCGCCATTGCCACAATATTCCCAACCGTTTTGTAATTTGATGTCAAGGTGACCTTGTCAGTTGTCCCAAACTGACAAACTTCCCTTCGATATGAATTTCAAATCATTTCCTTTTTGGTAAAAAATATCGAATTCTTCTACCTGGAATAAATATACACTTGGGTGAAAATAAGCATTAATGATTCGTCGCTAACAAGACTAATTAATTCAATAAAATAAACACAAAACTTTTGCCTGTGGATTCTCTAAAAGCATGTGCTATAATTGTACTCCCTATTGTAACTTCACAATCATTAAACGGTTACCTACAGTTTAACGACGTCTCCAAATCGTCATTCTGTTCGTAATTTTCACTTTATATATACGTAGATAGAACTTCATATTAATATAACTAAGGGGCATTAATATGAATTATAGTTGATATAATTCTAAATAATAATAGATCATTATTATAAATTATCCATTAAGCATGTGATGTTTTTCTTGGCATTTTAAGCCCTCCTCCCCCTCGGTGATACATGGCGAGGTTTAAGACTAACACCCCCATCCTGCCCCTATATCACGTGTATTTTTTTAGTACCTACAAATAATCTTAATTTTTTCAAAATATCTATTATAAAATACAGGTTTAAGTATCATAAAATTTTATTATAGAAAATTGAAAAACTACAATAATAACCTTAAGAGGTAGACAGAAAGAAATGCGAAATACTTTTTGTAATAATACATGAACATAATTTAATTTACAATGTCCTCAGACCACGAATTAACAAGACGTTCTTCAACACCGATTACTAGATAAACATCTTGCAAGTAGAGATGGCGATCTGAGATCGATTAATCGAAATATCGATTTTTCGAGCCAAAAAAAATCGATTTTTTAAATCGATATGTAGTACTGGATCGATTCGTTGGATCGATACATCACCATTTAAAATCGACATTCGATTTTTTTGTTTTGGTAATAACCATACAATTAGTTCATAGTTCATGGCCTGTATTACAAGAGTGCTGCCGGTTAATAACTTAAAAACTAGCGAAATTGCTGTGTGTTTAGTCTCCTTCGACACACTTCTCTTCAATAAAAAAAGTCAAGGCTTAAGTGAAGAATTTATATCTATAGTTTACTGGAAAGCTAGCTTTTTTCGACAGCCGGAAAGTTTTCAGCAGTCGAAAAAGCTATCTTGCGATGTTTCTGGCTGATATAAAGTGATGAGCGGAACCGCTTGGATCTCAGTAGACTTGACAGACTGCTCTTTTTAAAAAGTTAGATATTAACCAATGGGAACTATAATCTGAATTATCTATTTGTTTTGTAACTAATACCTACATTTTGAAAATAATGTCTTTTTTTGTACCTGATATATTTTGATATGGTGATAAAAATAATTGTTATGGGATTCCGTGATTTTACGGATCACGGTGATTCGTATCACCGTGATCCGTATCATGATCGTATCAACGATCATGATTAAAAGATCATTAATTATAATATTTGATGTGTTTTTAATAAAATTGATTTATACTTACATTGTAAAGCAAATTTGAAAAAAGATCGATTTTTTGGAAATCGATCTTTTAGACCTCGATTTTTTGTGGATCGATTCATCAGTTCACGATTCGAATCGATTTAAAAACCGATCTTTTTCGGAAAGAATAGCCATCCCTACTTGCAAGTTAGTTGTAGGCACAGTGACATAGTTTGTTGAAGATCAACATCGTTCTCATCAAGCCACTCGGCGTCTTCATTTTCGCTCACTACGAAGAGAATCTCTCTCGATATACCATTCGTTATTTCGAAAAAAGAAATACACCTAACACCGCTTTTCGGTTCAGTATCGCGCGTTTGCCGAAAAAATAAATACGCGTGATATATTACTACACGCTCTCACCCCCTTGTGATATTTCGTGATTTTTTATGAACTTTTTATTTTTTTATGAATATTCTCGAAAATCTTATGAGACGAGCCGAAACGGGGCACTTGTAGACTTCGGAAATGAAACACTCAAATAAGTCCGTATGATCTTATCAAAAATTGAATATATTAAAACTTATTTATATATTATCTTAAGTATATAGGAGGTGATTAACCTGGCTCTTCTATAGTTAAACTGGAGATCTGGCATTTTGTTGTAGGTATCCTTCATACCTATTTCATAGTATTTATATGAGAAATTCTGAAGAACGTAATTTTGTCGAAAATCAAAATTTTTTGTCAAAATATTATGCCAATACTAAGCATAATATTTTGACGCCTCACAGGTGGCACTTTCTTATAAATCAAATGATAAATCTGCAAACACCCGAAACTCTTACGTTATCAATGTTAGAAAAGAAGCGGTAATTTGATTGACCTTATCATTTTTTCCTTTTTTTAACGGACTGTGCGCTACGCCAGAAATGATTGCGATATTTCAATGCACAATGAACGTCATTCTGCCACATTTACTCACTCACCTTTCATACTCGTATAATGAGATTTCAAAAAATCTAATATTAATAAAACGATATTTTTTTTTTTAAATTGTCTTTCATGCAAATCTAGTTCTGACACAAACGAACAAAAAGAGGAATTACCCAATTTGGGTTCACAAAAATGAGAAACAAAATTTATTTTTAGCAAGAGATATTTATCAACAAATATTTATTCACTGCTCGCGAAATCGTAATAAAGACAAGAGGTGCATTTTTGTGAAATCTTTCACAAAAATTTTAACATTTTCATATTAATTTTGTGAAATGAAAAACTCTCAGTTAAGGAACACTCTAGATACCTATATTTTATCTTCTGAGACACGAAAAATGAAAAGAAAATATCAAAACTGTCGGCATTGGGCTAATGAGAATCTTTTTTACAGAAACCGGATAATTTTTACTAAATTACTGAATTAAGTATGAAATTAATATAAACTACAAAACAAATTCTTTATTGAAGAGTAAGGATTGTTGAAAAAGGATGTGCATTTGAAAATCTTCCTCAAATTCCTGAAATTTTACTTCTATAAATAGAAGTAGACAGTTTCAAAAGAACATCGCAAATGTCACTTAACTAGATTATATATTATCAAGCAGTTTTATTATTGAATAAAACTTTAATTTCAATCAGTTTCATGGAATTTTAGAACAGGCGAAATTTCTTGTTAAAAATAATTCGCTAAAACTCATTAATTCAAAAACTCTTGAAATAGATTATTTCAAGAACTTTTCAGTACGTTGAATTAAATATGCTACATGTAAGGATAATAACATTAGAAACAAGAACTGATTTTTTCACGGTTCAATTTTTCATTTCTTTCCTCTATTAAAATGTTAAGGTTAGATAAGTCGATAAGTAAGTGTACCTTGAAAATCATAAAAGAAGTCGACCGTTATTTCGTGCAGAGCAAGGTTAAAATGAATGGAATGTTTGAAAAAAGTCATTAGGTACTTGCAGATTTTCGATTAGTTATTGATTGAATGGATACTTGACAAAGAATGAACTTTATTTTTTATTTGACTGTTGGATAAGTAGGTAGATACTTAGGTATTGATGTAAATGTTTTTCTACCCCGTCCTGTACCACTACTAAGTATTACTTATATATTGAGTAAAAACACTTGGCATGGTTTCACAAAATTTATAATAAATACTAGACAATTGTTTCGGAGTGTTACCCCATTTTCAAAAATTCAACTGACTGTCAGAAGTTGAAACTGAGCAGTTTAACATTTGAAATGGGGTAAATGGAAACAATTGTCAAGTATTTATTATAAATTTTGTGAAACCAAGCCAAGTGTTTTTATATATATTAAACAATGTTTCACCAAGAACTCAGCGAACATTCAATCAATTTTATTATACTCATTTTGACTATTCATATAAATTTCTTCTTTTTTACACTATATATTATTTTATATATTACACTACAGTATAATAATTTATATTATTATGATGTAATCAGTGAAATGAATTGAAAACAAAACGTTTTTAGTTCAAAAATCTATATATGATATAAAAATAAATATATATGTTTTTTCAATTGATGATCAGACACATTCATGTCAGAAAACAAGAAAAATTTTTTTTGATTCTCTCGCTTTCGTGTTTTTGAACATTACTGAAATTCGGAATGAGCTTCATATTTTTGATATGGTATATAAATATGCCTTGTGTTTTAATATAAATTAAGGAGAAAATATCGAATTTAAGGTTTCCTTCAGTTCCTTAAATTTCTGAATAATATATATGGGTGATTATTCTCAATATATCAAATATATTTTCAGAAAAAAAAATTCTATTGGTAAGCAAAATTCAATCTAATGTTTTTGTAAAACAAATTTATATCATAAAATATTCAGAGTAATAACTTTTAGAAATCTTTCTCTCAAAAAGCCATCAACCTCTGAAATCTCGAATAAACGGGCTATGGCTAAGTTGGTACTCACCGCTATTCCAAGAAGTTCGGTGTTACCCAGGTCCTAGGTAGATACTACAAGGCCTCTTTCGCGCCACTCGCCTGTATTTCAAAATCCCTAGCTATGTTCGTAACCGAAAATATTAATTGAAAAAATACACAAAAACACTAAAAATTGTCGCATTTTCAATAGGTATAACAAAGTCAGAACTCAACAAGCCGGTTGTCGCTATTAACAATATCAATGTGTGGCCATCACTCACTACGAATTGTACCTCAATCAAGTACTCAGGTGATCAATCAAGGATGCAGAGAAGAAGCAGCGCCAGCGTTCGACTGTCTTGACAGATGAACGTCGTCGTTCTTTGCTTGCCTGGACTTTCATGGCTATTATTTCCGACCCGGTCTACAGCATCCCGCCGTGCAATGTTGGGTATTATGATTAGTAATTAGTCTTAACCATCGGGTGTGCGCACTTAATAACTGGTCAAAAGATCGGATCGTTCCTGGGGTAACCATAAACTTGAAAGTCGAGTGGATTGGGGACTGGGGTTATTGTAAATTGTAGAAGGTTACTCTTTCTAGCGAATTCCGCGAAAACTGTGAAGTTATACCAATGCAACAGGGATACTAACTTGGGGGTTTTCCCCCTAAATTTAGGGGGACAAAATGTTTAGTGGGTTTTTTTAGGGGCTTAAAATTTTCATGGGTAATCTTAGGGGTATTTTTAAAGTAATCCAAAATATTTCATAATTTAAATAACTAAAATTAATTTTGATTTCTATCTTGAATAAAAAATCCATTTCATGATGACAATATTCAATACTATCTCTTAATGTAGGTTGGTTAATGAAAAATCTTATAATTAGTAAATAAATAATTTAATTTTTGTGTAAAATAATACCCTATAAACTATTCCTAATATTCTCATTTCCAAAAATGAAATGAAAAATTTAATAATAATAAAATAATATTTCAAAAATATTAAATAATAATAAATATTCAATAAAAATAAATATTTAATAATATTTTAATTTTAATAATACAAAACACTTCTTTCTTTGAATTTTAATTTTGAAAACAATTGTAGGGGATTTTAGGGGTTTTTCAACTTGACTACGGGGGGAAAAGATTCCACGAGTTGGTAACCCTGCAATGCAATTTGAATAAAGTATGTTAGAAAATGTTGGCAACATCATGTATGTATAAATTTTGTATTGGATTACTAATAAAGGTCTATTATTATTATTACTATTATTATTATTATTAATTTCCCTAATTCAAATTTGGAGCTTGGAGTCATAAAATAATTGTTGTTACAAAGAGAATGCATTCTAGGGGGTGGGGTTGAAACTATAAGTGGAGTTGAACGGTTCTGACAACATTGTCAATAACATACAACTTTGAGTTAGAATTTAATGTATTATTAGGTTGTATAAGAAATATTCAATAAACAGAGGTGACTTTAAATTTAAAAAAAACGTATTAATATAATACACAACCTGCTAGGAGACACAATTTTTCTCTGAAAAATAAAAAATTTATGATAATTGGCATTCTTTCTCATTAATTACTTAGTGATTTGTCATTTATTAGGTATTGGTAAATATTCTATTTTATTTATGGTTATATAATCTTATATATTTTTATTATCCAAGCTCTATCCAATGTAACAAGCTGTGATATATAATAATTATCGAAAATTAAATATTTACTCACGAACTACTCTAAATTCGATTAAAGTCGACCGTGATTTCCTAGTGTACCTTTATAGATTCAGATCTCAAACACTTATTAATTTAATCTATATTGATATATCTTTATCTTAATATATATATATATATATATATATATATATATATATATATATATATATATATATATATATATATATATATATATATATACATTATATGAATGATGTTCAACGCTGGGGAAAATTTCAATCAAAAGTAGACACTGTCGGCATATCCCGCAATTAGTAGCAGCCGTTGCCTGTAGCCTAAAATGTGTCGACTTCCTTGAGTGGAGTGTCTGTTTCTTTCTTGTTTTTCCATCTCCAGGTTCCTACAACTTGAACTTGGCTACGCCGTTCTGAGGAGAGCCAATAAGCTGGAAAAACGTATCAACGGCTGCTAATAATTGCGGGATATGCCGACAGTGTCTACTCTTGATTATATATATATATATATATATATATATATATATATATATATATATATATATATATATATATATATATATATATATATATATATATATATATATATATATATATATTATATATATATATATATATATATATATATATAATATAAGTGTGAAGGTTTCTTGGGAATGAGCACAGTTTAAAATTGATGGAATAATTGTTTATTCTACATATGTTTCGGCTCTAGGCCTTTTTCTAGAATATTACAGTTTCGTGTTAGTTGGAAACTGACTTCAATTTCACATCTTTCGTAAAACTCCAGAGTTTTACGAAATATTATTGATAATGCATTATCAAGAAATTCTTGATAATGCCGTAAAAGGCGAAACTAGTCGAATAAAAAATTGTTCAGTCAATGATTTTCACACAAGTTTTTATTATTACCTCTCTTTTAAATATGAACTATCACAGAGTTGATTCATCGTCCATTGAATTTATTAATTTAATTTTTCTTTTAATATACACTTTCTTAGAATACAATTCCTTATCACAAAACAGGAAATTTAATAATATAAATATACTGAAATAAAATTGAAAGTTGAAAAGTTAATCAGAAGGAGTTTCTGGTATGAAATCGTAACTAATAAAATAAAATATAATATAATTATGAAAAACTTGAACGCTGTATATACAGATATTCACAAATATATTCAGACGTATACCCTTACATGTATACCCACATACATATTTGATTGATACAACAGTGATTATGCAGATCTTAGGGAACTTGATCTAATATCACTAAGAGAAATAGAACATTACTTCCAGCTACTGGAAGGTTGAAAGTGAATGCGCTTCTGGAAGAAACTCTGGAAACATATGCAATAATTTCTGACGTTTCACTTTATTTTAATTATTTGTAGCAAGAAGATTATTGCTGAGCAATTCCTTCGCGCATTGGAGGTGCCCACTCCATTTTATGTCGTCTTGTGTTTCATGATGATGCCAATAGGTGGATATATTCCATCTATTCTGAAGCTCAAGAGTTTCAGGACACTGGAGTGTTCAAAACATTGTTTAATAACAGTGTTTTAATACACTGGAGTGTTAAAACAGTGTTTTAATACACTGGAGTGAATTAAACTTTCGTTTAATACACTTCAGTTTTGCAACTGAGACTGTGTAAAATATTTTTTGCTCGATATAGTTTAAATATGAACTCGAACTGAATAATTTCAATGTACTCCTGATTCTTTGAGGAAAAAGGAAAATTGTTCCACTATGATTTTCAAAGTTTTTCCAAAATTTAATAAATTGTATAAATCCCTTTATTGAATTCAATAAAGGGATGAACTTGCTATAATACACTCGTTTTTGTATTATTCTGGAAGAAATTTAATCAATTTCAAATTGAAATCAATTCATTATGTTGAGATAAAAAAATACTCATATTATTATCACTCGTAGCGTATATTCAACGATCGATAAAATACCATGGAATATCTTTTGAATATAGGGAACATATTACTTCTGCAGGTTGGTATTGTTCTCAACTGCCAAAAGCAAATTATAATTGCCAGACACTTCATCAAGTAATAGGAATCAAGATCCGCTATGGAATCACATTCATCTTCTCTACATGCATTGTAGGTATATATTCAAAACCTCTAACATTATAATGAAATAAAGTGTATATATATAATTGTCATTGAATCTCATTCACTCATAAAATGTTAATTAACTTAAAAAAATCTTTAAATGAAGCTACGAAATTGAAACTAGTACAACGTTTGATATATCCGACTTTAGACTACTGCTGTGTTGTGTACTGTAATTTTTTGACCCAAGCCAACGTTCGAAAGCTCCAAAGAATTCAGAATGCTGCTGACAGATTTATATGTTGTTCATCTTACAGAAATCATGTCACTCCATACTTGCAGCGACTTGGGGAACTCAAGTTGAAGAAAAGGTTTATGTATATGTTTGCTGTGTTGTTGTGAAAATTAGTGAAATGTGAAAAACCAAAGTATTTGCACAAAATACTTACCTTAACGCAGGGGCGCCGACTCCGTAGGTGCTCGGGTGCTCCAGTACCCACGAGAGATAAATAGTGGGTGCCGAGCACCCACGATTATGAATATCTAAAATAATTCTCATATTTTAACTGAATCAAAATAATATAGGTACCGAGGTAATATACGTAAGCGCGTGCCTAGAGACAAACCTAGTCGCGCTCGCTCGCGCCACCCGTGACTGCCACACCCTTATTATATTATACCATATTTTAGTATTAATAAGAGAGCTCATTGTCTTCGTTCGCGTGTCACCGAAACGCCAAGCTTGTTTTGAATCGCTACAGGCAGCTGAGGATGCACAAAATCTTTCTCTACGGCCATTTTGCCCAACAAGATGGTGCTGTCGTATATTTTCTTCGAAAACAATTCTCGACAATTATAGTGTACTTCTATGTTTTTTGAACAACACAAAAACTCAAAAAGATGATGCCGGTGCCAAAGCAAAAGGGTTTTTAAAAAGTCTTCAGTCTTTCGAATCACTATTTATCATCAAAATTCTGATAGAAATTCTTAGTCGCATAGAAGCTTTAAATGCTACGTTACAGAAGATATCTCTGCATCTGCAAAAAGCTGTCAATAATATTAATACAGTCAAAGAAGTTATATCATCCCAAAGAACTGACAAAAAATTTGAAAACGTCTGGAAATCTAATGTAGATTTGGCTCACATTTTATAATTGGATGAACCTAAAACACCAAAAATACGGAAAAGACCTAAAAATATAAACGACTCTACAAGTGAGCAGCACGAGTTTTCTAGTCCAGTTGACTTTTATCGAAAAATGTATTTTGAAGTGTTAGATAAAGTCATAGGCTGTATTGAACAGCGCTTTACTAAAGATACTATGACACACTTGAGCAACATGGAACTATTTCTTACTCAGCAAAAAAATCATGACATGACAAGCAGCAATTATGTGAAAAACTTTTATGGAGATGACTTTGACATGGATCGAATATAACTTAAATTCAAACACTTGAACTTATGATTTACACTTTATTGACTACATAGCATGACGCGTTTCGTCGTTACAAACGACTTCTTCAGATGCTTACAGAATAATCTGTATTAATCATTATTCTGTAAGCATCTGAAGAAGTCGTTTGTAACGACGAAACGCGTCATGCTATGTAGTCAATAAAGTGTAAATCATAAGTTCAAGTGTTTGAATTTAAGTTATATTCAATTATAATGGATTTACATCAAGTAAACGCCAAGACAATTAAATATTTGACATGGATCGTTTGATTCTTCATCGAAACATGCTTTTAGATTTTGCGCAAACAAAAAATTACCAACTAAATAGTGTAGAGGATGTTGTTTCTTTTATAACTACTCATTGCGAATCTACCAAAAATATGATACCAGAAGTCATCAAATTATTATAAATAATTTTAACTATTCCAGTATCGACATGCACACCTAAAAGGTCATTTTCAGCATTACGAAGAATAAAGACTTACTTGAGGACTACTATGACTCAGCAAAGACTTAATAATTACATGGTACTGCATGTAAACAGAGAAATAGCAGATGATTTGGAACTTGAAAACATTGCCGACATATTTATAAATAGAGCAGTAGTTCGTCAAAATACATTCGCACTGAATAACACCTAATGTTTATGATAAATAAGGTGCATATGTCAAACTGCTGTGTAATATAATAAATTATCTTTTCTAAATATCTTGTATTTTCTTGTGCCTAACAACAAACTGTTTTGTGTGTAACAATAATAAATATAAGAAGCTAGGTATGTCATTAAAAATGCTGGAGCACCCACGGGAATTTTAAAAACTCGGCGCCCCTGCCTTAAGGTCTGATGTCCATGGTGTTAACATAAGAGTAATGGCTTCACTATACTTCAACATCACACAAGCAAATTCAAGGGTAGCTTTGCATACGTTGCACCGAATATTTTGAATAGGTGGATTGATTACCTCTCGTTGCCGTTCAGTTAATTCAGGAAGGGTGTTATGTCAATGTTGAATCAATGATCTCCTGATGTTACTTTATTTTTGTGTTATTCTTTGTTTTAATGTTTTACTTGAAGTAGGATATGTTGGGTGTAAATTTCTTTTGTTCAAAGCCGAACTCTTACCTTTGTGTAATATTTATGTATATCATTATTACGCAATAAATATTACTATTATTATAATTATTATTCCAGAAATTAGAAATTTTATACGTTAATTCGTTTTTATAATATAGAATTAATATTATTAATATATATAATATTATGATAATAATAATATTAAATATAATGTTAGAATTAATTGTTCTATTTTTTCAAAGTGTGCTGGTGAGGCCTATTTCTAAAATTATTCTACATTTTCACACTTTTCAGTTTTTAAAACTTTTGTGTTAGTAATTTTGCATTCGTTAATTGGTGTTTGTTAGACTAATATTGAGGATTTGGTATATACCTAGGTTGTATATGAGAGTTGTTTTGAAATGAGAGTTCACTTTTGTTTTTTATAACTTTGTTGAATTTTATTCTCTTTGCTGCTTATAATATCGTTTGAATGTTTTAGTTGAAATGATAAGGAATCAAGTTATTTTTATTAAATAGTATTCTTTCTGATTTCAATTTAAAATTTGTTCAATACATATTTTATTTTTTGTATGAATTGGTATTTAATGATCAATTATATAAAAATATATATATAAACTTAATTAAAAGGAAATTTTATAAATCTGGTATACTATGTACGAGGTATATAAGATATACATCGTATATACCTTATATACTTCGTATACCTTATATACCAGATGATGGTTTGCTGAAATTGTCAAATAAATTCAATCTCTACTTCATGAATATAACTCCTAACTCGTATAAATGCATCACCTCCTAAGACTCGTAATGACAGAAAATTTGACCGATTGCTGAGTAATATCTGCCCTGAAAAAAATGAAAAAAAAACTTCATATGGCTATGATGGCATACCCATTAATATTATAAAACGTAATATAGAGGATATCGTAAAGCCTCTCTACCATATTATGAACTGTTTATTCAAGGCTGGAGTCTTTCCTGATAGACTAAAAATTTCAGTGGTCAAACCAAAATATAAAAAAGTTAATGTTGAAGACTTGAGCAATTATCGACCAATAAATCTTATTACATCATTTGCAAAAATATTTGAAAAAATGTTGGCCAATAGGTTACTGATTTTTTTTCAGAAATTTGAAATATTTACAAAGGATCAACATGGTTTTGTAAAGGGCAAAAACACAGAGTCAGGAATTTTTGAGATAGTACAGCACATTACTCGAGAAATTGAGAAAGCCGACGTGCCTGCAGGCCGCTTTGTTGATCTGTCAAAGGCATTTGACAGTGTTGATCATGGTCGCCTGTTTTATAAGTTTGAAATGTATGGGATTAGGGATGCTACTCTCAAACTCATGGAGAGTTATCTGACAGGTAGAAAGCAAAGAGTATCCCTGTCAGTTGGAGGGCTCCAGTCCACATAGAGGTATACCACGATTCTATTAGGTGTATATCAGGGCAGCATTCTGGGGCCTCTACTGTTTATAGTGTAAGTAAATGACCTACCAAATCTTCGTACTGACCTTCCATTAAAAATAATTATGTATGCCGATGATACAAATATTCTTGTATCAGCGAAAGATGAAAACACTATAAGAGTACAATGCAAATGGCAATAACAACAGGTGAGAAATGGTTCATTGAAAATCAACTTCTAATGAATCCAGATAAAACAACTTCTATTGTATTTTCAACAGGTAGATCAAAAAAATTATCCCCAAGTCTTTTAAGCATAACAATCAACTAATCCACTGTTGCTCAACAGCTAAAGTACTTGGTATTACGATAGATGCAGAATTAAAATGGAAAGAGTAAAAAGTAGTATACACTCTAAATGCTGTCAAAAATCAAGTAGATGTAAATGTATTAAAAATCATTTATTACTCTAGTTTTCAATCGGTAATGGCTTATAGGATTGTCCTCTGGGGAAATGGGACATGCTCAGATCTTGTTTTTACAATGCAGAAGCTTGCGATCAGGGTGATGTTCAGAATGAAATTTCGTGATTCTTGTCGTGGTATCTTTATATCCGAAAACTTTCTCACTATGTCGGGTCTCTTTATATATAAAACCCTACTATTTTTTCGTAAGAATAATAATTATTTTGATGAGTGGAAGAATGTCGAAAATACAAGAAGAACTTTTACACATTTTCACCCCAAACATACTTTGACGTTGACTGAGAAGGGAACCGCATATACAGCTATAAGACTGTTCAATAGCCTTCCCCGTAATATTAGAAGTCTGGAGTTAGAGTCCTATAGAAAAGAACTCTATAAATTAATTTTAGTTAGTGAACCTTACAGTATTTCTGAGTTCATATATAGGGAGTGAATAATGTTTTAAAATGTGAATGTTGAATCTATGAAATTATGACGTATTTTTACTTTATGGTGTATCATTATTTTTTTTGTATTACCTATAATTCTAAAAATAAATGCTATTATTATTATTATTACTTATATATTGATATGTTGATAAAGATTTCCTCATAGTGAAGTCAGCATTATTAATTATTTTCTTTTTCTGATAAACGAAAAACATGAAGATCAATAAGTCTCGTATTTATTGATTTCTAAAAATTTGAGAAAATAACCATTCCTACCAAATTTTAAACTTTAAATTAACTTTTTCGAAACAGCGTGTTACGAAATAAAGTTCAATAAAATAATATTAAATAAAGTATCCATAAATATTAGATTGGTAATAAGATCATCAGAAGGTGTTTATACTTATTAACAGTTGTAAAGATAAAAGAGCTCAAAATTCGATTGTTTCAACAGAACCACGATTATTATTCAATGGTGATAATTATTTAACAAATTGATGAAGATTGATGAGGCCGATACTTGGAGAAAATTAATATCCATAATGAAACAATATTTAGAATTTTCTCATAATTCAATAAATTCAGCATTTAATAAAGTAGTACTTCGAACCGCGTCATGCGTATTTATTAAATAATGAGAAAATTGTGAATATTGTTTCATTATGATTTTATGATTATGATTGGGCATTTAAAAACTTATTAGCGATGCTAAACGAACTAAATTTACGTATTATTCATGAATATATTATATAATTATATACTTCTATCAGTGTAGGAGGATTATAAGTTCTTGGTTGTCTTTATAAAGACTTGGTTGTTTTTATAAAAACTACCTATAACAACATTTACAAATAACCAATTTTTCACAAACATAAATCAAAATTAGGCATTGACGTATTACATGGAATTATAATTCCATGTAATAAATAATTATTAATGATCGCAATTGAGGTTTCTCAATTAACTGATACAGTGTGTTGGAAAAACTGCGATATATTTATATAAAAAGAAAAATTATTAAAGTACTTTACCAAAAGTGTTAAAGAATTTATATCGGGTCATCTTTGAACTATGTTCAATAACTTGCACATAAAATGTCGTTCTTTTTTCACTGAAATATACTGATTCGATCACGATTTTATCAGTTCCATATAAACGCTATACATCATCACACGCTGCTGGGCTAATTGAGTTATTGAAGGACCAATAAAAATTGTTATAAGATGTTTTATGTAATAGTAAACTTATATTATCGGCTTAAGGGATTCATCAGTATCATCCCCGGTAGCTCAGATTTCATATCCGGTTTCAAATTTTTTATTATTGCTAAAAAAAAATCTACCAATATTAAGGAGAGAAATATTCGTTTTCAGTTTAGATTTTGTTTCTTTGAAAAATATAATTTTACTAAACTTTTTAATTTTGAAAAATAAAATTTCTAAGTAAGCTTAAACTTCTAAAAAATATATTCTTTAAATTCCATGTTCTTGCTATGAAGCAAGGAAAGTAGCTTCAAATATTCGGCAGTCAATAACTCATTATAAAGAAATGTAACATTAGAGATACCTTTATAACATGACTCAATAAAATGTATAAAAATATTTTGTTAATTTCAATTAACAAAATATTTTTTAAAAACCGAGTAGTTTTTGCTTGTAAATAATAGGCAATCCAACGGCTGCACATTCTATACGTTTCATACTTTAAGTCAGGGAAAAAATTTTCTTGTCTCTCCAGAATTCTTTTAGGCAACCCATTTTCGACATATTTTCTAATATACTAAATTTGTTATAAAATATGTTTCATTTTATTATCAGCTCGGTGAAGATCGTTTTTAATTCGGATCTTAGACTATTGATTTCTCAAGCTACACAATCAAGAAAAATCTAAAGAACATATTTTAGCTGTAATTGATTAATTCAACGTTTGAAAGAATTAATCCGAAACTTCTAACTTCAACACATTGCTGTCACTAATTTGATAAATTCAGACCACCGTTAGAAGAGAGGAAACTTCTAATTCCAGAAAAAACGCATCCGCCAATATAAAATTAATCTAAATTGTCACGTTTCTCCAATTTACCACTAAATTAAACCAATTTGATCGTATGTAAATCCAAGATGAACAAATTTTCTAAGCGGAAAGGTTTAATAACATATTCAAAATATGTAGGTGTAATTGAATCATTATTAAATTGAAGAAATTAAGCACCTCTCAATAATTCAATGCAGAAATATTGAACTATACTCATCACTACATAGTATAAAACAAAGTCATTTTCTCTGTCTCTATATCTCTATGTATGCTTAAATCTTTAAAACTACGCAACTGATTTCGATGTGGTTTTTTTTAATAGAGTGATTGAAGAGGAAGGTTCATATGTATAATAACATTCATTTAATAGTGGAAAAATACTGTTATTTTTGAGGTTTCTAATGTGATGTCGAAAACGCAGGCTGAACCCTACGAGATTTATCAAAATAATGTACTAAGTATTGTACACATTGAAAAGGTCTGCAGAAAACTCTGCTATGGTATATGTCTATCTCTTATGGATATCCCACAATAACATTTTTTTGTCATTTACTTTTTACGACAAATAATGGCTAATTTTCGAATCGATTTTAACCAATACAGCATTAATCCTTATCCAATTAAATAACTTAAATATATTTTATATAGATCTATATGGCCCTTTACAGCATATGATTTAAATGAATATTTTCGAAGATATTACAGATTCACAGAGAAAGCGACCTTGTTTTATACTATGTAGTGATATAATATATATATATATATATATATATATATATATATATATATATATATATATATATATATATATATACATATATACATAATTTCAAAGAATAAATTATAATAAATTAAAAATTAATTTTTAGTGTTTTGTTAGCTTTGTATTCCCTCATCGTTCACATAACTCCATGGCGCTTTCACCACATCCTCACCTACACACTAACAATGAGATACTAATTTTGTTTACACTAGAAATTCCCTTGAAATAATTTATAATAAATAAATAATAATTTATTAGAACAACGTTGGCCGGATCAGCTAGTATTTGATGAAATCCAGTATTCTTTTGGAAACTTATTCATTATTTCTTTTGTCTTATCTAATTACAAAACTCAAACTTGGCTGAAAATTTTTTTAAAAACAAAATTCAGTTATTGTAACATTCTTTACTGTTTTAACACTAAAACCTTGAATGCATATAGTAGTCAATTGCTGTTGAGAATGCAGCAAATCCTGCTGCACCAAGAACACCAGCTTTCACTCCAGCTAAAAAAAAATGAAAAGATATTAAGAAAACAAAATTATATAAGTTTTAGTAGTAGTGTTAAAATAGTACTTGAGTAAAATAGTGTTTAAAGTTTAAGTTTAAAATAGTGTTTTAAAGTGTTACATAGTACTGTTGTTGATTAATATATAGCTTAAATTATAAAGCATAAAGTATACTCAAAAATCAGCAATTTTTAATATGTATATTAATGAATTTCGATTCTGATCTGCTTTCGGTGACTCTACACTGCCTCTAAAAATGTCAGTATTCTAGTAGCATCTGAAGAAGTCGTTTGTAACGACTAAACGCGTCATACTATGTTACCAATAAAAGTGTAAATCAAAAGTTCAAGTGTTTGAATTTCAGTTTATATTCAATTTAAATTGAGGCATACTACAGTGTGACAGAGTAAATGTTTGTTTATTTTTTCACTACGACTATCATTCACAAGGACAAATTGTCTTAAAGGTTTAATTGAAAAGTATTTTTTCCCAAGTATTTTATTTTTTAACATCCTTACTTACGATCATCATTATCAATATATGATACAGAAAACAAATTAAGATTTTCATTTTCATAAAGAAGATTTCAATATAAAAAGCATGTAATAACCTAGTACTATAATTTGGGTAATTCGTGAAAATTACCTTAATTGAAAAAATTCTGTTTGAGGTGATACTTAAACCCAATTTTTTTTACCATAGCTTATACAATATATATTTGTATTCAACAAGTTTTACCCTGATGT
Source organism: Henosepilachna vigintioctopunctata (assembly GCA_030704895.1). NCBI lineage: Eukaryota > Metazoa > Arthropoda > Insecta > Coleoptera > Coccinellidae > Henosepilachna > Henosepilachna vigintioctopunctata. The sequence goes on from JARQZJ010000031.1 coordinate 11,085,229, forward strand.
TATTATAAAGTGCGAATATTTTCTGAAACTTAACCCCCACTACTTGACGTGTGTGTGTATGTGTGTGTGTGTTGCGTGTTGGAGTGTGAGTGTGTGTTGCGTGTTGGAGTGTGTGTGTGTGTATACATACCTCTCAAACCTATTAATCCTCCAGTTACTCCTCCTGCATAAGTACCATTTTTCCAATCTGATTTACCCCTCATCTATAAAAAAATAAAAATTCTTTCAATATTTATATGTCGTATGCCTTGTGAAAGTAACCAGGAGGGAAATAAATAGTTAGAGATAAAATAATCAAAGTGACACAAAAAATAATCTATAAACACAGAATGTAAAATGTAAATGACATGACATGAGAGTGGTGCATTCTCTCTGGTGGAAAACTCTCAGGGAGCATTTTATTTGAAATATTTCGATTAAGAGTCTCAGTATTCACTAGTATGAATGATTTGTGAATCTTGAAATATATATATATATATATATATATATATATATATATATATATATATATATATATATATATATATATTATATATATATATATATATATATATATATATATATATATATATATATATATATATATATATATATATATATATATATATATATATATATATATATATATATATATATATATATATATATATATATATATATATATATATATATATATATATATATATATATATATATATATATATATATATATATATATATATATATATATATATATATATATATATATATATAGGAATCAATAGAAAAACATGAACACATCAAAATATTGAATGTTTCACATGGCCATACCTAATAAGGTAATTCTAATTGCAACAAAGTGTTTGTCAGTGCTATCATATGTTGAAATATCAAATATTTTGTGTTAATAATTTTGTTTTTTCCAATATATTGCCTTTTTGCTTGATTAAATTTCCCTTATTTACATAGGATACGTTCGATACATTCACATTACCTCTTCATCACACTTCAAAGTTTGTGAAATGCCATCAAATGCCATATTCATTCAAAATAAGGATTAAAGAGTTGCTTTTAAAAGATGAAATTTCTCAATGACAGTTTGTGAATATGTGGTCAGTTAATTTAGTTCTACAAGGATAGGTGGAAGATCAGGACATTGAACCGATTCCTATTGTGATAATTATGAATGTATGAATTATACACAATAAACTTTATTATTATTACATTATTACTATAAGCAAAGACTTCTCTTCAATAATTGTTTGGTTCTGTTGAGATGAATAACCAATATATTTTTATAGCCAGAATAACCAGTTTTTCTGCTTCAGTTTTGTAACTAAATGTGATGTTATTGAGTTTTTCTATTTTCATGTGTTTTCTTTTTATTCTTTTTCATTTCCAAACAAATTTGTTCAGTGCTTTAATGTTTGCTAGCTTTGTGATCATTATGGAAAATATCGTGAGTTCAACCTGTATGAAATTATAAAATAGATCTTATGTTATTGTTTGAAGAGAATAGACAATGCGGTTTCATTGGACAATGGTTCAAGATTAACCAAAACAATGTTTTTCAAATTTCTGTGAAACAAACTACAAAATTTAGTTTTCAAAGTGACCAAATTACAATTTCAGTTTTTCTCAGGTTATTGCACATTCGGACTATTTTTTTGGAATAATTTTTCAATTTTGTTTTAGATATAACTTTGCATTTCAGAAATTTGTATTCAAATTTTTAGACAATGGAAGTTTGACATACTACCAAGTATTTTATATTTGCGTGATTAGCAGGAATATTATTCCTAGTAATAAACTTATATTATTAGTATCAATAGATATGTAGGTACGTAGGTTTTTACATATAAATAAAGTTTTAAAGAAATGGTTAGTTAAAAAAACATGTATTCCAAACATCAATATCCCTCAATTCTTTTAGATATTAGCCAGGCTAATCTTCCACTCCTCCAGGATAAACAAGAAAACACAAAAACTCAACACTATAGATATTAATCCAAAAATTAACAGGTTACTCCTTAATAAGAGACCTAAATAATAAACCCAAAACTAAAATTAAGTAAATAGCCATAATTTAAATAGCATTAACATAACATTCAAAAAACTAATATAAAATACCCAACTCAACCTATCTAAAACTTAACTTAAACTCTCCTCTCTTAACCCATTGTGCAGTTTGTTCTTTAAATTAATTATTGAGGTATCAGCCTCAAACAAAGACCTAAACTTATTTAATGTGTGAGGGGCTATATAATGGAAACACTCCTCAAATTTAGATGTTCTATACTGAGCAACGCTGAAATTACCAGCACCACGTATATTCACCTGATGAGCTGATTCATGTAGTTTGTAATATATACCCCAGATAGTATAAGATATAAAAATAGATAAGGGTATAAGATAATATATACCCCACTAAAAGAAATGATATAACATAATAGCATATCCTACACGACATATATAAAGTGGAAATTGATCTCAATATGCAATTTTCAAGTTAACTAATGAACTCACTGTTTCTATACTGCATTCAACAGCTGAAAAAAGTGCACCTATAAGGGCAAAATTTTTGGCGTAACTAAGAGTTGTTGTCTTCATTTCTCTAAAAACTTGTCTAGCAGTCTGTTGTTCTATATCTGTTGCACTTGGACCGACACTTGAAGAAAACAGCCCTATCGCAGCACCTAACCCATATCCTACAACAACAACAAATTTTAGTGTTCAGATAATTGAAGGAACATACAGATTTTGAAAAAGTACCTACCTATTACACAACTCATAAATGATTTGAAAGGACAGCTTTCAAAAAACGCTTCTACCCTCTTTTCCTCGTTAGTTTTAATCTGCACTGGACCTAATGTTTTGGGAATGATTACGTTCTCACGAAAACGGTTATTATTGCCAACAAAGTATTTTGTTAAATATGACCACTCTTCAGAAGACAGATCCCGTTTTTTGTTTTCCATATTTGCGTTCAATATTATTTCGTTATTTTTAATTGAAGATTATTATTACTGAATATTTCTGCACAACATATTCGTAAGAATTTCAGAAATAATTAAGTTTTGCTAGAATGACATGAAAATAGCATGAAGCTCTAAGAAAACAATACACTCAAATAAATTGTATATTTAAACTTAAAACAATTCTAATATTTGAACCTGTAGAAATTGGAATTCTTTTAAAACAGATATAAGATATTAAAAAATTAAGGTTATGTATATAATGTCATATATCATAGAATTTCTAGTATTATTTTTTTGTGAACTCTTCATTGCCATAAACGCATAGCTAGTCAATGTCTTATTAAGAATTTTTCAATATCATTAAATTACATGCAAGTCTGTCGATCAACTTTATCTCGAATTTCAATTTTATTGGTTGAGGATTCTCAAATTCAAATTCAGAAAAGAAAAGTTTCATTGCTTTCAAAAACCTGTATTGCAATAAAAGAGGCTCATTCCTGTATTCGCGTTTTCACGACGTAAAGATCAAAAGTTACTGCCTATATTGGCGACTAAAAACTTCTTCATTAATAGGAATATATTTTCCGAATATTAAAATGCTTGGAATAGTTCTTTGATACATCAGCATTATAGAGTCCCACAGCCGAATTAAATGAACTAATCTCAAAATATAACATTACTGCACTACCTGAACTACATTTTGAAACGCCGGCGTATAGTATTTTACGTTTTTCTATATCCTTCGATGAAACTCAACTGTTACTTCCTTTCAGACCTTGTAATAACTTTGAATAAAAGCAAAGATGAATGAAAAATCATTATGACGAAAAAAAATTCTATTTGTAATTATATTCCAAAATGCGAATTCAATTAATTAACCATCAATTATATAAATTATTATCTACACAACTGGTGAATATTATCATTCTAAACCATAAAACTGAACGTTATTAAATTCTTTGAATCTTCATTAATAGATTAATATATTTTTTAAAATTTAAGTAGCATCGAACGTATTTCATATGATTCCATTCGAATTGCTTTCAGATGTTTATTTATTCTTTATTCACAACCTATTTGCAGAATTTATCCGCCTTTTACTTCACACATCTTTTTCAATCTTCAGCATCTTTATAATATTATATTTATAATATTAATATATATTTAAACCTAATATCCTTATTTCACGGTTTCGCTGAACAGATATTAAGGTAAAATTTATAATTTTATACAGTGTAATAGAAATGGACACTTTTCTTCACTCAATGCATTGAATCAAACAGAACTTCAAATGTACGTTTTTGTTCACCATCTTATTTCATTTGAAGTGTGAACGATGTTACAATCGTCACATTTCTTAACATTTTGTTAAATGTTACAACCTAATAACATTTTAAATGTGACAATAAGATGGCAAACTTGAGATACCATATCAACTTCAAAAAATTATTTAAATGTAAAATGATAGGTTTTTTATTCAAATGAAAGGTACCTTCCTTCACGTTTTCAATATTATTCTCTATAAAACCCCCCAAAACTGGAGAGCAGTCAAACACTATGCATTATAAATAACAGAAATAATACTTGCAATGAAAGTAAAGGGTCACTGAGGTTCACAATTTCCATCGAAAAACTGATATTTAACGAGGGCTAACCTGAAAACAAATGGCAATGACATTAAAACAATTATATCATACGCTATCAGTATTTTATCATATTACATACTATGTTCGCCTAGCATTTTAAATAATTTTTTTTTATATATATATATATATATATATATATATATATATATATATATATATATATATATATATATATATATGAATTTTTGAAATAGTAATTTCTAACAATTTTTAGAAATTCTCAATCGACTGTTATAATATAGTTATCATTTCATTCTTATAACTATTTCAAGAAACAAAGAACAATTTATTTCCAGAAAATACGTTGCTGATGAATGGGAGTATACCTAATTGAAATTTTAAATAATAGCATTAGTACCAAAATAAGAATTATATTTTAAGATTTACTTGTTACCGCGCAACGCGAGTTTAATAGTTGTTCAACAAATTATTGATTTCTTGCGAGACGAATAAATATATGAACCAAAATCAAACTCATAGAAGCGAGTGGAGAAACGGCATGCCAACTAACATATAATTCACATGATGTATCACCCTAAAATTATGCAAATTTAACTAATGCCGCCCTATAGGACATTTGTTTACTCTACACTCCGTCGCAAAAGTTTAACAAATGTATGAAAGAATAGTTGAACCTATTTATTTATAGTTCGGTGTTCTACAAACTTCTCTAGAAAGTACGGCCGGTTTAAAATAATTAAAACCAGATTATTACATTATAACTGGAATGTATTTAATTTAACTTTTCTCGTGAAAATAGACCTCTTTGCTTGCCTGGACTGTACCACGCCGGTCTGACACAAATGGCGTCTCGCTATATATAAATAATACCTATATATAGACAATGTTTACATGTTTTAGTTTAATATAAAACTGGTTTCGACGTAATATAATCCCGTTTTACATTAGGATTTTCAAAAAAATTAGGTAAGTTTTTAGTTATTTTATAAAGTTTACACTGAGATGAAACATTAATTTAATGAAAATTAGCATAGCATCCCTTATATGAAAGTAAATATTGCCGACGTTCGAAATACATCCAAGACATACGTCTTTTTCTTACTTGTGTCTGACGTATGTTCTTCAGTTCGCCTTTGTCATTAACTTACGTCGAGGATTGATCCGGCCTAGCAATATAATTATTTAAGAGAATTCTTTTGCATTAAAGTTTTTTATCGATTTAGTCGTTTCGTTGAGGCGTTAGTGAGTTTCTGTAGCATCTGAAAGGAAGGTAAGATATTTGTTAAACATTGTCAGAATGAAATTGTTACTATTTATGACATCTATGAAAATATTGTTTTATTAATGTTGTATTTTTTCATCTTAAATAAGGGTGAGCAAAATGGCGCTTGCTTTTTATATAATTAGATGAATACTCCAAAACAGATCAATATCTTCATATCAAAAATTATTAGAATTACTCATTCCATATAAATGATTTAGATTTCTCACACTTTTAAAAAATATTTGATATCTACGCAATGCATATTTAATTTATATGGAGAATTAATTTCAGTTTTCAATATTTTACATGTATGTATATATATATTGTTTGCAACTAATACTTATTAACATTTGTTATGTTATCCAAGGAAATTAGTATTTCTGTGTTCTAGGTTATGTTACGGTTGTTTTGTTATTTTCTTAGTAGAGGGGAAGTCATGCTTGTATTCTGAGAAATTAATATGTATTGTATTGAATGAAAATCAAGTAACTAAGCTAATTTCATTTATTATATTGTATACATTCTCAGTAAATTATGTTTTGTATCTAGCTACCAAACTACCTATTTTTAATGCATTTTTAATTGTTTATAATTTTTCAAATTATCAAAACTTTTCCCTGGCCTTGCGAAAATGTTTATGCAATTGATATATACCAGCTTATTTTTAAAATAGATTCAAAATTGGAAGGTTAGATATACCATTCATAATGTTCACTCTCTCTTACTTACTATCAGTGAATTTCCACAAATTAATTCACTTGAAACATTACTGTAAATTTAAGAGATGTAGATTCAAAGTTAATATCAATATATGCTATATTAACCGCGGAAAATGATTAATTCATTATTTCACTATATATTCATTTATTTCAGTTTTAAATCCTAAATTTAAACATGTGACGTAAGAATAGGTTGTGATTAATATTTTCAAAGAGCCTTCCTTGTCTTTTCTTTTGCAAAATAAAATTTTTTGAAATCTTTACAAAAATTGTTATATGAAAAAATTAAAATATCTGATTGCAGAAGTACGTTTCATTCATAATAACTTAAATTGTAATAAATAAGTGGAGCATTGTTGAAAAAAACTTCTATTCTAATATTGTTACTATGTTCTGCATGATAACGTGAATATATTTTTAGAGTTACTTAATTTCTTTATTTTTCGACTCAAATATGTTTTCTCTCAAAAAATTCACGATTCACAAATGAAGTTTTATTGAATTTTCCGAGTTGAAAATTCGAATTTAAAATGAAGCTTTGTTTTTAAATGAAAAAAAATTAACGGCTTGGTATGAAGTGTGAAGGTCTATGTGTTTTTGTTTTTATATATCTATTTGGACCATGGTTCCAAAATAAAAAAAATTGCTGTATTGAATATTACACTGACGATACTGTTCAGTCGTTACCTCGAAAGCGATAGAGTGTCAAAATATTTGTGTATGAAGGGTGTATAAAATTATGAATCAAAAAAAGAAGCTATAAGATATTCGTTTATGGTTTGAAATGTCCGTAAAACATACAACATTTAAATACTGAGACTTTCAATCGAAATATGTCTCCACAAACGTTGTCAACGAACACGGTATCTGTCACTTTCCAGAGTCAATATTTAGTGCGTTTCGAAAAATATCTAACTTGTTGGAAATACCATACAGCGCTGTTTCATCCTACTATGGGAATCATCGGTGGCATGCAACCAAACAAGCAAGTTTCGAAACTCTCCATAAAAGGACAAAGCCGCAATCTCTCCAAAAGAAAGGAAATATTTAAGCTTATTCAAATATTAAGCTTCCTACGTTGATGAAATAAGATAGTGCAGTATCTTGTTATTTCAATGTCTTGCAATAACTCTTACAATAGTTATTCAAATAAAGTGTTTGTGACAAGATCAGTGCGTACTTCCATGGAAATATGGCAGGATCTTGTAATCAATAGAAAGCCTTTGTCATTCAATATATACAATCACTAGATGAGAAGATAAGCAAATAAATATATCAAACTCACCTGACTCTTGGTCTAGTTCTCAAAAAAAAAGTGTCGATGATGTGTTTGTGGAACTGCGTAGCTGAAAATGAAAATTTTCAGTTCCCAGCAAGTACTTGTATTATGAGACTAAGTTATCGAAAACTGATAGAAGTGGTAGAGGTTTTTTTGGAAACCAAAATTTTCAAATAAAAAATGTTAATTATTATCAATCAAAAATCGTTTTCTTTTCAAATTTGACGTCGTATATATTTCTGCTTATTTTTTAATGAAAATTTTTAATAGCATGTGTTGAATTTACATTTAAATTTTTTATAATTAGAGGAAATATGAGAAGCAATGCATATTATAATATAAAAGTGTGTTATTGTGGAAGAAGAGTTAAAATTCATAAAAATAAGTAATCTGTAAAAATAAATAGCAATTGAAATTGAAAAAATTACTTGTTTCTTTTACGATAGGCAATTTGTTTCTCTTACTTTTGAAAATTTCTTGTGGAATTTGTAAAAGAAATTAATCTTTTAAATTTTCTTTATTTATATTTAATTAAATCATAACAAATGTTATATTGCGCTAATTAAAATCTCAACCAATTTGATCCCATTGAAAAATTTTTATTTATAACAATCCATTATTTTAATCTAAAAAAAAATACTAATTGCTAATAAAATTATTATATTAGTATTTCAAAATAGTATTTCTTTTATAGTATTATCAATTATTTTGTTTTTATTAAAAAGACAAAAAATTCTTCGAAAGATTTTTTTATCGTATATTCAATTATTAACTGAAACAAAATTAAAACAGTTGATAAAAGTAGGTTCTCGAAAAAAGACTTGCGTTAGTCTTCATCTTATATGAACTGACATTAATTGTTTCAACTCAAAAGTGTACAATTATAACCAAAATGACAATGGGAATAATATATCATGTCTCCCACACGGGTTGGGATATTTAAATTGGCGAATACCGGCTATTAAATTACTTATTTTTATTTCCATTCTGGTTCAATTTTACGTTCAGGCGATGATCACAAAAAGTTATTATTTGTAACACCATGTACTTATAACTGTAGGACGCTTGTACGGATTTTTATGATTTTTGTGTTTTTGGATGTGCCTTCATCCGAAATAGGACAATTGGTAACTATTAACTATTAAAATATCGGAAATATTCACATTAAAAAACAAAACATAGAAAATATTTGAATTCAAATATAAAGAAAAATATCGATTTAAGAATTTTTGCTATTGTTCATATAAAAAAATCATAAAAATCGGTTCAGCCGTTCTTCAATTATAAATGGTGTAAATAATCCGCCTTTGTTTAATTTATGATTTTATGGTGTGCATTCGGTCAGCCAGTCATATCTACCAGAAGCTTGGCAACACAGAATGTATGAGAAATTCTCCGAATATTTCATTATTGTTGTTTGACAGTATATAAACAATAAATTGCGAAAGTGCACCTATACATAATGAAACTAATTATAATTTTCCTCGTGTAATAAATGATACGGATGACGCCCGTCTCGAAGTACAACTTCTTCTTCATATGCTAAATTAACACTGGTACAATTTACGAATACATATGTTTATACCTATTCTAGGGAGCCGCAACATAGAATAACTAAGAAAAATAATAGAATTCAAGGATAAATTATATAAATTATAAATAATTTGAAGATAAAATTAAAATGGAACAAAGAAACCAGATAATAAAAGGCAGATATAACAATCAAAAATTACACTAGAATAGAAAACGGGATAATAAAAGGTAGGTATAAAACTAAGCTGATAATTATTCTGACCTGCTGCTTGGAATCTTGTAATTGAAAATATTAAGTAAAGTGCTACTATTAATATATAATTGGAATAGATAAGTTGAAGAAGAAGTTGTACTTCGAAATGCACGTCATGCGTATTATTTTAGATATGAGAAAATTTTAAATTTGTGTTTCATTATGGGTATTAATTAATTTTTAATTAAGTATTTTCCTCATTAATCATTAACGTGTAAATTTCTTCATTTATTTCTGTTTTCTGCGACTTGTTTCTGTAAAGAATAACCTATGCAGCAAAGTATCATCAAAGCAAATATATTTCCGACATAACATTGAAGCACCTACTTGATTTTTGTGCTTTTATTCATTTTAATTTTTTTCACAGATTTTTTTCCAAAGATTTGTACAAGATTCGAAAGTTAACAATAATATATTTGGAATAAATTAAAATTTGTAATGGAATAATCTAGTTTTGACGCTGATTGAAATTGGATTGGATTGGACTAATTTCATTCGCGGAATGTTACTAAACAAAATATAATAACAAATCAGTTTCATCAAAATTGGAGTTGTTAAGTTTTGAAAACAAGTTCCTCAAATATAGACTTTGAGGAGCCAGCTTTATATTTTATCTTTCCCATGCAATTCTGTATTTGCAAATATTCTGACAGTCAAAAACGTTAAGTCTTGTAACCACTCGTCATCTTCTAATTCTGAATAGGTTATTTCCTTTTTCGTAGTAATGCAGTTATCCGATCAAAAAAATCTAAAAAACTATTTAATACGCTGTGACTAGATAATCATCCTTTACAATAAAAATAAATTACTGTATTTTGAAACTTCTTCGTCTTTAAATCATCAAGGAAATATTTGAATTGTCCATGATTTTTTGCATTGAATCTGTTACGCGTTTTCATATCAGAATATCTTAAATATTTGTAACTGATGTTCTCGGTGAATTATGCAGTGAATCGATTTAAATATAATAATTTTTTAAAATATCAGAAAAAATGAGAAGAGAACTCAGATACATTCATCGAGAGCCCCAAATAATCATTCAGAACCTAATGTGAGTCGCCAGCCACAGGTTATCCCCCATGCACTACACTAAAGATGTAGGTGTAGGTGTAACATCAAGATATAGCTATCCGTAATATGGAAGTGCGCAAAACAGTACGTTAAGATGTGATGTGATGTCATATCACATCACGTTGGAAAGTAATATTACTCCGTTATATCACAGTATCACACCATCACCCCATCACGTTAAACAATACTCGCAGACTAGGGATGATCGATGTTAGTAAAACATCGATGTCATAATCGAAAGCCCAACATCGATGTTCGATATTTATCGAATACCGAACATCGTTGTAAAAACATCGATGTTATTGCTTTCAACATCGATGATCATCGATTTTCGATAATCATCGAGCATCCCTAGTGGTTGTGCGTGAGGCCGTCAGATAACATCGATATCGATTCCGTCAACATCAATGTTCGATATTTATCTAATAGCGAACATCGATGTCAAAACATCGATGTTTTTGCTTTCAACATCGATGATCATCGACCATCCCTATCGCAGACCATCACACGTGCTGATTCGGTTCATCACGTTGCGTACTGATGTTTTAATGTATGTGATGTTTTAATGTATGTGATGTATTTCTATTATATGAGAAAATAAAATTTGATAATATTTGATTATCCATCCTTATGAAGGCCCTAAATTTTATACTAATAAAAATTGAATTAAAGAAGAAATATATTATATTCTGGTGAGAATGTAATTTATTTCTTTTTTATTTCATTTTGTGAATCCATCTTTATAAAAGCCCTAATTGTATTTAATTTTATACAATCATAATTTAAATCAGTATTTAAAGATATTATGTAATGGTGTTCTATTATCGACTGTAAGTGAAAATAGAATTTATTTCTTTGTTACCTTATTTTGTGAATTCATCTTTATAAAGGCTCTAAATTTATAATTTATACGCCAGCACATACTTATGTCCTGGTGTTATATTATCTGCTATATGTGAGAATGAAATTTATTTAGTTATTTTCAGTTTCATTTTGTGAATCCATCTTTATAAAAGCCATATTTTTAAACTTAAAATTATGAATTTATATAGCAATATATTATGTGCTATTATCGAGTATATGTGAAAATGAAATTCATATCTTTTTTGTATCATATTGTGAAGCCATCTTTAAGAATGCCCTGATTTTATACCATACCTAATAATTTGAATTCGTAGGGAAATATATTACGTGATGGTGTTCTATTATCGACCATATATTAGAGTGAAATTTATTTCTTATCTGTCAAATTTGATAAAAGACCTAATTTAAACAATAATCATTTCAATTCATATGGAAATATATTACTTGATGGTGTTCAATTATAGACTATTTGTAAAGATGAAATGTATTTCTTTGTTGCCTCATTTTATAAAGTCATCTTTACGAAACCCCTATTTTACACCATAATATATTATAAATTTTATATGTGATATGATATCACGTTACTCCTTAACGTACTGTTTTGCGCACTTCTTATATCTACTAATATTACTAAACAAAATCTAAGCCCTAAGCGTTCTTGTGCCTAGACTTTATAAATAACACTTCGTTCAGTTTCGGGTTTACTAGGTAATATTCGTCTTATCGATAATAGAACACCATCACGTAATATCTTTATATACGAATTCAAATTATTATGCTATAAAATGAGGACATTCATAAAGATGACTCCACAAAATGATACAAAAAAGAAATGAATTACATTTTCACATGTACTCGATAATAGCACATAATATATTGCTATATTAATTCAAAATTTTATAGTATAAAAATATGGCTTTTATAAAGATGGATTCATAAAATAACGTAACAAAGAAATAAATTCCATTTTCACTTATAGTCGATAATAGAACACCATTACATAATATATTTTTATATTGATTAAAATTATTATAGTATGAAATTATATACAATTAGGGCTTTTATAAAGATGAGACAGTTTTCACAAAATGAGACAAAAAAGAAATAAATTTCATTCTCACGTACAGTCGATAATAGAACCAGCACATCATATATTTCTTCATTAATTCAAATTTTTATAGTATACAATTTAGTGCCTTCATAAAGATGGATTTATAAAATAAGGCACCAAAGAAATACATTTTATTTTCTCATATAGTCGATAATAGAATAATAGAACGCCATCAGATAATGTAATATATGCCACTTGCCCAGTAATATTACGGTGAAAACATCACATTACACAGTACGCAACGTGATGAACCGAATCAGCACGCGTGATGGTCTGCGAGTAATGTTTAACGTGATGGGGTGATGGTGTGATACTGTGATATAACGGAGTAATATTAATATCGAGCGTGATATCACATCACACCTTAACGTGATATGACATCACATCACACCTTAACGTGCTATTTTGCGCACGTCTAGTTTCAACATTGGTTCTTTAAATCATCCTTATGCGTGCGTGCGACTTTGCGTAATATGACCAAAAACGCAGAACAGCAAAACAGTACACTATTCGGAGTAATATTACGCTGAGGTGATACTGTGATGTTTAGATTTCTCGCGTAATGCGTAATAAGCATCACACGGCAGGGTGATAATACCCAGCATTACTTATTAGTCATACCTCCTAATGTATATGGAATGTTCGTTGTCATTCAATCTAATAAAAATCTTTTTAATTTTTGAATACCGTATTCAATAGTTCGATTCTCTTAGTATAATAATAATCCTAATTAAATTAATCAATTCAACTTTAAAAATTATTATGTTTAAGTTTTCTATTCTATTGGAAAATTCATGGAATTGCGTGTTTATAGAGTTGTAACTATAATTCATTTTAAGAACGTATTTATTTATTTGCGTATTATGTTATCAAAAGTTTAACACTATATTTTCTAATCGACTATCACGTTTTTTCTGTCAAAATAATTAACAATCAAAATAATTGTTACAATTGAAACAGTATTATAAACTCGTCGTTTCGGTAGTAGTGTTATTTACAAATAGCATCATGAATGAAAACACATTGTTTGAGTTCCTTGGAGTTTGGAACTTGAATTCTCTTATATTTAATTATATCTGGGCAGTTGAATTTATTTAAGATATCAAAGGGTTTGAAGCACTGCTAGAACGGTTCCCAAGTTACCGCGCCAGTGCTGATCGTCATGGCTGCGATTCTCTTTATATTTAGAAATTTTCATATTGTTGGCTCTTTAGAATTGATGTCTGTAATTAACTGTAGAAATCTGCATTCAGTCCCGGTTCTGTGATTTATACCACTAGGTTCTTTAGGATTCGTGTCTTTATTTGTATAATTGAACACATTACATCATATGAATGTTTTACAAAAACTGCAAAATAGAGGAATGTGGCTTATTTTCAGATGCAATCGATATCGTATTCTCATTAATGCTGAGGGGTTTAGGCTGACTGTTGTTGATAGACTATACAAAATATTAAAGATTTTCTTAGATAAAACACAGAATAATTTTCTTCCAAAATATTTGGATGAGTTTATAGCATAAAGTCCCAAATATATAACTATAATACACAGTACTGATTGTCATTTATCAAATTGTAACTAGTTAAAAACTCTTTCTTTTATAGGCGCCTCAAAGATTACAATGCCTTTTTCTTTTCTACATAACTGAAGTCAAAGACAATTAACATCTTTAATTGGGACATTATCTTTTTATTTTGGTAAATAGTTGTTAAAACTTCAAGATCAAAGTTTGGTGTCCTGATATTAAGCATGTGTGCCTCTTTGTAAAGACTTCGAAGGCATAAGTCTTTTTCTTTTTTGTATATCATTTTTACAAATTCGTTTTGAAAATTTCGAGTTGTTTTTATATAAAGGGTGTTTTTTTTAGAGGTATAGAACTTTAAGTTGGCATTACTGTTGAAGATGGCGACCGATTTAACAGCTGAGAAGTGATTTATTCTCAGTATGGTTTGGCAATTCATCGTGAATAGACTCACGCCTGAACAACGCTTGCAAATAGTGCAATTTTATATCGAAAATAATGGTTCTGTGTGGAATACGTAACGCGCACTACGTCCATTTTATCGTCGAGAAAATCCTCCATGAATAGCTACGTCAACAAACAAAACTGCCGCATTTGGAGTGAAGATAATCCTCAAGTGTATGTCAAAACACCGTTATATCCAGAAAATCTGAGTGTTTGGTGCGCTTTATGGGCTGGTGGAATCATTGGGCCGTACTTCTTCAAAAACGATGATGGCCAGAACGTTACGGTCAATGGTGATCGGTGTAGAGCCATGATTACTAACTTCTTCATTCCTGAATTGAACAACCATGATGTCCAGGAGCTGTGGTTTAAACAAGACGGCGCAACATGTCACACAGCTCGTGCCACAATCGATTTATTGAAAGACACGTTTGGTGACCGTCTAATTCAACGTTTTGGACCTGTGAATTGGCCTCCAAGATATTGTGATTTAACACCGCTAGACTACTTTCTGTGGGGCTATGTAAAGTCATTGGTCTATGCGGATAAGCCACAAACGCTTGACCATTTGGAAGCCGTGTTATTGCCGATATACCGCCACAAATGTTCGAAAAAGTCATCGAAAATTGGACGTCCAGATTGGACATCCGAGCCAGCCGTGGCGGTCATATTCCAGTAATCATATTTAAAATGTAGTGCCACAAGATTATCTTTCGAATAAAAAAAATTCTTGTCAATCGAATGATCCATCGTTGTTTTATTGCAATTTAAAGTTCTATACCTCTAAAAAAACACCCTTTATTCTTCAACTACTCTTCCCCAGATTCAGATAAGTCGTAGGTAACTTAGGAATAAACTAAAGTGGTTCAGTAACAAATCTCGATATCTAGCATATTTTTCAACTTTTTGAATCTATTAAGCACACATCGTCCAATTTAGATATTTCATAGTTCAAAACCAAATGCATTTTGTTCAACCACTGTTCAATGTAAGCCATTCTTCTTCTTCAACGTTTAACCTTATTTTATCCAAATTTTCCCTCTGCACTCTATCCATGCGAATTATTTAAACCTAAATATATCATTGATATAAAGATAGAAATGTAACGGATCTAGGACTGTTACCTGAGAATAATACACATTACTTTTTTGGGGCTACTGAAACAAACTTATATTCCAACTGGATGTCTCTGATCCCTCAATGAGTATTTGAACGCTCAAAAAAGTATTCTCTAAATCGAGTTTCTTCGAAGATATCCAGCATCTTCACATGACTGATATGATGTCAAACGCCTCAACAAAATCCAGAAATATTAGTACCATTCTTCTGCTGTTATCTATGGTGATATATTAGCTGCGTTAGATAATGTAAGGCAGTTGATCGATGCTCTCGGAATACGTATTTGTTCGATATAATTTATTTTTTCTGCAAAAATCTTAAGAGTCTATCTTTCAAAATCTTCTCAACAATTTTGAGAAATTGGTTGTCAGATATTCTAGTTCGATAATATTCTCATCCACGTTATGCAATGGTCTTACAAGTGTTCTTATTCTTCCACAATATTCTTTTTATGCCTCTTCAAACGACCATTGTGCATCGTAGGCAAAAATTCCTTTTCTACCTTTGTTCTCAAATTGATATTCAGTGTAGTCATAATGGTAACACCTGACTTTTTCTTATGCCTCTGATCGCTCACTTAGGTGACTATGAACAAATGAGTGAATAACTTTCATATTATACTGAACTCTCAATTCATATTAGAGATCATGAATCGAAATCGATGTAATAGCTTTAGTTGTCTTTAATTTTTCAAGGTTTCCTTGCAATTAAGATTTCAAATTAAATCAAACACTTGGCTTAATGTTTCACGATTATATTTAACAATATCAATTCGCCAACATGTTTCGAGCGTGAGCTCATCTTCAAGACTAAACTACAAGTTATAGTTTAAGTAGTAATTTGTAGAACAAGATTGTAGTTTAGTCTTAAAGATGAGCTTACGCTCGAAACATGTTGACGAATTGATATTGTTGAATATAATCGTGAAGCATTAAGCCAAGTGTTTAATTTAATATAATATTTAATTATGTTTCACCAAGAGTTAAGCGAGAATTCATTCTCAGTAATAAAAATTTCATTCACTTAAAAAATGTTTAACGATTAATAAATTAAACACTTTTTAAGAATTGATTAAGGATGAACACATCAGTGTTTATCCACCTGAAAGAATTGTGTCCGAAATTTTACTGCAAAAGATTTTTGTAATTCTTGAAATGTGTTTAATTTATTAATCGTGTGACATGAATTTTATCACGTATTTCCCTCCTCAATCAACTAAAAGTTTTTTATTGATATTTTTAAAAATAAATTATTTTGATTTATTCACTCTTGTTTGAAATTCTTCAATATCCTCGACATATTATTTACTGATACAAAACTACATGTTGCATAAAACTCCTAATAATGCGTTCGTAGCCCGAAACATATGCTGGATGCATCAGAGAATATTGTAAACAAATCTTGGATATTTCCATTTTATGTTTTTTTTTCTTTCAGGTTTCGAAATTCAAAGATTTTCTTTTCATGCATCTGAAATAACACGACCACAACTTCGATCCCAAGATGGCCCTAGCTCCGCCACAACAATT